>VYZX01022284.1:263044-278165 GCA_013401335.1 Brachypteracias leptosomus | reverse complement strand
GTATGAAAATGGTGTTTATCAATATTAAATTAACCCCAGTAAAACCCATGGTCTAAGCCATGGACCACATTCTGCAAGTTTGATTGCTGTGTTTATCCCCTCCTTAGGTAGGAGAATGTGATAGGCAAAGCTCTCTATCAACTGGAAAAATCTAAAAAACCTGATATTGAGAACCATTAAACTTCTATCATTAGAATAAACTTTTCTTCCCTTCTCATTTGTTTCTCTTTCCAGTAATTTCTGGTTGTAATAACTCATTACAGTATTTGAACACCCTCCATAAATGCATTAGTATTTCCAAGAGGAAAAATCATATGGGGAAACAGAAAGCGAGTTGAAATTATATGAGGAATTTTAAAGTATTTATTCGTGTATTCTATGGACTTTTCATTGCTTAAAGGCGAGGTCAGAACTACATGTTGCATTTGCTGTTGGAGCTGGTGATACTGGAAGTAGTTTATAGATCCCACTGTAGAGTGGTTCTTGCATCCATGAAGCCCACTGTCCTGGCAAAGCTGCTGACATCTGGTAAGTGTTAGTAATGATAAACCAAGTCACCAGGCTCTCTCATCCCATGATAAATAATAACTACTTGGTCATTGCATCAACTTTTAAGATCTTCATCTGTCATAATTGCTACTGCTCCACTGACATCAACTGCAGGCTGCGTTAGTTTACACTGCTAGCAAATTTGGTCCAATATAGTCAAACTGGAACAATTTAAAATATACTGCAATTTCTTTTCTCTGCTGGAATGCATCAACTCTTACAACTTTTTCCTAGAGTTATGAATTCCCCTTGGCTTACTCGAGGATTTCAGATGAATACTGAGTAAAGCAGGGCTATTTGCATTTTGCATTGGCACAGGCCTGCCTTTTGTTTCCAGACAAATGTGGATTTAACTGTAGACACTGAGCATGCAGAAATAAAAGCATACATTAATGCTGTTTGGTTTCATCATCTGACTTTGCCATGTGACTTAAATCCTACAGACAATTACTCTTAGCAAACAAGATTACTTACAACAGTAATATAGTGTCAAACTTAAAAATACAGAGCAAATTAGTGTGTGAATGTTTCATTTATTGTATACATTTTAGGCTGGTCTTGCCAGCAGAGACAGAGGTAGACAGTTTGCTTTTCCTTTTTGTTTTGTATTAAAAAAGCACAATGCAAACAGAAGGCAGAACTGGCTATTCATATCAGTTCCATCGGAAGTGGTGACAGGTATAATTACAGAGAAGAAATTACAAGGCTTATTTCAGTGGCATTTCTCCTGCTGTTCCAGGGAAGATAAAAGATTGAGAGTGTTCCTGACATATCTCTAAAGCAAAGATGCTTCAGTGCACTGTTCAGGTTATTTTCAGGTTGATTAAAAGCTACCTTTTCCAATCCTCAGCAGGGAACAGGCTGCATGGAGTTTGCCTGTTGGCTTGATCACCTCCATGACACCGATCCAAGCAAGCCTGGAGCTTTTTTGGTTTGGACACTCACTGTCAGACAGGGAAACACTGGGCTAAAGTCATCTTATCAATGGCTCTGCCAATCTACTCACTCTGCTCTCCACCACTTGTTTTGCTCATCACATAGAAGAGGTGGCTCTGTATTGAGCAGGAGCCCCATGCCAAGCTCATTTCTACAAAAGCTTTGCTGAGCTGGCAGCTGTTTCTAAGTTGCACCTAATCTCACCGGGCTTCCCCAACACTAGGATGGTATTTTCTAGTATAAGAGGTATTCCTTGAGATTCACATGAAGCCACCAAAAACTGAGCCAGATTAAGACCCACCGTACTGTTTCTGTTCCAAGACCACAAGGACAGCAGACAAACTGACAGCAGTGAAGGCAGAGTCCCATTAAGTATTGTCATCAGAATTGGATAACACCAGAGCTTGCTGGTTCAGGGCTGCTCTGCAATGATTTCAGCATCCAGGAGTGCATCACTTCACAGCACTGAGACAGCTGCTCCCACAGCCACTGCTCCAAGAACATTTGTCAGATGGAGCACTGTGCAAAGGTGTCTGCTTGAAATATGACAAAACCTTTCCCCTTCCTCCCAGAAAATCTAATACTAACAAGACGACATTTAAAAGGCTCTTAACTGCAAGCCCAAAGAACAAGGAGCAAGAACAGAAAACAATAGCTCAGTTGCTTCCCCTTGATTGGGTTGTTTGAAATAATGTTGGCTTGTTACCTAGCAACATAGAGCTTATTGCTGGGCTAGTTACAACCTAATTCATATTTGTCATAATTTGTGTAATCAGAACTGATCATAAATAAAGACCGAATACAATCAACTGACTTATGTTTGCAATTAGAATCAATCTAAATCAGAGAAGGGCATTAACATCTCAGTCATTGGTTCAGGCTAACTTATTCCTATTCTGATACTTCCACTTGGATATTTACCATGTTGTCCCTACAATAACCTCCAGCTTGGGCTCTGAACATATTCTTTAGCAAGACATGTCTCAACACAAGTGGAGGGCAGCATTATAGCCAACTTTGGCTAGACTTCCTTGGTAATCTCCATTCACTTCCTCAAGTCAGGTACTTATTACCAACTCTTGGGTAATCCACATCTAAATGAAACATTCAGTACCCCTCTTATCTTGCATTTGTCAGCCCTGAGCATTAGAGGAAACCTGCACTAGCTCTGCAACCAGTGCCAACACTGAATTACCTTAATACCTGCCTCAATATCTATACTCTGTAGCACTTTCTCTTGCTGTCACAAATGGCTTTGGTGGCATATGGGTATAATGCTTACACAGCAGCTCTTTCCAGCTGAGCTGTTACACACATCCAGAACTCATCTGGCAGCTGAGTGTTTATCATACAGCCTGACAAACGCAGCTGAGCAGGAAACCTCAAGGATCTGAGGATGCTTAATCAAAAGATAAGATTAATGGGAAGCAGTCTTCAAATATGTAAGAGGGAGCTGCCGAAAACTGGTCTCTGTGCTACCTGTAGATGAAGAAATTTATGAAGATGAAGAAATCTTCCATCTAGATGAAGACTATGTGCACCAAAAGGCACTTGGACAACAGAGCACTGCCCAGAGGTCAGGACTACAGAGCACAGGAATAGCATCTGGGGAGGCTATGAAATGGAATAGGGATTGACTTGGAGTCACACTTGGCTGCTAGATTCCCCATTTGGTAAGTGGGAGAAGTCCTTTGATTCTTGCACTAACCCCAGTGCACATCAGAGTCAGTTTAAGCTGGCAGATGTGAGTAGTCAGGTATGGCAGAGCCAACCTGCACAGCAAGGCAGACTCACCCACCTCAGACATTACTCCCCCTGAGTTGCTACAGCAGCTGCCTGTTCCAGGGACCAAACAGATCCCAGGCACCTTCTCTACCCCCTCTACATGAATCTACACAGGTTGTCTGGCCCTGTACATTTCTTCTATATTTTGCCCTTGGTGGATCTTCCCATCACATAAATGGAATCTGTTCATATAAAACCTAAATTTTCAGAGCTGCCTCTCTGCAATACATGAGTGGTTTGCAGAACAGTAGATTAATTCATGTACCCCTTATGGTCTAAGTGTCTAGCCTAGTTTCCCCAGCACAACTCAAGAAACACTTTGAGAATTTCTTCAATGTAAGAATTGTCACATTCACAAACCTTCAGGTATGTTCTATACATTGCAAGATTTCCCCTCCACTTCTTCCCCCTAGAAGGGAAACCTTTTTCTAAACAGATGTGATGGGAGAATTTCACATTTAAATACCAGCCTGTGCAGGAACTCAAGGAGGGGACCAAGCACTACATCAGCTGTTGAGAAAATTTGCTTCCTGTCAGGAGCAAGAAACCTACTGCAGGCTGTGCTGTCAGGTTTGGAAGTTAAAGTAGGACTCCCAACCCCTTAGTGTTTTCAAAAAACCCCCAAACACATGCAACTCTCCAAGATGTGTGTAGACAGCACTCTAATCAGGTGTGGACTCTGTGCATGCTTCACCTGCAAAGCCCAGTAGGACAGAGTGCTCCAGCAGTGCAACACAAGTCATCACTGGTCAGGCTTTGGAGCAGGGCAGTGCCCCAGCCACTGCTTGTCTAGCTGTCCTTGTTTCTCCCTAGCCATAGGAAAAACATTATCTAAATAGTCCTGCCTTTCTGGAGTGGCTTGTTCTGCAACAGGGAGGGGGGAGAAAAAAAGAACAAAGTCTCTCTGCTCTGATCTCCTGCACTCACATGAGGAAGGGTGAGCAAGTTGTTCTATTTCCTCTCCCAGCATCAAATCACCCCCAGCACACCTTGCTCTTTTCTTTTAAGGCCCTGCCTGGCGAAACAAACTGCCACCACAGCCCCCAGAGCTTCCCCTGTAGCATCTCACAACAAAAATGAGCTACCTACTCCCTTCCTGCTCCTCCTCCTCCTTTGGGCTGGAATAAGCTTGGCAGGCCCAGCCAAAGTCTCTTCCATCTGTGCCTATCTAAGTTAGTACAAACAGGTAAGTTATTTTGACATCTCTTATGTAACACTCGCTCCCCTTTTTGCTAACCTGGAATAATTTCTCACAGGCTGCTTCCATTACAAACTGCAGACATCTGAACATGGTGTTATCACTGTTTCCAGCTTATGGAAACTGGTACTAACACTGCTAAAGGCAAAGAGCTCAAACATCTCCCCCTCTCCAAAATTATCTCAGTTTAACATAACTGATGGGAAGATGATTTTTGTGACTTCAGACATAACCCAGGAGCAAAATTCATACACATCACCAAGACAGTACAGAACAGCCCACATGCTGAAAACAGTGTGCATTTGTGATAGCAGCAGTGCTCAGGCCAGGTGTAACATGGAGGGAGGCTGCTCGGAGTATCCTTCCCTCCTTTTGGATGCTCTCACTCAGCCCTTGACAGGCAGCAGCAAATAGAGAAGCAGTTTTCTGTAAATGACTGCACATGCTGTCTCCTGCTGGGAAAAATATGAGATGCTGGGGAATGAGAGCAAAAAGCTATTCTTCAGTGGAGCACTTTCCAGGACCCCTTCCAAAGGACACAAGGCTCCCCCAGGGCCATCACCATCCTCCTTGGGGCAAGGGAATATCAGCAACCTCCAACAAGATCACTTGCTTGAGAAGTGAACAGGCTTTCTTCAGGGGCTTGTAAAGTGGATTTCTGAAATACACCTTCCACTGCAGGCTGTTGGAGAGAGCAGAAGCTGCTCTGCATTATCTCACAGGTGATTCTTTCCTCAGCTTTGTCCTTATGTCTTTCTGTAACAGATTTTTAAATCTGCAATTCTCCTGGGAAGAGCGTGACTAATGTATAGTACTTTGTTTTTTTAAACACAAAGTGATCATTTGTAGATCAGCAAATGTCTTGGCAGGATTAGTGTACTGGGATCATCTCAGCAACTCTCCAGCTTTCTTATTTGAGTAAGCAAATATGACTGAGAGAAACCTAAAGACTCAGATATGACCTGGACTAGGCTGAGAGTTGGAGAGCTGATCCTTGTCCTATTTCTGTCTGTGTAATCCTTAATGTGAGGCACAAGTGTTGCAAATGTCTGAGTCTTAAGCCCATTTCCCTGCATAGTAGTTATTACAGGCTCTAATTTACCAAAGCCTGGACACTGATCTCCTCTGCTCTGTTACAGTTTAGCATTCTATACCTGCCAAATCCAAATCACATCACCAGCTCCATGATAGCTGAGCATTTCCTTCAATGCTCCATCTTACAAATTCATACAGAATCTCAAACGCTGTCTCAGCATCTGCTGATAAAAGCAGAACTTCCATTTTTTAGTCCTTAAGTTAGGGAAGGGTATCAAAAAGAAATGACCCTACTGAACTTCAGAAAGATGAAGTATTGTTGTGTGTTTAAAGCAATCTCACTGTCTCTGGGATTCTGACTCAGGAGCTCTGAACATCTGGTACAAGCAGCACTTCTGCTATGAAGGAAGTTGGCAGGAGGGTTTGTGCATCTCTAGGGTGAGTTTGGGAGAGTTTGTAGCTAAAAGGATAAGTCTTATTAACCAATAAAAGTAATCCCATAGTATTCCCTTCATTCCAGGGAATTCCAGTTATTAAACAAAAATAGAAGCTTTAAAGAACACTTAAGCCTCTGGCTGATCCATGTGTAGGAAGTTTGAGACAGTGAAGATAACTGAAGACATTAAAAAGCAGGTTTCTTGTTGCTCCTTGTGAAGCAACCAGCACAGGCTGCACAGGGCTGTTCATGAGACAGGATGACAGATCTGACCAACAGCCACTGAAACACAGCGACTGTCCTCAGGAGCCCTCAGCTCCACACTGGGGCTACACAGGGGTTTGCTAGATCCTCAAAATCCCAATGGTTTGGAAGATTTCTTTTATTATTGAGATAATTAAAAGGTAATTCTCCTGTTAGGAGAAGTGGACACTGCAGTCATCTCTGTTCACAAGTCATTCTCCCATCAAATCCTGCAAAGAAAGCATCTGGGGAACTGCATATAACTTAAGTGCTTTGATAAACACTTAGCTGAATTTTTTTGAAGGGTAACAGCTGACTGATAACATGTATTGAAGTGACACAAGAGCAGCCTTTAGACAGTAGGATGGATGCACTAAAGCTGTCTGGGTAACTTCAAAAAATTCACCCCATCAGCTCACTTCATGCCACCCAGCTGCTCTAGTTAATTTTCCTTTGGTGGTGTTAATTATTGTACTGTGTGAAAAAGACATTTTCACTACTCTATCCCATGAAATGACAGCAAATTGCTGCAGCAGGAGTACTGAAAACTGTTCCACCTTTAAAAAATTCATAGTGATCTAAAAGGACAAGGAAAAAAGTTAATTTATTATTCACTAGAGAACATTTTTTTTATCCTGAACACACACAGCATCAGTACTCAAAGCCTTTCTGGAACAGCAGGAAAAGGGAGCTCACAGAATAATGGGTGTTTATGCACTTTTTAAAAGGAAGCAGTTAATGATATATCATGAATCTGAAAAAAAGTTTTGTGGGTTTTTTTAAAGCAATCTTAATTTTGGTTTGTATTTGAACATGGAAGTTTCGTAGAATACTGGCTTGCAATTCTGCAGTCACAGTTGTCACATTGTTGTGTGAGGTTAAAACTATTTCACTTTAATGCACCAGCCTCAGAACTGCAGTGGTTCAGGAGTTGATGCACAAGATGCTCATACATCACTGGGACAGTGGCATCTGGGAGGAAAGCAAGACAGATGGATAAGGGTGGAGACAGTTTCAAACATCTAATTTTAACCTGCTGCCACAAGCTTGCAGAGGCCCTAAATGACTTATGGTCTTGCCTACCCATACCGAGATAGGCATAGGGGTCCAACTTTGTGTAAAAGAAATAGTAACAAAATGTGAGTTTATAGTGGCATAGGCTGGATGTGGGCAGGGGCAATCAATTACACCATGAAAGATGCTAAAGCAGCACAACCATGCTCACCTGGCACAACTGTATTATTGAACAGGTGTAAAAAGCAAAACAGAGTCACTTATATTTGCAAAAATTTTTTCCATGCTGTTTAAAGGTATTTTTCCAATAATGGAAAGAGCATGGAGCTCACTTTTTACCAGGATGCTGACTAAGCCTTTAGACATCTGAGAAGCACCATAAGCACAGAGATCCTGTTGACAGTTTTGCCCAAGCTGATCCAAATAATGCCTGTGGCTTTTGAGTAAGAGTTTAAAAGCCTAAAGTCTTCAAGGTTTTTTATTCTTAAAGGTAAGAATTTTTTTGACTTGCAAAGCTCAGAATGGAAGTGTGAAGTTTAATTGCAAAGCCTGTTTTCACAGTTCTGTTGTACAACATGTGGATGTCTAGAGTCACACTGATTACTGCAGATGTAGAGGAACAGTGACAGGTAGAATGTTATGTTGTATTGCAAAAATTTGTTGGAATGGCATTGTATTCCTGACACAATCACCATTTTTACTCCCTTCACATATACCACCAGCTCATTAGGTGGAATGACCTCCCTTTTGCACTCCATGGCTTACCACATATTGGAAGTATCAAAGTATCAGGTAAAGAATAAAATTTTACCATTTTGCTCCTCTGACTCCCACACTTGTGCACAACTCAGACCTCAGCACTGAGGTCTTAGCTTTGATTATAATGCATTGCCATTGCATTTGTTATTTCTCCCTAGTAGATTTGCTCCAAGAAACATCTGCACCTTGAAGAAGTAAACCCCATGATTTTTACTACATGCTAGAAAACTGCTTTATTTTCTATAAACTCAGGAATATGTAAAAAGCTTTCTACAGGTAAGAAGAAAAATATCCAAAGAAATAAAACCAGTATATGCACCTGAATATACACCTATGCTGCTGCAGAAATCACTACTGCTGCTGGAATATATAAACTAAGACAAGTTAGATTATGCAGCTGCTTCCTTATGAAAATACCTTAAATCAGTGCCTTCTTCCTGCTAAACCCAATGCATACCAAGCAAAACCAATCCATTGCCTTCTGCACTTAGCTCTGCTGTCACTTACATAGCATTTCATTGCCTAAGTAGGAAACTCTATGAATAAAGACACATTTTAATCCCGTCAACATATATTAGCTGCATTTAATATAAGTGTCATTTTTACAGTGTGGAGCAGAACATTTATTCATTGGAACAGATACCATTTGTCTTGCATCTGACATAGTTGATGGCAACAGCACTTCAACTCCACTGAACAGAAATGGGCCAAGAGTGAGCATGTTGGGGAGATGCTGTTATTAGAAGCAAAACTACAGAATTCACTGGAATTGCTCCCAGCTTTAGATTCTGTGACACTGTTACAGCAGATGAGAAAATCTGTAGTAGCACCTCATGCAAATTCAAAATGGGGAGATTTCATAAATGAAGCATACTTAAAAATCCATCAGTAGCCCAGTCTTATTTCTGATAGTTGTTTCAATTTATTCAGTGATATCTTATTTTCTGTTCTCTGCATCTTGAATTCTTTTTAGAAATACAAACATTAAAAAAGCAGGCTATCATTATAGCCTAAGGACACAAGTGGTGAAACTCCTAGGGAGAAGTTATACCTTTTAACAAGCCAAGAGACCTTTATCAGTGATGCTCCAGAAGTGCCAGCTGTCCTTGTCACTCAATGTTTCTAATAGATTAGCATAATATGGTCATATCTATCACCACTTCTCAGCTCACTTCAGCTTGATATTTGTATCTGTACCAGGACAAATGAAGTACTTATGCAGCCCAAACCTTGTACATTCAGGGCTGTAATCACTGTATCTAAAGATATATTCCTTTCTCTGACAATGGCTCTCTGCAAAAACAATGCCACACAGTTGTACACATTTCCTCTCAGCTGTTGTCTGGGAGAAGTTGATTTGACAACAGAAAAGAACAAGACTCCTGGTATCCACAGCAGGAAGGTTCTGTAAGAGGTGCAGTGAACAGCACACTTCTGACGAGGCAAATGGTAGTCCTAATGTTCAGATGCAACTACCAACCTTGTTTTGTATTGAATAGGGCTTCTCTTGGTGCTATTTCTTCTGACTGTCTCAAAAGACATCAATAGATGATGCTGTGTTAATCTCTGCACTTTTATTCAAATTCTTATGTTCCCTTTACAATGGAGGAAATGCTGTTGCTTTTCCTTAAAGGAGAGCTTGAATTCAGAAACAGTTCTGCAGTAGATGAATTTTTGCCTGATACTATGGCTGTAAAAAATCTCAGCCCCATCGGATGGGCTGGATCTCCCCGATACCAACCCACAAGTCCAGCTCCTCTTGGGAAGCCCTACTGGACTTACTGGAAAGTTTAAGGAAATAAAACTGCACCACAGACCACATAACATTATAAGCCAAGAAACAGCAGCATCAGGCTGAGTGCTTACTGTACACAGCTGTGCACAAGGATGGGGGACTCAAACATGTGCTCATGGCCTCAAGGAATGGAAGAGGGGCATGAAAGTCCTGCTGATGATCAGTATTGAATAAGATGCTTATTCCCATCACTGTCAAATCTAACTTGATCCAGAATTGAATCCCAAATAGAAGTCTTTCTAGGTGCAAAATTATGTGCTCCCTAGCACTCCAGAGGCAGCAGCAATTAGTTATGAGGATGCATGTAACTAAATAACTTCTACTTAGATAACTAATTTCATACTGGAACATCTCTTTAAGGGCTGGGGGAGCAGGATGTTAGATCTTTGGACTGGAATTATCTGGTCTTCATTCTGCCTTAATTCTCCATCTGCAAAATGAAATTAATAGCACACTTCCAAGAAGCCTTGGGAAAATTGCAATAAAGATACTGGGGAAATTTGATATCCCTGGAGCTGCCAGGGTCTTCCCAGTGTGTCTGAAAAATGGTGCAATCTCACTACATTATTTCTGGAAATACAGAAGCCTTGTCTCGTGGAATCAGCTTTTGCATGTTGGTAAAGAAAGTTTTCACTATTGATATCACAGAATCACTATGGTTGGAAAGGACCTACAAGATCAAGTCCAACCATTATCTATCTCTACCAGGCCCACTTCTACACCATATCCTTGAGTCTTTGATCATTTTTATTTGTAATTGACAGTATGTAGACTGCAGTCACTGGATTTACACAAGTAAAGGAGCAGGAATGAGCTTGTATTAAGTATGTTTGCAGTTTCTGAAATCCATTAGAGCCCTGCTTGCTGAACTGGAAGGAACTGTGGATGTTTCAGCACCCTGCTTAGCCATGAGTGGTAATGGTTGAGCAGGGAGTTCCCCATATGACTATCCATCTGTGCTGGTCACACTGGGAGAAGTGCTGTCCCCAGCAGCAAGCAACAACCAGCCATCTGTAGTGAGACATAGGTTACCACAACACATTGTCCACACTCCAGATATGGGCATGAGGGAAAAACAGGATCTGCAGGAGACTGTCCTGTTTTTAAAGCTTTAGCAGCAATTTCATTATTTCATTCTTGGCCACAAGCATGAAATTAACTTAGATACGAACATACTAACCAGCCAGCTCTAGGATTTCAGGCAGATGTTAAAACTCCATGAAGTGCCCTGACAAGTGGCTGCATTTGTACAAATAAGTCTGCAGACAACTGCTGGTGTTGAGATAGGCATAGGTGAGACTCAGCCCTGAGCATGCAGCAAAACTGTACCAGATGCTCTGAGCCAGCTCGCCTCGAGTTTACATCCACAGTTTTGGCCTTTGCATCTGTTACAAAATTAATTCTCAGCAAATGTGTCTTTGGAATAATTTTCTACAGTTCATATCTATATCAAATGTATCACCCCATCTTGGCAAGTCTCAATAAAAAGCTGATTTGCTTTCATTAAAGGTCTTTGCTTCTTTCCTGTGGTAATCAGTACTATAATTTGTGACCATTATTAATCACAGCCACATGGAATAGAATGAAGGAAGAAAGCCATAGTGGTCTGAAAGTGGACTTAGAGTAAATTGTTTTCTCACCCCCAAGATGCATTTTGTGATGTTCTGACAAAGACTAAAGCCCACTAAGTGAATTTAGCTTCATCTAGGACAGTTTCCTTCAACCTCCTACCTCTACTTCTCTCATCATCCTTATTCCTCCTATAAAGTCCTGATTCTGCTTCCAGTTAAATCTGTTTGCTGTCTGGTCCTGCAGAGTCTCAACATTAAGGCAGCTATGAACATATTCCAGCCTGGAGAGGGGTTGGTACATTTAGCAGTAGGCTCAGCTGGTCTGGATAGGATTTGCTACTCTGTTGAAAAGCTGATTTAGTTTGCAGTGTGTTTTTTTTTATACACTCTGCAGATGTTGCCACTCCATCCCTCGACCTCTTTCCAGAATGTTGATAAATCTCACCACTGTAGATTTGTAGAAATCTCACCACTGAAATACCCCACTGATCCTAATATTGATCCCAGTCTCTAACTGGGATAATTTTGCCTCTCACCTCACATTTGTTTACCAAGCAGCTCCAGAAGTGCTTATTGATGTAGTGTGGTACCAGCGTTCACCCACCAGGAAAGTGCTCTGAGAAGTTTGGCATACACTAAGGTAGAGCTGCCTTCACCCTAAGAGGGCTGGGATGATTTTACTCTGCCAATACACTGCACTTGCCTCTAATATACTAGATCTTCCCACACCAAAAATCTTCTGCATTAGGCTTAGCTAAGAGGGATGGGGAAACCACCCTGCTCAAGTATTATGCCTGTGCTCAGTCATAACCTCATGTACTTATCTGCCTCACATTCATGCCTTATTCATGTTCCCATGTTCTAGCACTGACATTTTGACTTTCAACTTAAGCCCAGCTGGATAAGTGGGTTTTTCCTTGTTCTAATCTAGGTCAAACGTAGAATAGGAACATCATATCCCAAAGCTGGTGAGTCAAAGACGACGAGACCTTGGCCCAGTTTCCACCAGGTTGTATGGGTCTAAAAAATGTAACATCACTATTATGTCATGAGATATTTTGAAGCTGTTTCTGTACTGCTCACAGCCATATTTCTGAATATAGATTTTTACTTTCCAAGTTTAGAGATGTAGTCTATTATATGTACAAATAGAGGATGAATGAAGCTTAGTGCAGGTCTAAAACTTATGCCCTATACACTGAAATCTACTCCAAGTAGTAATTATTGTAGAAGGTCAGATGGGAACTTTAAACAAATTCTTCTCTTGCCCAGTTATTATTCAGCTCCTGCCAAATCCAGTAGGAATCCTTCCACTAATGTTAATGGGCTCTGGTTAGTCTGAAGTTACCATATCAGATATATATGCTGAAGATTAATTTTATTTGAAAAAATCAGAAAAAAATTAACAATAATCATTTTGAGTAAGAAGCAAATGGCAATGTTTCCCCACAGAAGCTAACCAAAGTAGGAGTATATTATATTCATACAGCCCCAGGGCTGGATTCTGAAGAAGTAACTCTAGGTTTACAGCTCTGCCGTATGTAATGATACAGAAATAGACAGAACCTGATCTGTGGAACCTATCACTCCTCTTTGTGGTGATTTTTCTTTGATTTATTTGGTTGGGGTTTTCATGCTGTTTACACACAGCAATAAGGATATTTTAACAGTTCAGAGAAAGTTGAGAAGAAAGGAATAAAGACTCTGTTCAGCATTGTAGAGAAAGGCAGACTTCCAACTCCAAAATCTTTGGAAAAACAGAAGGTGAAATGGATATTTTATTTCTCTTCCCCTTCCCCAAGGTGGGAAGTGCTTTTAGGTTATCCTTAGTCATTCTGATCAGCTTTTTTCATTTTTTGATGTAGTTGGAACTTACAGAAAGAGAAAGGAAGAAATATGGAGCTGGAAGAGGCAGCACTTCCAGAGGGATAAGTAATAAATCAAAAGAGAAACATTCTCCTTGCAAGCTTGCCAGAAGTTGCCAACAGGAAACTATTCCAGAGCTGGGTTGCACAGTTCTAACACCACTTCCTAATCCAAAGGGTTAATGTGCTTTATGGGAAGCTTAACATACCTGTCTAGTTAAAGAGCAATGCACCCTACCAGCTGCACTTACAACAGCCACAGCTCCTGACACTAGAGAGCTATAAGGACATAATGTCTGTAGTTTTGAAGCATCTTCCAGCAACTTTTGTAGAAAGGTAGTTGTTTCTTCTCTTTTATACGTAATCATGCTCCTAGAGATAATTATGATTTTTTTTCACCAGCTGGAAATTCACCAGTGTTTAGTGACTAGGAAGTGGCTTTAAGTCCTGGAAATATTTAAGATGCATATAATACCATTCAAAGTTTCACCAGAGAGCCCCTGTGCCATGTCCTAAGTGGATTTTTTCTGTATCTTTGGGATTTAGACACCTTCAGCAAGTCCTTGCAGTGATGACTTAAAAGCAAGGTTTTTCTACCCTAATAGAAGTTTCATTCAGAGAACATTTTCCTTATTTTCTGTATGTTAAAGGTTACTTAGCTGTCTACTGCATCTTATTAATTTAAAGACTAATGGATCCATCATCTATGTTGATCCAAGTGTCTTTTCAAAGTCTATTACTTTCAGTTTATCTGCTCGAAGGGAAGAATTCCCTTTGCCCTGCATGGAGAAAACTCAGACTGTAAAACAAAATATGAAGCTCCAAAGCTCAGCTTTTCTTACATCCTCATTATTTTTTCAGTGGTTAGAAGGTCACCTGAGATGAAGTCTCAATATGGATTTTAGACCATGATTAGAAAATATTCTAGTGTTAAGCAGAAGCTTAGGAGAGTCAGAGCTGACTGCAAAACACCTTTGAATATAAATTCCTTGGAGCAGAAGTAATCTTTCACCATATAGTGGCACACTGCTAGCCCAACGGGACTGAACTTTGTCAACCTCTAGATATTATGGTAATATATGCACTTTTTAAAAAGTCTGGAAATGAGGTTGAGTAAACTCTGCAGAGCAAGAAGTCTCTGTTGCTGTGTGTTCGAACAGCATTCAGTACATTGGGGTCCCAGGTGTCCCATCCATACAAATGATACAAGACAAAAAGACTTCCCTAGAAATGCCAAAGCAGTGTCAGGAGTCTGCCACATGCCTCAGGCTATCATAATTAAGTCAGACCAGGTTCTGCTGCCAGTGGCATGGGAGGGAGTCAGGCATTGTAGCATTTTTAGCCTCCTTTAATTCCACAGCATGAGTAAACAGTTATTACCTGCTCTTGCTAGAAGGGGCTTTCAGATACAGGTTCAAACACTCTAGATTTTAAGCAGAAGCTTTTGACTCTTGTGTCATCCTACCAATCCATTGCAAGTGATGAGATAACACCAATTCTCACAGCAAACAGGACTGAAGGACCTCTCAGATCTGTCCTAGCCCTATTATTTAATAATCTATTAGCTAGAGCAAAGACTTTCATCTCCAACTAGTATCACTTTCAAGTGTTAATACATTTAAAGACAGATGAAGATGAAGAAATCCAAGTTCTAGTTTAATTTGGGAGTCTTCTTGTGGAGGGATACACCTTCTCAACAGTGTAAGGGTAGAGACAAAAGACAACATAGGTGCCTTCTTTCTTCTTTAATCCATTTTCAGACATTGAGTTCAGTTTCCCCAGCTGCTGATACTGTAAAAATGTTGCTTGGCAACATGGTAACAGGGGAAAAAAATCTTCAAAAACATTAGGAGTTTTTGTCCTTAGAAATGTACTAGTTCAGCACATCCAACCTCCTACAAATCCATTTTAGAGGAAAAGATGCACAATGATTCC
>VYZX01022284.1:139368-263005 GCA_013401335.1 Brachypteracias leptosomus | reverse complement strand
ATGAATTAATTCTGGCAGCCTTTAAAGCAAAGCATTCAAAATGTGACAGAAGGGGTGCCTTTGGATGCTGAAGGAGTGGGACAGACCCCTACATGGGAGTTGTGTGTTCAGCTTAGTTCCTCTAATACCTGACCTCTACAGGTGTCTTGTCTGAGCTAAGGCATTGTCTTAATTGCACATGGAGGTTACATCTCCCTGCAAAGAGCTTGCCACAGCATCCAAGGGTGCAGTGATTAGCTCTACCTCTGCTCCACCCCCAATAATCAGATGCTCACTAACAGTGTCTAGTAGGGACATGATCAATCTGCTTGCAAAAGTGGCAGTACCAAGGCAGAGAAGCAGGGGCAGGATGCTGAAGACCTGGCAAACCCAAGGACTTAACTTTTCAAAAGAAATTTTGGAAGCAGCCACACTACCTTAATGCTGCCCTATTGTGAACAGTCACACAAGAAGGACTACCAGTTAATTACTGCAATGAATACCTGCTGAAGGCAACATTCACAGAAGATATTACATTGTAAGGCCCATAGAGAACAGTTTTAAAGTTCACTGCTTCTCCCCCTCTCCTCTTGCACTGGGATTTCTTTGTTACTGCACAGCACTTGACCTCCACAGAGCTATTTCTGATTTCTATTGCTGAATCATGGTGACATGTATATCATCCATAAACCAGAACACAGCCTTACCTCCAGATAAGATGTTCTGGTTTGTTCAAGACAAACTGATATAAGCTCCTGCAAACAGAATACAAGTACCAATATTTTTAAAACAAGATCCTAAAGGGGAATGTATATTTATCTGGAGGTAAACAAAGATTAACAGAGAGGTGTCTTGATAGCAGCAGACACTCTTCAGCATTGTATGGCACCATTTCTGTTGATATTAATGCAAAGATAGAGAATTAGATGGTGGGTCTCATAAGATCAGTATCAAGAGACCTGCCAAGTTTGAGTTGTACCTATTGAGTTCCACAGTTACCAAAACAAGGGGAAATACAAGAACAGATTGCAGAAGTAGGAGATTCTAGAGTAAATTCCATACAGTATCACATATGCTTATAAACAGAAGAATATATACCAAAGTAATGCATGCCTGTTCCTGATTAGAGAGCTGTTTAGATCAGGAACAGCTTCCCTGCAATGAAGAGACATTGGAAGGCAGCAAAGAATCTGGACAAAGCATTCAAAGACCTCCCAAGTCTAGACTACTATGTAGGAAAAGAAACACTCTTCCAAAGGACTGTTGGTAGTCTAACTCAAACTCCTGCTGCAATGCCAATTTAATTAACATGCTTAACTGCTCGGAGATCTAAGATTATTCACTGGATTGGCAGCCTTTTCTCATCACTAATTGTGTTACTTCGCAGTGAACAAGAAGGAGATGAATGAGTACAGTAGCCCCATCTTTTCCTGCTGGAGGAGGAGAGTCACACCAAGTAATTTGACTTTGACATACTGTCTTGTTTTCACAGGTTTAGTTTATATAAATAAACATGTGTGAGCTACTGAAAGCTAATGAGCTGGATGGCAGCAAAACGAAGTCCTCCAGTGGCTGCTCACGGCACAGCGACTTGGCAGCTCTTGGTGGTGCAGCCACCCAACACAGCAAAGCTCAGTTTACCTTCCAGAGTCAGTCGGTGCCATGCATGCTCCATGCCTGGACAAGATCCCTGGGTATAAACACTCCCCAGAGGCTCTGATTAAACAGAAAATCTCCCTAGCTGAACTGCTGCCACACAAACTCTTTTCTTGTTTGACCAGCATTTTGACAACAGAAGGGGACAGACACAATGGCAATATTGCTGGTATGGACAGAGCCTGAGGTTGGAGCAAGCAAAACATATGATAGTTGAGGGATGATGACAATCTTCCTAAAGAGCCTAATACTCCCAGATTAGATCATCTGTTTATACTGAGGCTGGAGCAGCCAGAAGGGAGTCTATGAGCACATAAAAAGGCACTGAATGTTTTGGGTCCTTGGGGTCCTTTGTGCTTTGAGAAGAGGCCTCCAGCTACACCAGGGGACATGCTTGCAGTTTCTTTGACTGTGGAGATGATTCTGGAATGAGGGCAGCCTTAGGGCTCCTCTGGAAGTACAGCCTAAATATAAACTTGCACCCATAAATTCACTGGAAGCTTCTAAAGCTGATTTCAACCTTAAATGTCAATGCAAGATTAAATGTTAAAGTCAGTAATGATAGCATGCATCTCCTGGAGATGCACACATGTCTGGAGGCATCTGATTCCTTCAATTTAATTGCAGTAGCAATTAGCTTCTGTACCTATGCATAAGGGGCAAAGGAGAGCTAAAAGCAGCCATAAAGCTACACACCCCCTTTGTCTCATCAGCACCCACACCTGCCTGGTGAATATGTACCTGGGACACTTCTACTGTGAGATTGCCTTAGTCTCAGGGAAAGCATTGTAAGCAGATTGATCCTCATGCTTAGTATGTTTATTGAAAATATTGGCACAGTAAAGGTTGTTTCTTCAATCCCACCACGAAAGACAAATTATCATTTCAGTACAAAGTTAAAAGCTCTTACTCAAGTGGTATCTTTTGCAAACCCCAAAACACCCTTGCACAAGTGTAGTGGTGCTTTTAATCTAAATGACTTTTCTAGAAGCTTTTCAGGTTCCCCTCTCATTGAGAGGAAAAAGTATGATTTGTTGGGCATTTAAGGGAGGATCAAACCAGGATGATCCACCAGTGCCTCCCCACCACCCCCCATACTCAAGGAGAAGCTGTTTTCTCCCAGGCTGATCACTGGAAGCAGTCTCTGCAGCAAAGCAATGCTCCAAAACAGGGAATAGAATTCTAGAAAGTTTTATTACTCTATTAGCATCCATATATTTGTAATCTAATTCCTCTTGACCAAGCCCACTGAAGCCTGTGGGTTCGGAGGCATTATTTGGAAACAATAGCAAAATGCATGTAACTGAGTTCGACTTGATCTTTGCAACCTGTATTACCATTACAAAGCTGCATTACACAAACTAAGTCTAAGCTGAAATCATTGAGCAAAGAGGTCTGTACATTACAGCTCCACTGCTCAGTGGAGAAATCACATTTAAAAATACAATTCAATTCCAAATAGCTCAAGTTTTCAGCTCTTTATTCCCTGTAGGAATTAGCTTATCAAATTGTTCAGTGTTTTACTCTTAAATAAGTATGTGAATAACAAATCATTCTCTTCAGTTATTAGTCCTATTGAATGACAAATAATGCCTAATGTTTCTTATTCTTTTCAGAGTGTAAAGCTTGGCAGTTAGCAGAGGAGCATCACTACAAAAAAGGAACAAGACACTTTGATGTTCCAGATGAGGGAAACAGCCATGCAGAAGTACAGACTCAACATTATTCTACATGTGGATTTTGCAATTTGCATAGAGACAAGAGGCAAGTCTTCCCCTCTCCTCCAGTTACACACATACAACACAATTGAAGCTGCATTGTGGCTGCCTGTACAGAGCAGATTTTTCCTGTTAACTAAAAAGAACCCAAAAAGCAATGTGTTTGCAACAAATTAGGATTAACCCTGCAATGATACGTTCTGCTGAAGTAGCATCCATATTTCACAGGCAGCTTTAAGAGGCCAAACTTGCATGTTCCACTATTAAAAATTAAAACCTCAGACTGTAGCAAAATGATTTAAGAAAGTCTTGCTCCCTTATTACCCATTTTTCACTCCTTACAATATATTTCCAGCATGCCAACCCCTCCAGTTGTGCAAGTATTATGGAAGGAATTATAATGCTGTGACCCAGATTAGGAATGAATCAAGATTAATAGACAAAAGCCTTTCCCCCCACCCACCTTTTTCTGGTTCACAACACTGCTGCACAAGCATCTGTCACACCTGAGCTCCAAGAAGGGATTCCCAGCTAAGCATTGATTTACTAATAGAGAACCATTCAAATTGATACTGCCTGGGATGTCTTGACCAGTGAAATCATAGCCTAGGATTGGCTTTAGCCCCTGTAGGTGACTGGCTTCTGCCATGGTTAGGCTTTACTATTCTTTCACATAGGGCTTGTTACACAAGCAGAGCAGATGGGCTGATCAAAGTAGTAAAAACCCTACCTGAAAACCCTGCTCTTAATTAAGCTTTGTTCTATTCTCAGTATTATCCACAAAAATCAATACCAGAGGATTTACATTCATGCTTTTGCTGCAAGACCACTTCCAAGAACTCTGGATTTACATGGAGTAACCTACTCAGTGTTAGATATAAACTTATAAACACTATGTGTACATAATAACACTCATTCACATGCTATTTTTGCTAGAAATCCTTGACCATAGAGCAATAATTTTCTTATTACTAGGTACAGGATTTTTTAGTAGAGTAGCTCACATTTCAAAACCTTGCCATTCAAGAAAATGTACAGGTAGCAGACAAACCAGCTCAGACAAACATTTTGCAATTGTGAAGGGTGATCCTCATTATAGTCTGGGCATCATATACAAATAGAACTAAAGATTTTCCTCAGGGAATTACAAAGACTAAGAAAGAGACAGGAATTGCTTTGAGGCTACTCTGTTAAGTGCAGCTTCTTTTAAGTCATAGTCATCAACAGAATCTCCCATCAATTTCAGTTCTATTAATGGATGCTACTAAGCTGTTTATAACAGGATACTTTCAACACAAATAACTGCACCAATAGTGGTCTGTTTAAAGGTTCACATACTTTGTTGAGCAGTCAAAATACTCAGAGTGGTGACTAAACTATGTGCTTAATAACACATAATATCCAATCATCAGGATATTCATTCTTCTGAGCTCATCTGAATAAACCAAGAATATTTCTGTACTGCCATCTGCTTTGCTTCTTATTCTGTTATCGCTGTTCAATCATTGCACTAAGATAGAAATAGTCTAGGTGTAGCACAGAAGTCCTGATGCAGTTTCAGATACACGTTTCACAGTAAAGCACACAAGAAAAACATCCCATGTCAGATTATGTCCTGTGAACCTTACCCTGCTTCTGCCTTCTGACCAGAGGCAGCTACATTACAGAACTGACTGCAGGAGCGTTTCACTTTCTTCTAGAAATTGAAAGGTTTGCTCCTTTACTTTTGTTTGTAGTTAGTTTTTAGTTTCAGACTATACATTATGGTAACTTAAGGCATGACACTGGTGAGCTCTGGCTTCTTTTATTACTGTTCAAGGGGCTGGGAAATCCTCTTCAACAAACAGGAGGGAAGAAGTAAGGGAACAAAATCTTGGTAGAGGCCAGAATTGTGAAGTCATTGCAAATAGTTCCCAGCTGAAAAGAATTTTGAACATATTTCCTTCTATTTACTCCCCATCATGCAGCACAAGTTTCCTTTGGGAAGCTCTAGGGCTTTTATGACACTTAACTACCATCACAGCCTATGTGAAACAGAGCAGAGACCAGTGCTCCAGTCTCCACAGAAGGGTTTGCAAAGACGCTTTGCCGGAATAATACTGAGAGGTGGGAAAATGCTTCCAGGAGTTCTAAGAAAGCTTTTATGCAAAGGAGGAATTGAAAAACTCTGTCTGCTAATGCTCCAGTGACAAGGAACACATTATAGCTATAGATAAAACCCTCTTGCCAATTGCTGTTGACAGCCATCAGGGCCAAGTTCAAACAGCCAGAGGAACTCTTCAAATGAAGAATGCCGTATAGCCAAACCAGGTGGTGGATCCCAGAGAATGTTAGATTATTTTCTGAGTATTCTGCATAAAGCAACATGCCCCATCTTTCAAAGCAGAGAATCATGGTCCCAAACAAGGAAATCTCAGGAAGAAAATTAATAAAGCATCAACCGGTGACAACATATTGGACATGCAAATCTGATAAAACTCCCCAGCAGCCATTCTGACTATCCATTGCCCAAGTGTATCACTTGTGCATCCACTCCCCAGCATCAGCCTTTCCAGATCACCTTTCATTCAAGCAGTAGGGTGAAGCAGAGGTCTTGCATGGAGGTGGCTGAAGGCTGAGATATGACAAAAACCATCTGAAGCAGCAACCTTAATGTAAAAATATTCCTCAGTCCTCATGCCAATGCTTGTTCACATCCCAGATCTTTCCTCTGCACCTCCAGCACCAGTTGCAGCCTCACAGCTCAGTTGAGGAACAAAAACCTTTACAGGAAAGGAAATGGGCAGGTGACCAGTGGAGCTGGTGAAAGGCAGGATGGAGCCTCCCTCTTATAAGCTGGCACTATTGCCTACATGGCATGGTATCACAGCTGCCTTCTGAGAAAAATTCTAACCAAGTATATAATTGGCTTATTTTCACCTCTTTGGCTACAAGCTGCAGGCTACCTTGAGGGGAAGCCCAGAGCCCCAAGGAGAAGTAGCCTTGTCACCTGCCTTTCTCTAGGGACCTGTGGAGAACAAGTCAAAACAAGTAACCTGCAGCTTTTCTGGTAGCTACTAAGGGAGATACAATTGAGATTTTTGGCAACAGGAATTCAAGGCTAGTTTGATGTACAAGACAATGAAGTAATTTCTTACGGCAGTGCTGGAAAAAACCAGGATGGCTCATGCCATATCACTGCTGCAGCTCAAGTGACATGGAGTAAACAACCAGTGCCGACGATTAAACAAAGCAGTAGCAACAAATCACTGAGTACACCCTGTGCCACCCTGGAGCAACCTAATGCTTTGGTTTTATCAAAACCAATGCTTATAAGGTAAAAAACATTCCTTCAAATCATCTCTAACCAGCTCTTCTGCCATGCGACACACATCCCCCAAGATCTGTACCTTTGAGAAAATCATTTCTTGGAACAAAAGGGAGAAACTCACAGCTGCCAGAGCAGGAGATCATTATAAACCCACCTGCCTCTCAGGACTGCAGATTACCAACACCAGACACAAATTATTAACACTCCTTCAGCCACACAGCAGCTCAGAGGCCAGCTTTAAACTCTCCTGTCTCCTCAGCTGGCCTGTACCACCTACAGTTAACCCACCAGGCACCAAAGTGGCCTAGTTGCTACCTCTACACCCCAGCATTCCTCAGGGACAACCCAGCTGCCCAGTCTTATCCACACAATGCACTTCTGTGGGTGTGTTGTATGAAGATACACCAACACACTCACTCGCAGAGAACTGATGAGCAGAGGACTTGCTCAAGCTTGGCACCACCTCCAAGTCACAGACAACACCAGTCAGACTTAGTAATAACCCCCTCAAATCCTACCTTGCAGTTTTAAGCAGTGTTGATCTCACTCTTCCTGAGGATCAGTTTGCAGCAGGGGTTTGCAGTGGGTCAGCCCCCCACAAAGTAGGCCCAGCTGAGCTGAGACAGGCTAAGCTCTGCCTTCTGCCCCTCTAGGGCTTTATAAACCTTTCCCAGCACCCCCCTCACCTCCCGCCTCCCTTTCACCACCTGTGTTGGGTTGAAGGATAACGAGCACCTCACTTAACCCTTCATGTTCAGGCTCACATTCACTTCCAGGGCAGCACTTTGCAGGTGCTCCCTGCCCACTAGAGGAGCAGCCGGCTCTGCCACACAGGCTGTGGCTGTTTCTCAGGTTGCTGTCCTTCACCTCAGGACAAACCTCTTGATCTCTCTGGTGACCCAGTGCACAAAGTAATCTTGGGTCCAACAAGCTGGGCAGGCCACTAGTGCAGGCAGAAAATACAACACATGGAAAACTCAATACCTATTTTTTTTTAAGTGGCTGCAAAGGACACCAAAGTCATGACTTCTGATATCTGAGCTCTGTGGACATCTTTTCAGGGCACAACTCAGTCCCCAGCACGCAGCAAGGGGGTGGCTGTTAATCAGAGTTTGCCTCTTCTGCAGCCCAGAAGGGAAGGTTAAATGCCAGCAAGACCTTATCTTCTGCTAAGTAGCCATTTTGGATCTCTGTGCAGGGTGTTAGTAACATGGTGATGAATAAGGGAGTGTTTCTCCTTGGCAAGGCTCTCCATCATGTTAAATGAAGGCTTGACAGGATTTGCTGCATGTAGCCTGCCCTGCATGTCGACTTCAGCAAGGAGTGAGCAGCCGCTCAGCTTCCAGGGTCATGGTTTCATGTTGGTGGTAGCAAAAACAACAGCATAAGGGCTTAGGAAAGAAAAGTAGGAAGGCGCAGAGTAGGTAGCATCCGTATTTGAGATACACAAGCCAAATGGGTGTGAAGGGTGGGGTGTTGCTGAGTCTTATTGCAGGAAAAAAATAGGGAGAAAGTTAGAGACTGATTCTCAATTTAACTGCGTTTCAGAGCTGCTGACCTCTCCTCCTCTCTTCTCACCATCTCACACCTTACAGGGAGTAGATCTTCTGGTGTATTTGTTGTTTGAATGCATTCAGTACAGATAACCACCCTCATTGCCCCACAGTGACCCCTGTCCTCTAGGTTAGGGGGGTAATAACCCGGTTAGGGAAATATTTGTACCCCTTGGAAATTACAGAGCACGCAAGGATAGAGTGGCTTCTGGAGAAAGAACTAAAGAGCAAAAAATGTGCAGCCAGAAAGTGGCTGAGTTGCTGGACTAAGAGCCAGCTGCACAGACCTGATCTGTGGGGAATGGTGGGAGAGTGATATAGGTTAACAAACCCATTCATTTATTTTCTGTCTTCCTTTGATTCTTTTTTTTGGATTAATGTAAGTTAATGGTTCCAGTTTACAGTCTGATAAATTCCAGCTTTTACTATTGAAAGCCTGTTTAGATTTAAGATGTGCTCACAATTAAGGAAATGTTTAAGCAGCTTCCTAAAAAATCCCTAAAGCTTTATCTAAGAGTCCCATTATATCCCTTTTCTTCTCAGGCTCCTGTCCCATCTTCCCACCTTGGCTAGCACTGCTTCCCTCTCTCTTTGCTCCTCTCCCCTCCTTTCCCTCCTTACTGCTAGCAGAGTTAGTGAATGAGCACATGCCCAGTAAATACAGCTTGCTTCAGCTTTGGGAAATAGTTTTCCAGGTGCTATTGTATCACCTCTTCAATCCAAGTGCTGCAGAAGTCCATATCAAACCCTCTTACCCTTGTTGGTATTCTCTTGACATCCTCTAAACACAATTAGGCAGCTGTGTCTCATGGAAGCTAAGCTGACAGTGAAACTGGTGTTATAATACCTACCCATGAAGAGGTTTGAATAATCCTTTGGTTTGCAAATAATGTTTAACAGAAAGCTTTGCAAGGCCATATGCAATGCAAGATTTCTGCAGTCCTTTGTAGATACAGCCAAGGCTATCCCATGCTGCCCTGGCCCATATGGTTTCTAGTGTGCATGGGTACAGGTGACCCACTGCCAGTCATAACCACTTCACCTTCCAGTAACATATCTTTTGTAGTCCCCAGTATATGAAGGGTTCTGCATGAAACTAACACACAATTTGTCCTAGATGTAGAAATCACAGCTACAGAGGGATAAATAGTTTTCCGTCAGGTAGACAGAAGCTAATTTAAGACTTTCACTAAAATTGTACAGAATTTAAAGGTAAAAGGTTCTTGTTAGAACAGCTACAGGATAACAGAGAAGAAAGACAAGTGTTACTCATATTGCTCTAATTTTGTTGTATAGACTCTGTTGCTTCTGGAAAAAGTTAAGAAATTAATCCACCTTCCAGAGAAGAATATTAATATTTGTAAATTAGTATTCCCATTGCTAATATGTTTATGTGTCATCAAATTCCAACATCGTTCCTCCCTTTTAAAAATATTTTGATGACGTCTTAACTTTTCTAAGTTCTTCCATGAGGTTAGAATGGATAAGATACAACACTGTTGAGCTGTGTTATTCAGATATTCTTCTTAATATTCATGACATGAAGCTGTTGAACTAGGAAGTTGATTATTATTCTATGGGAACAGAGACAGTTTGGACAGCTAGATTGGTACCATTAGAAACAAAACAAAACCAAAGCAAAACAAAAAATCTATAACAGCAAAACAAAGACAAGCTTTTGCTACGTCAGCTCCTATGCATTGCCTATGGGAAAATAGAAGCCTCTGTTGATTTTGCAATTTTTATTCCTCGGTTCAGGGGGAGGCATTTGGGAGGAAATTATGGATGTTTTTACTTGGAGGAAGTTTCATTTTCAAACTGCTCTACGTACATGAGCTTTGCACAAGTCTCTCAGGGTGCCCGTTCAGTTCTCATGTGCTGGGGGGGAAGTTCAGCAACCAGCTCTTCAGGGTGGTGTGAAGGAGGATGATCAATAAAACAAAATTGCTCCTCCTGTCTTAGGTTAGAAAGAGACTCCAAGTCTGGATGCACAATTTCATATCATTGTTTGGTGCTTTAATAATAACATGATCTGGGTCTTATGGCTTTGCATCCCAGATCTCCTCAGACTCAAATTCATCCATTTTTGGGCTTCACATTTGTGTTAATTTTTTTTTCCACAGTCATGGATTTAAAAAAGGGCATTCTTGGTTTTATTGCTGCTTGGCGGACGATATGGAAGTGTCAGAAAGTTGTATATCAAGACCTGTCTTTGAATTCTCCAGAGTATTTGATGTGTTATACTTAGACAGTGCTATGCCCTATACATGAGAACATTCTTATTATCTGAGGAATGAAGAGATGCTGACAAAGAAGTTCAAAGGGTAAAGAGGACTTGGGCATGCACACAAATAGCTGAAAGACCCACGGCAATGAATGTCTGCTTCTCCCTGGCAGTTTCCTGCTCTTTAAGGTCTTCTCACTGGGTTCCTCACTGGTACACTCCACTGTGTCCTGGCTGACTTTCATCAGGCATCATCCAGATGGTAGTTTTTCAAGGATACTGTAATTGATTGGGGAATAGGGTCTACAATGTCCTCACTAGCCTCTTGCATATCCTAACTCAACAGAGTCATTACTGCTTGTATCTGATCTAGTGATGTTAGACCAAAATTCTCAATGTATTAGTATAGTATATATGTATTTGCAATAGTAGAATATCACAAAATACTCAGCACTTCTGAGAAACCCTTTCAAAGAGGTCTTTCCTTTTACATGCCCAAAAATGCAAAACATGCCAAAAATATGCAAACACAATGTTTGCATATATTCCTCCCTTTGCTCATTTATCTTCTTTATTTACTGCTTAAATATGAATTGATAGGTTAGTTGAGTGCAGTGGGTTTTTTTGGGGGGGCTGCCAATGTGGTAATGAAATGGGTGTCCTGCCTAGCCAGCCAATAATTATAGTCCCTTGTGTCTCCTGTCTTCATAGCCTGAGGCCTGTGGATCTCACAGAAATTGCTTGTCCAGCATGATGGTTTCGTTCCTCTCTTTATGACCCATTACACAGCTGTACATCAACTGGAAAGTCAGGTTTGCCCAGCACATTCTGGATAGTGGATTCCTGCCAATAAAGAAAAACCAAAACAAACCCGACAAACAACAAAAAAGCTCAAAGACCAGGTGCCTGGAGAAGGCAGAAGGGCAGGTGGACTCAAAATTTGCAGCTGAGCAGTTTGAGAGGATTTTCCAGCTGCTGTGTGCAGACTCGGTGGGACCAGCAGCACCTGCACACCAGGCTGGCTTCACCAGCAAGTGCAGCAGAGTGGGGGCCAGCAGAAAACACAAGCCACAGTGAAGAAAAGCCTGGGAAAGAGAAAGGAGTGTGAGTGGATGGGAGAGCTCTGGCACTCCCATGTCCCCAGCAAATCCATCACAGTTTGCAGCCTGCCAGAGGTTCCTGAGGTGTGTGCTCCAGGCTGGCCACGTCTTTACAATGAGCACAGAACTGAGCCTCAGGTATGAGCCCTTGTCATAAGTGACTTGGACCAAGTAAGTAGGTTAATGTGGATATCCATCTCCTGGACAGCTCAGAGGGTCCAGCACAAGCTCTGGAGAAGATTGTGAAAGATCATGTAGACCTAACTTTTATACCATGGCAAGATTCTATGATTTAGAATATGTAAGAAAAAAGCTTGTAAAAATCTAGGCATAGGTTAGATCAGCCAGTAAAGTCTCTGACTGTACCTCAGAGAACACCAGCTGTAAGAACAAATGAGCTCTCACAACCAGCCAGGCTCTGCTTTCCCAAATGGAAAGGCAGCAGCATCTTGTTCCCTCTTTGTTTCCTCTCTTTGCACGTTTCTACCTTTCAGATGTAACTGGACACCACAGAAGCTGAAAAGATGTTCAGTTTTACTCTCAACCACAGCCTGGAGAAAAATTGATGTTATATCAGAATTAATCTAGAGCACTACAGTGAAGAGCGGCCTGAAATTTTCAGGTCTAATCAAAATATGGGGTTTTTTTAAGAACTTTGGATGCCATTTTTTTAGATGTTTTGGAAACCTGCAGGCAATCACTGCCTATTCTCAGTGTCAGGGTGGGTTAAAATTATTCCAGTAAAATGAGAAATCTCCTAAAAATCCTACCATGCCTTGAAATGATATAAACTGCAATAAAGACTGAAAAAGTTTGATTCCTTTCGCACTACTTTTCATTTTTATGCACTTCCCATTTCAAGTGGCCCAAGGAAGAAAGTTGTGAAATTATCAGTCCTCGAGTTGCTCTCAGCAAATCCAAAATGGAAATCCTGTGGCAAAGGCTGTGCCTGAAGTATGTCCAACTAGACAGAGTTTAGCTGAACAGTGCTTATCCAAATCGAATCTGAAAGCTCCTAGGTAGGTTTGGAACATCCTTGAAGCCTCATGTTACAGTGACACGGATACAGCACAGTGCATCCTGCTGCCATCTTCCTGCTTGACTGATGAATAAAAAAGTCAAAGCTCTATGACAGAAGAGCTGTCAATTCAATGTTGATTTCTGTAGGAACTTTTAAGGGAAAAAAAAACCCTTGAAAAAGCCTGCTCATTGAGGTGTTCCCTAAAACAAATAGTGCTCCTTTTTTCCCCCAACAACAGCAGCGGTGAATGTAGCATGTGCAGACTAGTGTTGTGAAGGTGGAGAACTATTTCAGGAGTTCACATAGGAGCTAATCCCTGTCCTGCTGCAATCAGCAGCTCTGTTGAAGTTGATTGCCCCAAAAATTCAATTAAAGCCAAAGAACTCTGAGAACGTGTGTTCCATAGCTTAGCTTGGAGAAAATGGCAAAGAGTGGGTGGACAAGGAGCAGGTATTTTGCTTTGTATTACTGTCATAAACAGTAGCTATCTGAGAGTGTCAGTGGGCACCGTGGGCTCAGGAATGATGTGGTAGCACAGGGTAAGTGGCTGCCACATGTCTCTGAGACCATGGAGGGCTTCTGGACCTGGTCTGTGCAAGTAGATGAGGGAGAGGAAGAGAATTCAGCATGGCTTAGTCCCCATTGCTTTCTTATTCCCCTATCTTATTTTTTGGTACTCATTTGTGTCATTTCTATGTTCTTTTGTCCTCCGTGCTAATTTGTTATTCAGCTTTTTGTGGAGGTGGCTTCACAACACAATTAAGGAAGAGAAATCAAGAATCCCAACCTGCTGGGTTGTGCTTGCTCTGTTAACTGTCTTTTGAAAAAGTGTATTTAATTAATATAGAACATTAGCATGCCAGTTTGGAAGGTTGCAAGACTTCTCTGTCTCAGATCCACTGAACTGTTCATTGATCTTTTAAGACTGCCTACATTTGTAGTAATGTTAGATTCATTATGGTTTGTACTTATGGCAAAACCAAAATAATGATGAAAGGGCAATAGGTGAAAAAAAATCCCAGATTTTTTTCTGAAAAGTAACAGATATTTACAAACTACATTATTTTTATTAGAAGAGTAAGAGAGGAAATTTCCTAGGCATAAGTAACAATAGATTGACCTTTGAATATTTCTTTGTCTTAGGGATTAATTTGTTCTGTTTAATCATGAGATTAGTATTCTTTACTGGAACATTTCTATCTTTTTTTCTTTTCAGACACTTTCTACCTTCATGCTATGGAAATGACTGATTGACCTGACTCCCTCTCTATCAAATAAATGCTACTCCCATTCCTTGGGCTGGAAATGCTTGTCAGAAATTAGTGAAATGTTGTGTTGAAACTAGGAGCCATACTGAACTATTTGAGACTATAAAACCAAGATCTTAAACTAAGTCATGAGAATGCACTGACTCAAGGTTTCTTTCCCTTTCTTTCACAGCCACTGAGTGAGTAGCCTTGCAGTACATAAAAATACCTACTTTGGGGTTGGGAGGGACTTTATAGTAGTTCTTCCATTTATCAGTATCTCTAGGATTAGTGTCAAGTTGCTCCTTCTCTTGCCCATGGGACAGCTCAGGCTTCCCCACACCAACCCTGCTGTATCTCCCAGGGGGACCCAGAGGGAAATTTTTAATGGAGATGTGACTACAGGGATGGGCAGAGCCAGGCTGGTGATAAGCTTTGATCACTGCCATGCCAGCGGGAGGACAAACCCATGACCTGAGAGTGAGAAAGTCTTCACTCTTTTGTCAATCACTCTTGCATTTTTAATAGCCATCCTCAAGGCAGATTTCATAGGAAGTCAGGGCATTGTGCCAATGCTATTAAGAATGTAAATACAGTAGTGTTTCTTTTCCACTGCTTTCTAATTGCCTTTGCCCTCTGAGAAGACAGCTGATGTGAAGAGGGACCCATTACTATGAAACCAGCTGGGTCTAAATCTAGGCTAATAAACCTCTTCAGAGACCCCATTTCACTAAACAATGATGCTAAAAGGAGAGTTCATCCAAGAGTTAGGAGCTTAGCTAATACTTCCCCTTCCTGAAAATTATCATTTTGGGTTATATTCTGCTCCCACAAAGGTTTTAATTAAGAGAAACGATATCAGAGGGAAAAATCTACGTATTTACTGGTATGAATCTATAGTGGGGAAACATTCTGACCCCCAGTGGGCTAATCAGTGATTAAATATATAGCTGTGGAAACCAGGAGAGGTCTTTGCAGCTCTACAGCTTTGAGTTTCTTCTTTCTGCCCAGTGAGTCCTGCTGAGGTGGGACATAGTTGTCCTTAACAAATCCTGCTTCCATTACCAAAGAAGATCTGCCTAAATTGCTTGCTGAGTAACAAAGCCAAGTGAGAAATTTGTGCCTTGTGCTCCAATAAACAAATGAGGACCCTGAATCTGCAAATCTTTATGTGCAGGAACTGTAACTACCAAAACAAGGTGGCTCTCTGAGCTCAGGTGTTCCTTACATGCCCCTCTCTGCTCCACCAAGGTCATAGTATAAGTAGTGAAATATCCAACTTGAGGAGGAGGGAAGTTTCCAACAAACAACTTTCAGGGTCATTTATTTCTCCGTAAATCTAAGCTTTAAAAAAGATAAATATATAAATAAATCACTGCTGCAATATACAGTTACCAGCTATAAAAATAAATAAACAGCCAGGGGCATGGAGGAGCCTTGCCCTCTGACATTCTGTCACTCCTCAGTGGTACTTGCTCCTTCACCTTCAGACCTTCTTTTCCTCTTTGGCTCCTGCTCGATTTTCTCTGCAAACTGTATTTGACATTTCGTATGATGGATGTATTATGAAAAAAAAAAGATTTCATTGTCCTAAGATCTTCTAGAAAGCCTGTTCCAATTCCTTTTTAATTCATATATACATGCAGCTGTATAATGAGTAAAGTTTTCCTCTAGGTAGGTCTGAGGACCCTTAAAATTCAGGAGCTGTTTTCTGAGGCAAGACTCAGGTGCCCACACAGCACTACTTCAATATTTTATGGTGTGCCCCCCCCCCCCATGGTTTTTTTTTGCTTCTGAGTTGCTGTTTGCTCTTGAAATCACTGAATTGTCAGCCTGATACTGCTAAATGAGCTGTTCACCTGAATCAAAATTGTTGGCCATCTGGAATCCTGTTTGAAAAAAGAACCCAGGTTGGGTATATGAATAACAATCCCAATTCCTCGCCCTGGCCTCCAATGAGGCAGAAAAAGATACACTGTCAGGGAGATGACTGAGAAAGGTTGTTATCTGCATTAGTGATGGGCTATGATTATCATGTCCTCAGAGCTGCCTTCCCTTTTCTGATTAGCAGATGCCTTTCTGTGTGAAAGCACCAGCCACTGTCTTCATCTCCTTGAAGACAGCTGCAGCTCCCCAGGGCAGAAGGACCAAGAGAACTGCAGCTGCTTTACCCCTCGCCGATGACTCTACTGCTCACCCAGCAGAGGCACCAACAGTGTCTATAGGACTGATGTTGGCGTTGGCTATACATTAAGCTCACTGGCATGGGAATTATATAAAGCAGTTCTCACCCAAGAACTCCTTTGCTGAACCCTTTCTTTGCTCCTGAAGCCTTTCATAATAAAAACTCTTCCAAGGCCTTTCTGAATTTGCTAAAGCAAAACCTTTTCATTAGAGAGCTGGGCTGAAGGTCTGAAATAATAATAATTGGAGGCTATTTACAGCAAAAGGATGAATCTTGTCATATCCAGTATGTACTCCATTGCTTCTCACCAGGACACAACTAACAGGGGAAAAAATTGACATTTTAATGCAAGTGTGTATTTTATGTGGTGATGCAAACAGTATTTTCCCATAGATAGAAACAGATTTTCCCACAGTGAGAATGATTCTCGATTTTCCCTTTAATACTCAGCAATGAAGGGGAAGCAGAACTGCTTGGGAAGCTCAGCCTCAGATTTCTAGTCACAAAACTACAGTCACACAACAACCTTAGTCTCTTCCAGTTTGAAGTTAAGGAGACCATCCTCTGTTTTATTTTTGACCATGTAAAAAGCTATCAGAAGTGCAGACAGACAACACAAAACAAAAAAGATAAAGCTCAAGGAGTTCCTGTACTCGTTGGTAAGGACACCCTCCCAAAAGTTGCTGGTTTCTCAGCATAAATCAACCAAATGTTTACACACATACTTAAATGCTTGTGACATTAAGAGCTGTGGTTATTTACTCCAGCATTACCTGTCACATATAATGACTTAAGAAAGCATTTGTGTGAATACTGGAAATGGCCATCCATCACAGTGATGGGATTGTTTTGAATAAGCACTTTCAAGCCAGTTCTGGAGAACCACAGAGATCAGCAAGGACAGCCCAAGCCAGGAAGCAAGTGCAGAAATGGCATCTCTCTGCATACGACCTGATGGGGCTGCACTTAAACACACACAGCTCTGAAAACCTCTGTGTCCAGCACGTCCCTGGAGCCACTCCTAAAACATGTCACAGACATCTCCTTGTTAATCTGAAATTCTGTATCCATAAAAAAGTCTGAGCACTTTGCTTCCTATACTTGTTCCTTATTTATTTTTCAGGTAACAAGTCACAGTACAAAAATGCTTGCTTTAAGAGAGTCTTGTGAGACAGCTGCTGAAAACAGAGCTGAAATATTTGTATTGTATTTCTGGGGGTCCTTTTCCTTGCTTCTGTAATTTTCTGCACGTCTCCCCCTGCCAATTCTCTCACTGTCTGTGCAATACACTCCGAGTGCCCTCTTGGCTGAGCCTACTGCCATAGGTTACTTGTCTGGAACAAAACTCCATCTCCAGTAGAAAAGTCATAGAAAAAGGGAGCAGTGGGAGTGAGAAACAGACTCTGAATGCTGCTGTGAATTTTCTCCTTCTGTCTGTACAACAATTTAGGGTGTAGCACATCCTCCTGACTGGTCTGACAATGAAATAAAAGATCATAAAGCAGCCCCTCTCCTTTTGCTGGGTTGTGAGGTCTATTGTTTCACTCGTTGCTGGGAAAGATCATCCACAGAGCTGCTGCTTCCTATTTCTCTGAGCTGCATAGGCAAGGGGAAAGACAGGTATGGAGTGGAAAAGGAGCAGAGTCCCCCCCAACACATCCACCACTGCAGCAAAGCCCATGGTTAGGGAGAAGGGCTGTGCTGCAGGGAAAAGCTGGCAGCTGCTCTCTACCCACAGGGAGAGAGCAAGAACTGTCTCAGTTTTATCTTGCCTCTTGCTTGGAGGGAAGTGCCTGGTGGTCCAAGACTGGAGGGAGCATTACCATCCATGTCTGCTGCCACACTCCAGGTTCACTGTTCTGGGGGAAATGGACCTCTTTGGTTTACCTTGCAAAATTTTACAGATAGATTTAATTCTCCATTTTCCTTTACATACTACCATGAATGAAGAGAGGGACCTTGCTCACTCCTTTGGAATGACATTCCCCATCCTGTTGCACAAAATCCAGGGGAATTTGAAGTGTTAAAGCCAACCCCACCATCTCCCTCTTTTGATTATTTCTCTGAAAAAGACAAATTTTGTTCCAAAAAAGTAACTTACTGCAGCAGTCGGTGCAAAGGACACTTGACCAAGTGTCAAGCATATTGCACAAAAAGGCTTCAAAATGAATTAATAAAAAAGAACTGTGGTGAGATATATTTTGCTCAGTGAAAAGAAATAATCTATGCAGTGAATTTTGGGTGGGTTTGTGGCTTTGTCTGATAAGGGGCCTGCTGCTGATAATGGCCTCCTGATGCTACTTACCTATAAGAAACTCATATAAGGATGGTCAAGAAAAGAGAAGATGCAGCTGTTGTAACAAAAACTGCTTTCTTTCTCTTCAGTCATTAAGTAGTCATAATGTTGAGTGGATGGCAAGGGCCAAGAAGTGAAAATATTGTCAATATATCTGAGTAGGGAGGAAAGTTCTGGCTTAGTGGAGAAAGGACTGTTTGTGTATGCTGTCTCTTGTCAAGCTATTCACCAGAAATACAGAATTTCCCTAAGTTAATTCATTTTCACACCACTTGTGACTATTCTGATTGGGTGGTGACAGTAACATCCCAACTTTCGTTCACTAGATGTCCAAACAGATATCCTCCTAGCATGGAAATGAGCAGTGCACATCCTTCCTCTCTCGGATCCTTTATCCTCTTGGGGCTCTCAGCAGAAGGGATGCTGCAGAGCTGTGCTCGCTGTTTCACATGCCAGGCATGCACCTTCGGGCACGCAGTCTCAGCTGAGCTTGAGGTCATGGTAGGTGACTTAGTGACCAAGATGAGTTAGGTACAGCATGTGTTCACACAGTTGTACTAGCAGCTTTAGTACAGGTGGCAGGTTGTGAATGTAACCTAGCTACATCAGGAAACTCTGGGCAGAAGAAATGCAGCCATTACACCCTAGCAATGTGGTAAGTTCAGTTTTGGATATGGTAGGCAATGACAGCAATAGGAACTCATTAGGCATGAAAGCTAGAATGCCACTGAACTTGTCTCTGAACCTATGGAGAGCTGGGGAGCACATAAGGTCTTTCTACACCGAAAGGGGATATAAAAAATTGGAAGCAGTATTCATGGTTTCTTGGTCTGCATATATCTGCCCTTTAGTGCTACCCCCAGTGTGGCAGGGGTCTGGGGAGCTCTGCTCCAACCTTGTTAGTTTATGTATTTTCTTTTCCCAATGCCATCTGCTTTACTGATTTCTCAAAAAGGAAAATCAAATCTCTAATCCACTGTTACTGTGTGAATAGAATCCCGCTCAGGGCATTAGCTCTGGCTTGTCAGGGAACACAATGTGCCATTAAAACAAAAAGATGCCTCCAGCTTTGGGACAAAGGAGCGATAAAAACTGAATGCCACCCACTTGTGTGTGCTCTAAGCCAGGGGACAGGCCCAGGGGAGCAGATGTAACTGAAATGTGTCCCTCTGGTGGGTGCCAGTCTGGGAGAGGATAAAGTCATATGAAAGTAATACTTCAAAACCTCCTTTGTTTAATTCCAAATCTTCTTCTTTTTTTTAAAAAAACCCCAAAACATAAACAGTTCTGCAGTAGCTTAGAAGAAAAAAATCCTAACCTGCCCCTTACTGTGAATCTTCTGTGCACCTCTTTGTAACAAGGCTGTGGGTGTTTGTGACATGTTTGTCTATGCTATATCTTCACAACTAATCACCCCCATCCCCTCACCCCCCCGTTTCTGCCAGTGCCTACAACTAGGGAAAATAAAGCAAAACTGCTTAAAATCACAATTCCCAGCTGTTGTGGTATTTAAAGGTCTTCCCCAAGCCTGATCTCTTAGAGTCCAGTGAAATAATAAGATCGCCATTGTGTTTATGAATTTCCAGCACCAGTGACTTTAGATATACTCATGGAAAATATAATTTTGGGAACATTTGGATGGGAAGAGATGGCATACTTGCACTGGGAAGAAGATGAATAATAACACAGTTTCCTCCAGGGGCTTAAGGGTTTTCTCTTGTTTTCCTCTGAAGGGGCTTTGTTGGTCTTGCAGCTGCTGGATGGCAGATGTGGATTTACTGGGACAAAACCCCCCCTTCCCCTCCTGAGTCCGTGCTAGCTGCAGTGCCTGTGCAGATTTCCCTTTAAATACATGGCCGCATATGCGTCATGGATGATGCCCACTTGTTTGCTGGCAACCTTGTCTGCAGATGCAGTAATTAATCATGGAGTGACAGGGTGGCAGTGCCCCTCATTGACTCTGGGTGATTAAGAAGGGCTCGCTTTCTCCCTGCCTGACAAAGAAAAGCAGTGAGCTGAGAAAGGCTGCTCGCTTTGGAAATGCTGCTTTGGAACTGCTGCAAAATCTTGCATTCCCAATGACTCCAATTTCCAATGCCCTTTCCTATACAGAAGTATTACTGAGTGCTCTGCAAACCAGCAAGCTGGGACACAGGGAATGTGCAAACTCCAGTCTTCTGCAACTTTCCCATTCCCCAACCCCCTGGGGCTCTGTCCTGGGCAGTGGCTGAGTGGATAAGCAAACAGCAAGCCTAGCATGTTGTATGGCTTTGAGACACCAAGCCATTGGACAAGCTGTGTGGTACAGCAGAGGCTTTTTCTGGAGAAAGAGCTTTTAGTGTTCTGGGCCAGATTATTTGCAGCTCCCTGAGGTATTAAAAATACAGTTGCCACTATTGAATTTTGGATTTTCTAAGTGCTAATCTAGTGCTGGAGGCGAAGAGGAACAGGAAACTGTTTTCCGTGGCATGCATCTGAAATCAGTTCCTGAACGCCTGAGTTTGGGCAGATCTCCCACCCAGCTAAATGAGAGATTTTTCTGGATAAGAATGTTGGCATTTGGCTATAAGCTGCTATTAAGAAGTAGAGTGGTTTTCACTCATAAATATGCATGCGGCTATATTGAAATGTGTATACTATCAGCATAAAACTTTGCAAATCCTTTATTTCAGTTTATACTGGGGAAATGAGGCAGCTAATCATTAGTTCATCTACCAGCACCCACATTTACCCAGTGGCTTACACAAGGCAGTCAGCCTACCTCTGCCAGCTCCTATTATTATTCTTCTCTCTCATATCAGAAAGAAACATTTCTCATCCTGATATTCACTTTCTTTCACCTGCTTGCATGGGAAATGGCTTTTTCATTTTCTGCTCTTTTAAAGGTCTCGATATAATTATTATTAATATTATTATTATTACTCAAATGGTTAAAAAGAAAGGCAATTAGATTTCACTGAGAACAATTAAACACAATAATAGTGAAGCTACTAACCTGCAGATTAAGTATACAGTGGAAAGCACCATTCTCTATCTAGCCTCCCTTTAAGTACCAGTTGTGGAGGTAGGTTTTTAGAGGTCATCTACTGGGCTGTAAGCTTCCCAACAGTCCTCATGTGTGGAGATCAGGCTGTCAGGAGTCATGGACCACTTGTGTTGGTTCTGCACTTTTCCAGGCTATCCCTTTGATTTTCTGGAGAAAACTGAGTATTGCCTGAAATTAGTTTGGTGCCCTTCAGACCAGTGGAGACAAGAGGAATTAACAGGCAAGTAACCACCCATGGGTTGGCAGGTGGGGCTGTACAATGAGTGAACCTCCCGTTGCCTATATCAGAAGTTGGTGTCAGCCACGTGGTCACAGCAGTGGCAATCACAGATCTATTCTGCTTCAGGCAACCACAGAGAAAACTACAGATCCAAAGGTCTTCACCAGGTCAGTGACCATGGGAAGGACACATACTAGGATGTATGTTTTTTGGAGGACTTGCAAACAGTTGTTTGACCTCTTGTCTCATTAATCCATTTTAGGCTGCTCTTTAACCTTAGCCTATTTTCTCTTCGACTTGTTCCCTAAGTCTGATTTCATTTGGTGTCCTTAACTCTTGACCTAGCTTGTGGGGGGTTTAAAAGGTGTATTTCTTTCTTATTTTTAGCTTTGCTTCAACAGATTGCTCACAACATAGGCTCAGCCTTGATGAAAAAAAAAGAGACTAACTACTACTCATGCCCCAGGGTTCTCCAGACATTTACAAAAGCTTCAAATTGTTGGCTTTCAGTTCTTTTAGTGTTTAAGAGGATTTCAGGATGTTCTCTATAAAAAAAAAGACATTAGGATGTCCATGTTGAACAGCAAACCCACTTTGTCAGCTAATGAGGACCCCCTGTCAGTTGTTGTAATCATGCTCTTCCCAAACCTTGCATGAAGTGTGTGTTACACAAATGGGTTCTTACTCTCAATGAGTAGAGAGGCCCTCTAAGGGAGAGGAGCAATGTTTTGCAGATGCAGATTTGACACAAAGAACCATGTCCAAGCTCTCACTAAAATCTATGGGAGCTGCAATATCAACAATGAGTTCTTAACATCCTCTGAGACTGACTCTAAAATACCCTCAGACTATCCTCTAAAGTGAGGATATCGGAGGATCAAAGCAAGTATTAAGTTGGAAAAGACCTCTAGAGGCCATCTGGTCCAACCCCCTTTACAAAGCTGCTGTTACAAGTATAATCCATTGAGGATATTTTAGTTTGCCTTTAGCTACTAAACTGATGGCCATGCTCCCAGTCTTTGCAATGAGACTGGGAAAGCCTGGAAAAAGCCTTTTGAAGGAACAAGCTGAGATGAGTGCATGCTCCAAGAAAGTGAAGTTTAATGGTATTTTGTAAACTGGGGAGGAATCACCATGAAACCTCAAGGCTGCCAACACTGAATTTGAGCACACTAATCTTAAAAGCTCAACAGATACTTAATTTTTGTGCTTTGCTGGATAAAAACAAAGTCAAAATTCAAAACAAAGAACAAAATATTTGATCCAGTTTGTGGTTTTTGTTTATCTATTTATCTTGAATAAGTAAATAAATAAACTAGGGACAAATCAGGAGGTTGTTTTCCTTGGTTTGATGCAAAATGAAACATTTCATTTTCAGGTACTGATAACCCTCCTTTCAGAAGACATGATGTTACAGTCTGAAACATTGCTTGGAAATGAAACTTCTGAATGTTCTGCTTGAAGGACACCAAAATTCAACACTTTGTATCTCTACGTTTGTCAAGTGAAATTATTTGCAAATTTTGATCCAGTATTGCTAAGGCAGTCCCCAGACTGTATATGAATTTAAAGATATGAAATGTATCTGGGTGTAGAATGCCATAGATTTATAAAGGTGCCTGATGGTGGTTTGTTTGCTTTCTGTTCTTGATGTTCCTACCATTCAGCTTCCCATTTTGATCACAGCAGAGTCCTTAGCTGTCATGCCTGATGTTGGACATCAAATTGTCCCCATCCTCATACACTCATTGTGCTTGTTACACTGAGGTTGGCTCAAGGTTAAGAAAGGAATGTAATTCCAGTCAACGCTATCACAACCCTAAAATTCCATGTGAAATTACTCCCCAAGTAAGACTTTTCTAAAAATTATGATCACACTTAGTATTTATAAATGTTTGTTGGCTTTTTGCTTTACAGTCTTTTACAGTTTGTCGTATCAAGTATTTCTATGTAATTATGAAACTTAGAAATAAAATAAAATGAAAAGAAATATGAAAGCTGAGATTCCCAATAGAAATAGCACTGTGGAGGAAGAATTTTATAGAAAAAGAAACAAAAAAACCCCAAAGCAAACTCAATAAATATGACAACATTGCATAGAACAGCTGTAGTAATGAACAGAGTTCAGTCTATTTGCCTTTCTACTGGAGTTCACAGACACACGTTGGTGGAATGGTTCTGCACCCCACCAGCTGAAATCTTGATTTCAATGCCTCTCTTTAAGGAATTAAAAACCACAGCAAGACTGAAGTCTGCACCAACTAATAATCTAGCATTTCAAATAATTTCATTTTTAATTGCATGAGTCTAAGAGGTTACTCTTAATAATTGAAACCCAGATTGTTCCAGGAGGATTAGAGAAAGTGTTTAGAAGATAGGAGTTCTTTCATAAAGCAAAAATAAAAAAATCTTCCTGACAAGTTGAGTGGTACTATAGCACGTGACCACATTACCACACAGGGAATAAAGACTGTGGCATGAAGGAAAAACTGAGCACTCTGTGATAGAAAAGATCTTAATCACCTTGTATTACAAGGAGGACCAAATCACTGCAGGATTAGTTAGCATCTGAAAAAATTAAATGAAAAAATAAAAGCTCAGTATTGCTTTACAAAGACATCTCTCTTGCTAGTGGGGAATCTGAAAGTACTTGAGCAGGCAATATTGTGTCTTACACTTGTGATGCCCATGGGCTGCCCTGGTGCTGTGTCTTTTTCCTAGATGCAGGCTTGAGCAGGAGAGTGTCCTAGTCCTGTAGTCTGGGGGCAAATTTCCAAGTCTTCCTCTCACATGCATGGCAATGGTGGCAGTTGACATCCAGGCAGGGCTTCAGAAAGCCATTGAGGTCAGATAATTTTCCTCAAGACAGGCCTATGGGATCCTTAGGAGTATCAATTATTTGTGTAACACAAGCACTGATAAGGTTCTGCGCCTCCTAGAGCTATGCAGACAGTCAGCAAGGGTTTTCCAACCCATTCATCCATGAATGTTCAGGTCTCTGATTTTCAGTTCTGCTCACAGCCATCCTTGGCACCTCAACAGCCCAGGTGGAGGTGGTTGTCCCCACACCTCCTGCCTTGCAAGCTCCTGGTGTGCTTGTTTTTCTTGCCCCTGCACTGACCTACTTGCCTCTGTGAGGACAGTCCCACTGCTTGCAACTGCTCCCAGGCTCTGGCACTCTACCAAAGGCTTTTCTTTGCTCCATGCCTTTCTTGCCTGTGAAATTCCTCATTTCCCACTCTACTGGCATCTCTGCAGAGAGAGAAGTGTTCAAACCTCCTTAGAAACTGTCCATCAGTTTCTAAATGCCTTACTGTCCATCTCCATTTAAAATGGAGAATAACTGGTTGAACTGGAGAATGAAAACATAGACTTAAAAAAACACAAATCACAGAAGCAAACTGTCTTTGAAACTATTTTCTCTTACTTCTAGTAGAGCTCAAGATATCCAGAATGAATTTCTCATGAGATGTTCTCCTGCCATGAAATGCATGCTGCAGGCTTGAGATAGCACTTCTCAAAAAATGAGGCAGCAGTTGCAGATATATTTAAGCAGTGGCACGTAACTCTGATGCTGTTTTAAAAAAAAAGCCTTATATTTCCATTCTGATTCAGCAAGTACATATCTCAGTCCTCCGAAGAAGGCAGAGTAGTCAAGTAAGATTTGGGGGGGTTTGTTTGTTTGTTTTTTATTTTTACTTGCTTGCTTTTTAAAATTTGATAATTAAAACTAAAACCTGGAAAAATTAAGAGTGCATATTTTTTCTTCTTCTGCAAATCTTTCATTCTGGTAAGACAGGCTGCCCTTATTCCAAATCTGCTTGAACCTGTTGCTTATAAACAAGCCTTTCTCATCTTATTACAACAGTTTTGGACTCAGCAGGTTTCTTCCCTCATGCGGGTGTGAAGATAACCACAAGCTGCTGCCCCATAGTAGCTCTGAGGGTGCTCCTGGGACAGGGGTCATCCTATGCACAACTGATACCTGTGAAGTCTTGTTCATTTCTTTATGCTTTTTCTAAGATTCTTATAACTTTGTAGGAAGTTGCTTTTCTCTTTGTTCCCCACAATTCCTTCTACCTGCATCCACCTGCTTGTGCTCCGAAAAGCAGCAGAAATCTTTGCCTTTCCCTGATGCTGCAGTGGAGGTGGCACAAAGTCTGGGTATCTATTCCTGCACCAGGATGTGCAGCTCCCTCTGAACAGGAGATGTTTCCAAAGGGAAGTTCATGACTCCTCATGAGGCTTCCTCTGCCTCAGGGTACTGCTCTGTTCAGTACCAGAAGTTCACTGTTGTGTGTATCAGATGAACTTCTCACCTGGGGCTCCCCCAGTAAATCTGTCAGTCAAGATTCCTGCTTTGCTTGAATACCCCAGCACAGCAAAACACAGTATTTTAGGAGAGGGACTGCAAACCATGCTCTGACAGCCTAACATGTATCTTAGCATGCTTTTCTAGGTCCCTTTGACCTTCACCCTGTGCTTGTCTTTGCAAGAATCCAAACTTCTTATATCCAGAATATACCTATGGCAACACCTTACCATCTCCATTGCCACACACAGGCCACTGTCAACACCAGAGAAAGAAAAAACAAACCCCTCTGATTATACCCAAGATTGACACAAGGAGGGCAAATGAGTCAAGAGAGATCACACACACTTCCTCACACAGGCTGTTTCGAAAGGTTTTCCCATAGGAGCTTCCTCTTTGTCCCTCAAATCTACTCTTTGGTATAATAAACCATTAGTCCAAGTCTCAGCTGCTGTGTCCAGGAGCAACTAAACATATTACCTTATAATAGGAAGAGAAAGATTTTGCTGAATGTGGAACGAAGTCCTCAATCTTTTCTTAGTTATCATCTGGAGAAAGATTTATGATTTTCTGATTGGCTTCTATAGTGAGTAAAACTGACCTTCAATTTTGTTCTTCAGAGATATCCGAAAGAGATTCATGAGAATAAAAACTCAGGTAAATCCCTCTGCTTTCAATTCATCTTAAAAAGTGCTTTTAGCTGATATAAATTAGACCAGCTCCTCAAGCAAAATAACAACATCTAGTAAAAGTATATTCCCCCCTCTGGCAGTGGCATATCTCCAGTAAGGCTTTTCCTAAAATGCAAATGTAATTTAAAAAAGAAAATCTACCCATCCTTGTTTATTTTTTTAAAAAGCAGCAAAAAAAAAAAATAAATAGAAGACTAAATCTGATCTCACAGTGCTTTAGCATTTTGCATTTTTATCTCATGTAATTGCTCAGATAGCGAGTTCTCAGCGACACTTGAGAAAATGTGACCTTTGAATTTTCTGTTGTGACTTTTTTAATCAGTCAACTGGGGAAATCTTAAAAGAGGAGTTATCTGAGATTTTTTTTTAGCAGGACCCTCCTGCGGATTGGAAGTTATCAGCATCTTCCAACTGATATGCCACAGTTTTGAAAATGTTCTTTCTTAGGCAATTGCATCTGAACTTTTGGGGCTTTGCTGATGAAAGGATGAGTCATTTACAAGCATTTTACAGGGTAGCAGCAGTTCTGCTCTTAATCAGTTTTGAGCAAGGAGGGACAGGGAAATTTTCAATACTGTGTTTTCATATAGTGTTAGGTTTTATTCATGAGATTCTCATTGACCTTTTAAGTATGCTACACAGCTATCATGACAGAATTTCCAACAAATGGAGGAAATTTTATTAAAACTTTCATGACTCTTTTTCCCCCCAAAATCCTCTTTGACTTCAAATGAGTTGGGAATTAACTATGAATGCTTTTTTATTCTGGCCTCTGCTCAAACCAAGCAGTACTTAGGTAACATTTCCACTTACAATTCCTATGATCTTCCTTCTCTTAGAGTCTGGGGAACAGACACTTTCCTCCATTTGACAGGCAAACTGGGAAAAGTGTTTGCTTTCTGGGAATGCCCCTTGACAGTGGGGTGGTCTTTATGCTTTTCCATGCAGCATGTGTTTAGCAAATCTTAGGAGTTCTCCACCAGCACAGTGGGACTCATGCAAAATGGTCTGATCCCCATTGCCCACATATTCTCTCAGTACAAAGGGTGTCTTAATCTCATTTAAGACATCTCTGAGGGATTCTGGAAGGATTAGCTGCCTCTGACAATTAGAAAGAAAAAAAAAATCCCAAACTAAGTATCCAGGACTAATACTCATTTTGGGCTGACCTTACAAGACTTTTTTTTTCTTCCCTGTAGGACAATTAAAAGGATCGAGGTGACAGTAAGTGTCATTGAAAATGACAACTGGTCTCCTGATGATCAAGAGATGTCCTGCTAATACTAATCTGTGTCCTGCTAATTTTATGGGTACTCTACCAAAGTCATAGCCACTCACTGGGAGTTTGCTGGAAATATTCCAAATACAAAGGATAGAGGGAGTATGAGAGAATGCATTCCATTTAAAATCAAATTGTTACCTAGACAAGCTATGTGGCCTAGTCCCCATTTAAAAAGAAAAGGCAAAACTTTACCTAGTTGTTTAAGATAATGCTACTATTAGCTGTGTCCAAGGAAGTTATACCAGCAGAACGCAGCATTAACCATCTAATGAATTCTATTTATCTAAAGAAAACTGGGAAATGCTGTCATGGCACTTGCTTTTTTGTGTTCATGCATATTGGCAATTCATGTAGGATAGCAGGGAGCACCTACTCTGTCCTGGTCTGATACAGAAATTCTGCCTCATGATTTCATTTGAAAGTTCCTCTCACAAGGGAAGACAGAATAATCATCCCTTATTCACCTTTTCCTGCAAGCCACTATTTTATATAGCTCTGTCACTTCTTCCAGTCACTTCTTTTCAGAGTTGAAGACTTCTAGCCTATTTAATCTCTCCTAGTACAGAAACCATCCTGTGTCTTTGATTGTCTTTGTTGCCCTTCTCTGTCTCTTCACTAGTTTTATTCTATTTCATTTTGAGGCACTGTGACCTGCAATGCATGTAGTATTCAGGATGTGGGCAAACCCTGGGCTTATGCAGTGGCACAGTGCTGCTTTCCCTGCTGCTCTCCATTGCTTTACTACCTGACATTCTATTTACCTTTTCAGACTGCCACAGGGCAATGAGCAGATGTTTCTGTTGAGCAATCTGCAGCAACTCTATGATCTCTTTGCAGAATGATAATAGCTAATTTAGAGCTTATCATTGTATATATGTATTTAGTGTTGTTTTCCCCATGCGCATTACTTTGCATTTATCAACATTGAATTTAATGTGTCAGTTTATTGCTCCCTCAGAACCCTAAGATCAGTTTGGGTTTTTACTACCCTGAATAATTTTATACCATCAGCAAAACTCAAGATCATCCTTCGGGCTGATCTTATTTAATATTTTCATTAATATCTGCAAGCAAACAAAGTTGCAGTGTGCAAATTTAATTTGCTAATAGCACAAAGTTGAGAAACCATGTTCATTGCAGAAGATGCTCAGCATATTGCAGATTAAGAATTAGATGACTTTGGGCACTGGAATAATGGAAATGAAAACAAATGCAATAGTGTAAACTGCAAAGTCTTTCTGTTTGTTACAATAATATTAATATTGTAAACCCATTATGCACATGTAAGAGTATACAATAAGAGTTCAGCAGAGATAAAAAACAACCTGACACATTAATAAAACTGCAAGTGGACTCTAAGCTACTGGTGTTATGCAGCTATAAAAAGCCAAACCTAATCTTTGGAGATAGCAGAGCATGTGTATCCTGCAGAGATAAAGAAGGATCAGTATTATTGTGTGAGGTGCTGGATCACTAGGTCTACCTCTGCTCACTCCTGTTCATTGAAGATTCATTCAAATTGGAGATGTGCAGGTCAGATAACTTGTGGATTGGGAAATTTGTCTACAAGAAGCATTTCAAAGGAGAAAGCTGATTTCCCTCTATAAATGAACTGAGGAAAAGAACTCTGCAAGCTAATGGTGTCACTGGCACAGGAGCAAAGAAGCATAAATTGATCATTAATAGATGTAAGCTGGAAATGAACTGAAGCTTTTTAACCACCAAATGAGTGAGTAGCAATTTTAAGATGGAGCTTGAGGTCTTTGTGAAGGAGTTAGGTGACATGACTACACCCCTCAACAGCAGGCTGGTTCTGCTGTTTGGAGTGGATTCCTCTCCTTTGGCATTATGCCAGTGGTATTTCATCCCCTCATCACTACTGGAGAATTATTCAAAAGGTGTCTCCTTGCTGCTGTAAACTCCACTGACTCTAGCAAGCAGCAGGGGACATACCCTACTCTTGAGGAAGCACTGGATAATGCTGCCATGAAGCTCCTGGCCATGATGTCAAGAGCTGGCAACTAAACAAGCCCAGATGATTTTCAGGAAGCTATTTCTCATTAAAATTCCTACATATGGATGAAAAATACTTAAACAGCACTGAACGCAAGAGTCCTCTTCCTATAAGTCAGCCCACGCAATAAACATGAATAGTTTCCTTACTGGCTATTAGAAGGTCTGGAATGGGAGATGAGTTCAAACTCCATACACACTTTTAGGTCTCAGGTTTTAGCTATTCTTCCCAACAATAGCAATCAATTTATGCAAGTCAGAGAACTAAGGATTTTGTATGGTGGATACATGAAAGTCAGGTACCAAAGAAGTCAAATATTTTGTTTTCAAAGTGTATATTCCTCTAATTCTTCAGCCCACAGTTGTTCTCTTGATTTTGAGAAGGGATGTAATGTTACAAAGAATGAAATCACTTCTGCTTGATCCTACTGTTTGTTTTGTTTTGGTTTTTTTTGTTCTTCTGGTTTAAGCTTTTCTAATATAGAAGTCCTTTTCTTACACTGACTAACTTCTTGCCTTTGCTTGTGGTACTTTGCAAAAGCAGAGTAAATATAAAAAGAATACTGGAATAGTCACGAATGACACGGAGAGCTCTGAGAAGAAAACAATCCAGGGAAAAACATGCTTGAAAGAAGAGTGGTGGCAATGCAGTGACCACAATAGATTCAAAGCAAAGTGCATTGTGCAGTTTTCTTCGTTTATCTTTTGTTGGAGTGAAGGGGTCAGTGTGCTTTCTACCAGCTGACATGAAGAGGACAAAGGCTCCTCGAAATCACACTTTTACTAAAACAATGTTTGGGTCTTCTTTTGTTAGACCTTTAGGAGAATTTAGACTTTGTGACCTTTAGGACAATTCTAGTTCAAATAGGCTAGACTGAAAAGTCTTAGAGGAGGTTTCTGTTGGTTCTTTTTTCTCTCTTTGTTTCTATTTCACGGCATGGCGAGTAGAGGGTCTTCATTGGACCCTTCCAGCCCCAGGGCTTACTGAGATAACATCACTTTCTTGTCTAGCTAGACATGTAAACCATTCATGTGCTGGGTTCACATGCTCTGCTGAGAGTACACTTAATAATAAATTGGTGCTGTTTCAATGGATTCTATGTACAACCTGAGGCAGAGATTAAAGTTGGGCTTTTTTTGTCCTTTTAGTGTAAACCTTATTGAGAAACTTCCTGTCACACTTCATATTCCATTTATTTTCTTAACGATTCATAAAAGATTACTAAGTGAATAATAAATGTTTCAATTAAATACACAGATTGTTATCTAGGTCAATAAATTGCTTTCAAATGTCAGTAATGTCTGCTGGTGATTTAACAGTTTCGGGACCAACATTATATATGCTTTTAATACATATTACTATTTATTAACTCTCTATTGACCACTGTCAGATAAATCACTGCTAATATAAAATGAGGTAAAAATTAATTCAATTAAGAGTGCCTGATATTATTAACATCACTTTGCACTACTGAATTCTTCAAGTAAATCACAAAGAAAATGGCCATGGAGTATCTTAGACAAGTAGGAGAGAAATAGACATTTATATTAATCTAACAAATTTTTATGGAGTTGGGGTGGGATATAAAGCTTGTTCCATTACCAGTGGAAAAGATAAGCATGAGCAGAGAACAATTCATCACATCTATCTTAGCACAGGATTAATTTTCTTCTGTACTGAATATAAATTGCCCTGAAAAAAATAATTTCGACAGAACTGGATATGAGCACCGTATCTGGCCAGAAAATTGGCTGACTGATGGTAAACAATGGGTAGCGATAGATTTTTGAAGCATCAAATTGTCAGATGTAGCTAAAAAAGATAGCAGAGGAATCTGTCTTAAGATCTTATTTAACATCACCTTTAGTGATCAGGAAGAAGGCATGAGAAGCATATTAGTTAAATAGGCAGATGGTGTTGCCTTGGAAGCCAATCAAACTCTAGAGATGACAGAAATATTGCAAAAGATCTGTAGAAGTCAGAAAAAGGGATGAGGGACAAAAACAGAACACTTTGAATTAGTGAAGATTAAAGTATTGAGGGGAAAATGTCCCAAAGCACTGACAATGTAATGGACACATTGATAGAGAAGGAGCAGTGACAGCAAGAAGAAATGTCTTCAAAACAGTACAGCTCTTTGGAGCTAATGATGTTGAGGTATCTGTGATCATGAAAAATGTAAGTAATATCCTCTGTTATGTACATTTTTCTTACAAAATGTCATTGCCATCATCATCTTCTAAGCTCATTTTGTACCTCTCTGGGCCCTAAATGAAGAGCTAAGGCTGTGTTGTATTTGCTGCCAAAATGATCAGTGGGACCAGCCTGAAGACCCGCTAATTAGCATTGCTAATTAGTGGGTAGATTGGCACACTTTCAGCTCTACTTCTGATCACAATGAGTAACAATGGGTTGCGTTTAGGTCAGATGTTTGTGCACACCCATGTAGGCTACATCAGTCCTTGTGCTGTAGTGAGCACACAGCTCACCAGAGATGTTGTTGGATAAGCAAAGCAGTCAACAACTGCCCTTTCTTGGAGTGCAGAAATCTATAACCCAATATCTGAAAGGAATGCTAATTAATTCACTCAATCACTTGCAGCCACAGCCATGGAAGTAGCTGATGGACATCCTGACAATCTTTGCTCCTGTCATTCTAATCGTACCAATCTATGTATGTATATGAGCCGCACATACTCTGCACAGCAGATGTGCTTTCTTCTCAGCTGAGCTGGGCTAGGATGAGGGTCTTTATGAGGCATCACTGTGGTGCAGCAGCATTGGTCCTGCAGTCTCCAAATCCAGAGCATTTTCCTGCCTGGCACTGCAGCATTCCTGATGGCCAAGTCTGGAGCAGCTACCACTGTGCTCAGTAGCTCAATTTTCCTCACAAAATATGAAGATTTGGGGAATCAACAGGCATGTTATACATTTGAATTAATATGTTATGTTGAAATTTATGGAGCTGCTAGTCTAACCTGACCAATAAGGCATTTAAGATACACATGGAAATGCAACAAGGCCAGAGTAAAGGGGATGGCCATCTTGGATGCCCATCCCACAGGAGACAATATAGAAGCAAGTGCACAGTGATATCCAGGGTAAGAAAATTTTAAAATGCACAGACTCAAGACACAAGAACCCAAACCAGAAATCAGATACCTGTTCAAATGAGGTAGTTCTAATGGGTTTGTGACACAGGCTCCATTGACCAGTTAACCATTCACTCAGGGTTACTCTTTTGCAGATTAAAAAGATTGGCATTAAAGAAAAGAGATTTTAACTCAGCCTCAAGATCTTTGTAGTTAATAGAGCAGAAGCTTAGCTAGCAAAGCAATTGCAAGGACCATACAAGGAGTAATGGATGGCTCTAACAGTGATACAATATTGTGAATGGAAAAATACCAAGGATTTCAGAAGTGCTGTTCCTTCAAACACATATATTGCCTGGACCCAAACTCTTTTTGTGCCTGAGAGTGAATGCAGTGATTTTTATGAGGCAGCACTAAAAATCACACACGATTCACAATTGAAAACTGAAAGGTTCTAACATTTCCCATTAATGGCATCTACCCAAGACAACAATGAAAGAGGGTTTGTTCATGTAAAACCTCCCCATGGAGTGCCAATTGCATTTAGTTAAAAGCTAAATAAAACACATATCAAATATAAATAAATACAAATCAAGTTCTTAATCAGGGAGTTGATACAGCAGTTTCCTTCCCCTACAATCAGCTCTGTAATTGCCTCACCTGGAGCTGAAATGTCATCTCTCCAGAGAGGAGGAGGACTGTTATCTTTTCAAAAGATGATAATGTGTTTGATAGAATATGATTCAGAAAGGCATGGTGGATCTTTTTTTTACATGGCATATTAAAGAAATTTTAGTGAGATAAGTGAATCCCTTGTAACTGTCCTTGAATGCAGAAAAAAAAGTGAGAAGTGAATTGAGAGCCAACTGCAAATGTTTTTATCATGACAAGAGCAATGTCCTGTTCTGCAGGAATGTGTCTACAGTACCACCTGTCACCCTAACCCTGACGTCAGAGAGTAAATTGTGTATTGCTATAGAAGATCTGTGATTCTACCCACTATGAGGGAAGGAGCCCCTTGGGAGAGACATTCAGTCATGGCCTCAGTGGCAGGAATGTAATCTATCTTATGGTATATCCTAGAGGGGAATCAAATCCTGCTTATATCATTTATGTGATAGCAACTCCAAGAGGAAGCAAGGGTCTCCTGAGCCTTTTTATTCTGTCATCATCTATTATGATGTTAATTCCATAAAGTAACTTTTAGAACTGGGATTGTTAATTGTAAAGAGAGTTCTTAAACATTCCCTCGTATCTTGCAGCTTGCCTGCTTTGAGAGGGCAAAGTGGTCACTTAAGTTGACAGAACATCTTTCTGGAGGAGATATGCTTCCAGCACACAAAATTCCTATGAATCTCTACTATTCATTAAGTGCATTTACTAATGCATGCTGTGAGGATATGGCATACATGTCTTTGTAAATGAAAATTCTAGAGTATTTTCCATTATCTGTGAAAGCTGCTTTTATGATCTGACTGAAATCTTACTGCCTGAATAGGTATTTATTTTAGTTTCACTGCTGTCACCAGTGTCCTACATATGACTTATGTCACACTGATCAGGACGGACAGAGTTGTTAAAGAAGGTAGACCAGAGACCTTCCCCAGCGACTATGGCAAGAAAGTAATGAAGCACAGCAGAAAAGAAGCTCTAGCAAAAGGCAGGAACTCAAATCTTCCAAATTGCACTGCCCAGAGGAAATACCAAGTCCCCATGCACAGGAACATCAGTCATTTTATCAGGCAGAGTAAATAGATTGTGTTCCAGGACTCTTGCTTCTGACAGCTCCTCCATGCAGATAAAACCAATAATTGCTCTGATAACAGATTCACTGAGATGGAAAGGTGTGTGTGGGGAAAAGCCATGCACATTTTTGAGATGTACGACCAATTTAGTAACTTTGAAACTGTTTGACTACATGTAAATAGCATTCCTGGTGTCAAATGCAATGCATTAAATACTAAACACCATGATCATCAAGCATAGAAAATCAAGCTAGACAAAGTAAGACTCTCTACTTGGCAAACTTGCTTAATATTTAGTAGGAAAACTAATATTTTCAATTTTTACCTGACGCCTCTTCTAAAAGGAATGTACAAATTATCTACTGCCAGATTGCATAGATACTTACACTCACTCCTAATTTCATATAGGAGTGTGTCTATGTCTCTAGAACACATATATGAATCCACATGTATGTCTGCACATGTGCAAAGGTATAATTTAAAATGTTTTAAAAAGATTGCAAATTCAAAAAAAAAAAAAAATTCCTTAATGAGTCAAGCTACTTTTAGTGTCTACTAAAAGTGTGTAAATTTTTAGTGTGTACTGTACATACGATACATAGGTAAAACAGAGATTAAGTAATGATAGCTTTAGACGGGCCCAGCTACTTGCAAGAGTACAGGTAGCAAAGAAATTGAAGTCATTACTTAACAATTAAGTATTAAGTAATTAAGTAACAATTAAGAATTAAGTCATTACTTAACAAGACCTCAAAATAGGCTGTCTAAAGGTGTTTAGGGTGATGGAAATAAGCAACCTGGATATACACTCTGTTTCCTAATGAGAAATTCAGCAGGGCTATTATATTTTATTTCAGAAGACTTGGAAAAAAACCCCTCCAGGGTAGGAAGTAGTGCCATTTGACCTGCTCCTTATGTGCCCAGGGTAGTGGCAGTGATGATGAGAGCCACGACCACAACCCCAGGCATGCAGGACTCACTCAGGAGTCAGCTACCATTGCCCTTGCTCACAGCCCATGCAGTGTGTGCTAATGGCTGCATGAAGCTTCCAGAAATTATGTGTTTTCCTTCTTTGTGCCCCTTGTGACCTTTCATTTTAACCTTCCATTTTAAGCTAGCTTTTTTGTTTATAGTTTTCTATCAGATCATTCTCAACCAGCAGAGGCAATACTACTTTTTTCAAGGGAGAATTATAAGAGCTATATAACCTAAGCAAAGCAATGCTGGAAGCCTGGTTTGTTAAGGATGTGTGTCTTCTAGATTCTCTGATGTCTAACAAGATGTAAATGCCAAATTAAACTTTTTCTTACATTGTTGTTTCTTGTAGATTGTTTGATGTCTGGTAGGAGTTGAAACAGCAGCTTCTCTCTGCTAATAGCTTCTCTTTACTCTCTCTGACAACCTACTTTCAAAAGACTTGTAAGAACTTGATGTATTTCAGAATCTTCCCAGCTGTCAAATTTGTTTTAAGTTGGACAGCAAGATCAAAAGTCATTAAGGGAGGAAAGGCAAAGAAACGAACAGGCATATGTGTACATATACAAACCACTACCCAGGATAAAATTCATGGAGCCTCTGTTGAAACAAAAATACTTTGGCATGTTTCACATGACTGTAGGTTTAGCAGTCTGAGTGAGGAATAAGTAACAGGAACAGATGAATACTACATAAATAAAGATCCTATTCTCCTACATTTATGAAGATCAAAGGAGGAAAAGAATGAGTAAAGTGACATAATTGTCATCAGATAATTTAATGATCATAAAATTGTCTCGGAACAAGAAAATGCATGCAGATGAGGCATTAATCTGGATCAAAATCCTTCTCACACTATCAGATATTGGTCAAAGCTTGCAAAAGACTCCACCTTCTCTGTTGATCTTCCTGTTTACAGAGTGGATACTGTTGGTTTTGCTAGTAATGTCTTCTGAGGAGGGGTTATTGGCTGATACACAAATCACCAAAACGGATGAGAAATGTATTTTTTTCCAATTTTCTCTAAATCTGGGAGTAGCACCAGTCATCAAATTATCCATCAGCATGACAGAGATGATTAGCACATGCATATTTTTTCATTGTGTTGTGATACATCAATCAGAAAAAGAAGGCAGAAGTATAGAAGAGGCCCTTTCTATAATTGGCCACTACGTTGTACTCCTACATCGCATATGATTTTACAATGTGGAAATAGTTAGTCTGTAGTAGGAACATGATCCAGACCTTTACTTGCCTATAGAAAGGAGGCTATTGCTGATAATTGCTAATTGCATCTCAGTAAATGTAATGGATAGTCAATCACTCTGCTGCAAGATGGAAAAGTGCATTATGCATTAATAAAGTAACTTAATTTCACCATTCTGCATTTGCCACACTGCTTGCTTTGATCTCCATTAAATTGGATCATTACCTTAAACTGAAACCAACTAATTTTCCCAATTGTCTTTTATGAACAGAAAGAAATCATCCTGCTGCCATGAAGAGCTATGAACATGATAAACATGAAAAATTAATATCCATCTTTTCTTATGCCCTTGTGCCTTGCTGTTTCTGACTGTGTCCTGTAATGACTGATTAATGACATGCCAAAGATGGATGACCAGAACAATCAACCTGACAAATGCCTCTCAAGGAGGCAAACTGGGGAGAACTGGAAATATGCTTTTTTCATCAAAGCCTTGTTTTTATTGGAAGGAGTGTGCAATGTGGTGTTCTTATGGGAGGTGGATATTCGAGAATAGGATTATGCCATTATTTGACCAGGGGATGGTGTGTGTTATAACCTTATCAGAATACCTTGCTTCAGGTAGACTTCTTTGTAGCAGGGACCTGAAGAAAATATGGTACCTTGCTGTATACCCCCTGGTCTTGCATCCTTGCAGAGCTGTAGCTTCCATGACCTGAGCTTTGACTAGGAGCAATTTAGAAGGGGAAGGTTTTGTTTCAGGAAAAGAAATGGGATATAGTAGGATTTTGAGTTCAAAAAGTTCCTAGCTGTCATTTAAAAACATGACCCAAGTGGTGTGAGAGTGGATCAGGCAGAGGCCATCTTCTCTAGTCTAAACAGTGAAAAGGAAATCAATTTCCCTGCCTCTGCCCAAAGCCCTGCGCTCTCACCTCTTAAGAACTTGGCTGAGTCTTCACTCTGAGGAGAAGCAGGACTTGATTTACTGCATTTACTCACACCCATGTTGAGCCAACCATTTAGCAACTCCATGCTTCATTGCCTGGATATGTCCTTCCTTTTGAATAATAAACCTCTGTTGGAGAAAGCTGGGCTTGTGTGATTTATTTCAGATTACTGCCGCTTGTTGGACAGCAGCTTGCTGACTAGTGTTCCCCAGAGTTTGAGGCATCTCAGAATTTCTGTCTCCAATGCCTTACTGGCTGGCCGGGAAACATTAGATGCTCCACTAAGTATGACAGCAGCTCTCTGTGGAGCTGCTGGGGAGAGGCTGGGCAGTCGACAGCAAAACCACTCAGTCTGCTACACTGCCTTTAGAGGCTTTGCAAGCAGCAGGGGAGAGCAGCCCATGTCTTCTGCTCACTGCCTGGAACAGATTAATTCACAACATTTCTCGAGGCTTAAACTTCACCTACATAGTCACTGCTGCGAACCTAAAATTGTCAGGATGATATTCAGCAAGTTTCTTGTGGGTAGTGGGATCCCCACTGATTGATCACGGTGGAGGGCACTTGGGTCTGGTTCCTTGAGACAGAGCAGGTACATCCCAGTTACCTAATTTTAGAGGTTTTTTTCCTAAGACAACTGAGCTGCCAGTGTACCACCAGGTCATGTACCACCTTAGAGACTCCAGATGGACACTTTTACCTCTGTAACCATGCCAGTTTTCTAATGGGCATGAAGGTATCCCTTCACCAGGGTACCCTTGCTTTCTGTAACCATTCACACCTTGCAACTGTTATCTCAACGTGCAGGAATGTGTGTAGCACAGGGGCTGGGGCATGGTGTCCATCAACACTATGCCAGGTCACAAGGTATATGGACAAAAAAATTGCTGGGGACAATAAATCTGGACCACTGAGCATTCTGGTCCTAGCTCAAAACACAGATGAAGGCAGAATATGTACTATGCCTTTAAAATGCAGCTCCAAAGAAGCTCGAGTAAGAACTGGATGCACTGCTTGACTCCTGTATCTCTGCAGTCTGCTGCCACATCTCTGTCTGAAGGGTTGTCAACTCTTGATTTTGTGTATTTGACTACAAGGAATCAAATATTAGTTAGAGCTGGAGCCAGACTTGCAGGGATGCCAGGAGCTGTAGCTGTGGAAAACAGCCTTTCCAAGTGGCTGTTTCCATCCCATGAGGGTAAGTAACCAGTCAAGGCTACTCAGGAGGCAAACTGAGCTCTCAGCAAGGTTTACATCCAGGAATGCCCTGTGCCTTTTGTCTTTTCTAATCCCTTCTTTTGTCTTGATGCATAGTGACATCTCCAGTTTGTTAATTGGCCACAGGCCATCTGTGTGTCTGTCAAATATGACCAAGACAAATTGAGGATAAATCAGTGGAGGCAAGGAAATATATGGCCTTCCAGAGTCCTCCTCTCTCTGCCTCCTATGAGGTTGCTTAATATTGGGACACACTGATCTTTTCTGCTGTGAATTCTCCAACCATTTTCCAAGAGCTCTGGGACATCCATTTTTGTTTCCTTTTTGCAGTCACTGTGGTAGGATGAAGTCAGAGTCCTCAACATTGTCTTTGGTAATCCTGCTTTAGAGGAGTCATCTAGGAATGAACATCAAAGGCAAAGACTTTTTCTCTGCTGAGACTGATGCAGCTCACAGCACACTCGAAGGCAGTGGTGCAGGTTGTTAGACATTCTGTTGTTGGGCAGAGGGTTTCACTGCCTCTGTTTTGGTTCAGTGCATTCAAAGCATATCCTTCCAAGAAAAGTCTAAGTGAATCCTGTATATTTAATTCAGATTCAATAAAGGTAACTTAAGCAACTATCTCCATTGCATTGTGATATACAAGGTAATAAACAGCTGAAACAATTGATTAAATGCCATAGCAAAGCCATCTATAGAACACGTACTACAAAGCAGCAGAGACACATCCTATTACCAAACATGCTTTACAAGTGGCTTCTTTTCAAAGCTTTCTCCAAACACAAGAGGACAGTCAGGTGAAAGAAATGCCTTGCTTTGGAGGCTTTGGGGACTGGGACTGGTGGAAAGCAATCAGAGGGACACCACAGAGCTTTCGTAAAAATGAAAGGGAAAGGAGCTTCCACCTGGGAGGCTTTTGAGCTTTGTAAACCTACTTCTGAACCTCATCACAGTGGGAGCCTGGCCTAAATGTCCCAGAAAAGACTTCAGGACAGAGGGAGGAGTGCAGATCTGCCAGTTGGATTGTGACTCTGGATATTCTTCTCTTTGAGGTCATACCCACAAGCATCTGAAAAAAATGTTGGTTGTCCTGTTTTGTTCTTAAAACTTTTATTCCTGCCATGCCATTGAAACTTCATGAAGAGTTCAGAGGACAAAGCCCTGAAGCCAAGGGTGACTTCAATCAATACAGGGCTCCAAGGACATGGAGATAAGGCCCTAATTTCTTCACTAAAAAAAGTGATTTTACTTTCTCCAGCTTCAAAGAACTCATCCAGCTCCCATGCCCTAACCTTCCCACCTTTTTTTCATATTAACTTAGTCCGGGGATACTTCAACTATTACAACTTGGATTTCATATTTGTAGAAAAATTAGAATTTCTAGGTGCCATGGCAGCAAGAACACACAGCTCCATGACTGTTACCACCTCCTTTTTCTAAGAGCACACCCCATGCTGGTAGCACACAAGAAAATGACTGTAGCCCCCACAGACTCATTAGTCTCCACCTTCTTTTTCTGCCGAGCTCAGGCAGTGTTCTTCCTTGCTTTAGCAGTTCAACATTGCATAATAACTCCCTGTGCCCATCTCTGCAGATACAAGGAAGCATTCCAGCTCCAGGGGAGCAGGGAGCCTGTCGGCTGCACAGACTCAGCTAAGAGACAAAGATATTGAGTTCTGTTTTAATTAGCAGTGGAGTGGGTGAACTTGTGGGTGGATAAGAGATTGGGTATAAATGATGGAGAAAGCTGAAAACAAACTGTTTTTGACTGCTTCTCAGAGTTTCCTGATCTGAAAGGTCAAAGGCTGAAAATTGTTTTGCAGCAGGTTAAAACCAGCAAGATTGTTTTCCTCTGCCAATAGTTTCTTATATTTATTAAAATTATTTTTCATCTGCCAAGTGGCCTGCCCAAAAAACAACATGTATTTTTAGCCCGGGAGGCAAAACAGAGCCAAAAAGACTTATTGTAATTTAGGGGAAACAAGACTTATAATAACAATAATAATAATTTTGGGGGTTAATTTCAAAATTTTCTTTTAGCGAGAAGGAAGGATCAAAATAGTAAACTAATAAATCCCCCTGATTTTGGTATTTTCTCCTTTCAGCCCCTTTTATTTAGTTAAATGAAAAAAAAAAAAAAAAAAAAGGAAAGATGGAGACATAAGGTGGAAAAGAGGGAGAATCTCTCACACCTCCAGATGTCCGTAAAAACACTAATAAAAGTGTTACAAAAACGAAAGCACATTCCTTTTTTAAAGTGGTAAAACAAAAAAAGCTTCAAGCAGGAGGAATTTTGCTCTTTTCAGGTTCAGCCTTGGCAAAATATTTAATCAGGAAATAAAAAATAGAAGTGAAATATGTCCAGTTCTTAAATGCTCTTTCTTGAGGTATGGTCAGTCCCTTGGTAGCTCAGACCAAAAGGATCTGCTACATCAATTTATAGGCACCCATCCTGCTATTTCTCCAATAGTGAACAGCACTGTGAAAGGTTAAAAATATAGTTCCACCTTGTTTTGGCTTAGGAGCAATTAAAGCCCTAATTCTGCATGCTGCCAACTGATTTCCTATTGCAAGCACCCCTTTGGGAAATCAATAGCTGTTTTGTAGGTTGCTTTGTTCACTCTTAGCTGCTTGAATCATATCTTGAGCAAAATTCTCATACAGTATAAATTTATGCTAGAGCATATTAGACATAGATTGGTCTGTTACACATAGGAGCTATTGGCTTCAGGTCTTCATGTCATCCTGGAAAGTGGCAGGGACCTTCTTGCTAGTGAATGAAACAGGGCGTCCTCATGGCTGCATTTGCCTAGTTTGTCTTCATAGTGAGAAATGGAGATGGAAAAGACTGAAAGTTTTGGTATGATGAAAGTTCTTTTATTTTATTTGGAATAGTTTTCTTGTACTTGAGAAAAAAATGATTGAAATCAATGATGGTTTGGCTCAAAGCCAAACACTTGACCATTTTGAAATTCCTTTCCTCAAAGAGGTTTTTTTCTGCAAGAACCAATGAAAGTCATCATATTTAATTTTTTTTTTAATGGACACTGTCCTTGTGAATCTGTAACTGTTAACTTAGTTAACCTTGTTGCTTCCTCCACCCTCCTGATTTTGTGAGTTGCAAATGATAGCAAATATTATTCAGCAGTGCTTTGCTTAAGGTGCTAAAGCTCAGAGTATTAGGCAACTTACTGTACAAGATCCAAAGAACAGACATATGACTCCCCCTTGTGAGTTATGTTCTGGAAAAAAGATTGCTAAATAGCCCAGCATTTGTGTACATCAGACCCTTCCCTTCAGGAGGAGCTAAATGATGTGAGCAACGTTTTGTTTGCATTTTGTGATCTAATCAGAATCCTCTCCATTATCAGATAAAAGGCCTATCCAGCAATGTATTTTTTGGGTTATTTTGAACTAAAAAGAACAAAATGAATCATCTCATGAACTTAAAGTCCAAATGGCGAAGTGTGGAGGTTTGCAGCTGGACTGCAGGCCTCAATAATATTTTTCGACCTTGGCGATTTGGCTGTGCCTGTGAAAATGAGGGATAAACAAGTACAAGGATGAACCTGCAACCACAAGATAGGGACGTTGTCCTAACTGTGAGCAAAAGTATGCATAAGCTATTGGCCAATAGACAGCATGCGAGTAATATGCTTAACCAATGAATGAAGTACACAATAGGTAACCATATGTATAAAAAGGGTTTGCCTGCAGTAATAAAGAGTTTTTTGGCTTTTTTGGCTATTGCTACAAGAGATCTGGGTCGCTCGACCGTCCCAACTGCGACAGCGAAGAAATGTCACTTCCTGCGTTAGGACCAAAACCACAACAGGGAAAACGAGGTTAGCTCTGGGGGACGTTTGCTCCTCCCAGGCTGGTTCTGCTGGCAGGCAGCTATGGCATGCACAGTGTCACTCAGGGAACACCATGTGTTGGACACATTTTGTCACCAGCAGGTTCAATGCCACTGTCCCTCCAGTGGTTTAAGACACCTCAGTTCCACTTTAGCTCAAAAGAGCACACGCTCAGCTCTCCACATGAGACACCAGAGCCCAAGGTTACCTCACTGTGATCTTAAAATACTCAAGTGTGTTAAATTGTCGTAGTCTCTCAGGTCCAATGAATTCTGGTCCTGAATTCTCCCTTGCACAACAGCCCAACTTCACCAGGAGAGAGACCAAGTGTCTGCTTGCCTGTGTGCCCATCTGCCACCCTATTTCCCCAGCCTGGAACAAGTCCGGGGCATTTCCTGGGGCTCAAAAATCACTAGATCAGCGGAAACAAGCACATGTAACTCAAATTTCCTGCTTTCTGAACTCTTGGGTTACAATTTTAGCAGAACAGTCACATTTTCTACACTGTGAAGAACAGATCATAACCCAAGACACTTCAGCTCTAGAGAATGGCAGGATTCGATATGTCTCCTCTCAGCCACCTCCACAAGATGACCTGCTTGACCCTACTATCTCTTTAAGGACCTTACTCTCTCCAGACCCTATATTGAGACTATGGGCTCACACTGGGAGCAAGACATTTTCCATGGAGGCACTGAAATCCCTCTAGACCTTGAGGACCTTGGTGCCAGCTGCTCAGGTGGGCTGTGGGAGGATGGGATGTCTACAGCCCGAGACAGAAAGACACAGGCAATCTGTAAGAGCATTTGGAAGTGTTGTGTCAGGTGCAGCCCAATGGTGAATTGAACAAGCGGGATTTGGATGAACATAATGAGATGCTTGACAGGTAATTTTTGTTCTGTGTTGTGCTATTTCTGCAGTGGCAACTGTCACTGTGAAAACTACTAAGTTTGTTACCATGACATTTGTAATAATTACATCCCACTCTCTGCAGTGAAATGGGGCAGAAATATCGATTGAAACTCTCAGCTTTCATGGGGCTTGGGCTAGTGACAACTCATTTTTAATTGTCAGAGCCTTGGGAGGGAGAAACACATAAATACCTCAAGTCTCCTTTGTCTCAGCCTTAACTGAGATCCGGTAAAAAAAAAAAAAAGACCTGGCACAGACAGAACAACAAAGTATTAGGCCTAATTTAAATACATAGAGAACAACTCATTTGTTAACAGCTGCAACATTATAGCTCACCAGCAGGCAAGTATATAGCCCCACTGATTTTCCAGCTCCACATGGAACAAGCTTCCATGGTAAGAAAGGTGGAAGTACAAAGGTGCCATGCCAAGCTCCGGTGTTCATTAACCATCATTAAAATCTAAGATTTTCTCTTCACAACTGCACAATTTCTGATTCCTTCCCTCTCCACAGTCACATTAACATCTGCGATAATATAATTGCTCTGCAGACATTCCTAAGCAATGGGTAGGCTATTCTAAGGGAATTACAAATACAGTACAAATATACCCTTAATAAAATGAGTTTGGATAATGGGAACTGAGGTCTCCTTCTCTATAGCCTCTTCATTTCTAGTGCAGTTCTCTTCATTTCCAAGATTGCCCATTTGCCTCTCTGTCCTTACAGCCTTAAGTGGAACTAATTACGTGGGTGAGAAGAGGAGGATTTATACCTAAATACTTGAAAGACACAGGCTAATACTATGCCTTTAATTATAGAAATCATTAATACTGCACAAATATAGCCCAGAAGATAATTTGGCCCTGTTGGTCCTTTTAATACCATTAGTCTATACCCCCAAAACATTCACAGTACATTCCAATTTTGGTACAAAAGCATTAACAGTAGAAGTGTTAATGAATTATTCTGGCTTTTTAATTACAGAGACAGCTCGAGATCCCCAGAATTTAAAATATTGCCTTGTAGCACATATTCCCACATCTGAACTCCATTTACCCCCCACTTTTTTATTCTCCATTGCATTGTCCTGGGCTGTTCCCTCACTGCATTGCAAGCTCCTGGTGGACACAGATACCTCTGCTCTCCATGGCCAACAGACATGGTCACTACTGCGATTGCAAATCTGCTGCCACACTAAGGGCAGAGCGTTGCTGGGCTGCTGGAAGAAGGTGCATCTTCCACAAGGCTGCAGAATACACGGCATGGCAACATCTGCTGACTCTTTGGTGGATTTGGGGCTGAGCACATGGCTGACATGCAGCACCTAAAAAAGCAGAGAGGCAGCAGGACCACACTCCTGGGTGCACTGGGCAGCATGGGGTGAGGGCTAGAGGAAGGGAATAGTGTGAGGACAACTAAAGTGGAGAATGGTGTAGAGCAAGTGTAAATCTTAGAAACCCCACACACGCGTGTGCCAGGATTGTGTAAGCATACACTCTACTATACTTGCAGCTCAAAGTGACAAGTAGTCTTACATAAGTTACTTGCTGTCATGCTATAGTTAGATTTGGAATATGGTTAACAGCTTCTGTTAATACCAGATGTCCTACTATTGTGAGGCTCCTTTAAAATTGTGGTGATATTTCCTGTTGATTATCAACAGCAAAACTGCTGAGATAAGGAATCTTCCTTGCTGTAGGACAGGTGGAAAGGAAATCCTGCCAATCTGCCACTGGAGGAAAACATATAAAACTTTTTTTCTTTTAATAGCTGTTCATAAAATCCATAATTCTAGGTATTCAACATAGCCTGGAGAGCAAATCGAGTTTTTCCTTAATTCACAAGGATAAGATGTCCTAAGACAGCAGCCTACCAGAAGTAAAAAAAAAATAAAAATTGTTGACAGTGAAAAGGAAAAACAGTGAAGAAGTAAATGCCTGAAAACACCACATGGAACTTTTTCTGTCAGGAGTGTCCTACGTTGTTATAAACAGATGTAACTGAACGACACTTTTTTTTTAGAATTGAATAAAATTGGGGTGTTGCTGCCAGTGAATAGCTATTTAAATTATATACTTTGAAGTGACTTCCAGACTTGTTCTAGGAGGGAGAAAGCCGTCTATTCACATTTACCATGTGACACTTGACAAACTTGCTTAGATGACAAGATATTAGTAATATCTCTCCTGTAAACACACTCTTGAAGTCAGTCAATAGTTGGAAATACAGGAGGGCAGTGAAGGAAATGAGAAGAGGGCAGAGGTAGCTGGCCAGGACCAGGGCATCCCTCCTCTGGGTGCTTTGGGAGGATGGATGTCCTGGCTTCAGATGGGGCTGTCAGGGAAGCTTCAAAGGCAGCTGGGGAGGAGAGCTGCCTCTCTTTTACTCCTAGACAAGCTGTTGATTTTCATAAGAACTCCCAACAGGGGATACACAGACTTACCCCTTTGAAAAAATCAGGTCAAACTGTCGTCTTCTTTATTACAAATTAAAATAAAAAAGAGACCTGCTTTATTTCAAAGGACTTTGGGTCACTACAGCTAATTTGGCCTAGAAACCTAGAGATGAAAGGCTTTGCATGCCATTACTGACTCCCAGGAGCCTTTTCATTCCCACCCTCCACCCTCTTCTCCTAATAGTGGAGTTTTGTTAAATCCCGACTCATAGCAACCACTCCACCCAGAAACTGGATTGAGAGACAGCTGTAGTGAGAAGGGGCATGTACAGATAGGGGATGGAGCAAGACAAAAGCAGGAAGCTTTCCAGACTACATGGCGTTTCTTAAAGTCTAATTCTAGCTTTAGGATTCTACTTAGTGCCTGCCTCTTGATGAAGTTAGCAGCAACATTGGAACAAAAAGGTCGTGTGTAAGAAAACAAAAGGCAGGAATCCTGCTTAATTACATTTTCTTCAGTCCAGTAAGTGCCTATGAAAAGCAGATGTGCAAAGAATTACTTCTTTCTAACAACATGTGCTGAATTATTATAAACTCTACTCACAGCTATAGACCAGACAGAATGGTACTCTCTAATCGGCCTTGTATAGTGCCCAGAGCATCTAAAATCCCCCTTTTTTGTGTATTTTTGCTTGTAAATTGCATTTTATAGCAGTGGGAAGACACTGCACCAGGCACTGCAAAATGATTATTTTCCTTCTCAGGCAAAGAACATGGTACTGAGCCTTGTAATAACCCTCTAGGGACTCGCCCACAGACGTACAGCCTGTCATGTCCCATTGCACATGCACTGTATTTGGTAGGGTTCCCCCAAATAGGTGGTGCTGTCAGAGTTTGAGCTGAGATGCAAACCAGCGCTGCTAGGACCTTCCAATAGGAATAGTCACTCTTAAATGGGGTGCATGGTGGTTGTTTTTTTCCCAAATTGCTATGGTTTACTGCAGTGTGGAGTCCTGATGTATCCCCCCCATTCCCAGTTTAAGGAAGGATGTCTCCACTTCTTTCTGTTTTGTTTCTCTAGCTTTACTTCTGCTCTGAGACTGTGCAGGTGGCAAGGAAAGTGTGCGTGACTGGCTTTGAGTCTTCTCTGCATCAGGAATTATGATTCTTTAGAAACAAGAATCAAAGTCGACAGCAGGCTGTTTAAAGCCATGGGGGAAGTGGGTCTCACCTCTGAAGTCATGTAAAGATCTAATACATTTCTGTTGTGTATGAGTTACTAAAAAACTGAGAAAATAGGGCCCTGTGTCTTTCTCTCCACCTGCTGAAAATCCAGCATGCAGCATCTGGGCAATTCCCGCAAGCATCACGGGCTTTTTCTCTGCTCTGTTAAAGTAGATCACACAACAAGCAATGGCAATAGGCTGCCATCCTCTGCATGTGCCAGCACTGTAGGGTAATGACACAGCTTTCCAGATATCTTGGGCTTTTACTGGCAGCACAAACTGCAGCCTTTGCACTGCAGGTCAGAGTACTTTCCTTCTGCTCCCACAGTCCAGGGCACAATGCAACCGAAACATGGGAAACACTGTTCAGCCCCTGTGCATCTGGAGACTGAGGACCCTCTTTACTCTCCCAGCAATGGTACTTCACCTATTAAATCCAGCACTTTTCAGGTCTTGGACCCTTTTGGAGCAGGCATTCAATACCAGCAATGGTGATAAATGATGCAGAGTAAATCCCCATTCCTTTGGTTGGCTGCTCTGGGCAATACAGTTTCACATCACTGATGGCTCCATTTGCACAGACACCAGTTCATGAGGTACAACCCTGAAGGGACCATGGCCATGGGTGAACGGTGCTGAGGTAGGGACACCCAAGAAATCATGGCTGTGGAAAAACCAAGTCAACACTGTGGCCATGGAAGAACCATGACAGAGGGGACAGTGAGAAGCACAGTTACACACAATGTCAATTCACCACCTGTTGCCTTACCAAAAGTTCAGGGCAGGCAGTGTAACCAGGAGTGAAAACATAAAAAATTCAGACTAGGAAGGAGAGAGGTAAGGCATTTGACTTAATTCAAGGCTGGAGAAGGAAAGGTGTTTACTTAAGTGCTTTTTAATTGTTTGTTCTTTTTCTCAATATGCAAATCACTGATTATGACTTTGTATAGATTTGCAATAAAATAATTTAAGTAAAAATTCCCCAAGTTGAGGCTATTTTGCCCATGACATCCTGGGCAAAGGGAATGATCTCTTGAATCCCCATCCACTCCAAAGCACATGACTGGCAATCTGGGACAGACCCTTCAGCAAATTTACTTGCCAGACTCTAGCAGTTCTCTTAAAAGATTTTTTTACCCCTGAGGTTCATGTTTCTTTATGTTCCTGTTTCACAGAATCACAGAATGTTAGGGGTTGGAATTGACCTTGAAAGATCATCTAGTCCAGCCCCCCCACTGGAGCCAGATCACCTAGATCAGGTCACACAGGAACACATCCAGGCAGGTTTTAAATGTCTCCAGAGAAGCAGACACCATAACCTCTCTGGGCAGCTTGTTCCAGAGCTCTGTCACCCTCACAGTGAAAAAGTTCATCCTTATGTTTACCCGAAACCTCCTATGTTCCAGCTTGCACCCATTGCCCCTTGTCCTATCACTGGATGTCACTGAGAGGAGGCTGGCTCCATCCTCCCGACATTTGCCCTTTAGATATTTATAGATATTAATGAGGTCACCCCTCAATCTCTGAGCCACGTGTTAATCAGGTGTGTTTTCCACCACCACTTGATGAAAACACTACCTGAGCCTTCCACTAGTCGCCCCAGTGCCTTGGAGTCCTTTCTGACTNGTCTGAGTTCCCACATTCTTCCTCACTGTGACTCTTGGCCGTGTTGTGACCATGATCTTCTCTCTGGCCGTGAGGGAACCAACTGTGTGCTGCTTCCCACACGTCCCGCTCTCGCGTCTCTGCGCTGCTGTTCCTCTCCTGCCCCTCATCCACACTGCCCGGTCGCTTAGAGCGATCGAATTTACCTTGTGCTCTGGCAGAGGCTCAGCGCCCTGCCCTACGAGCTACAAACAGCTGCGGCACCCCCTGAGGGCACACACAATCAAGCACTGTTTGCTCGCCTTAAGGACTCTAGGGGCAGTAACTACTCCAACAGGCTCCTTATCACCTGACCACAGGTGATCAGGTGACTGCGAGGGGCGGGGTGTGGGCCCCGTGAGTCACTGGCCTGTTTACAGCTCGTTCAGATCACGCGCCGGGGGCTCTTGGCTCCGCCCCCCGCCCACGCCGCTTCAGCGGCCCGCCCGCCAGCTGCCGGCCCCTCAGAGCCGGCTGGCTGCCGCCTGGCCTTCGGAAAGCCCCCCAAAAGAGCTACTTTCCGGCCCCTTCTGCCGCCCGCCCACCAGCTGCAAGCCTCTTAGAGCCGGATAGTTGCCTTCTTGGCTTTAAAAAGCCCCCAAAAAGAGCAGCTTGCCGGTTTCTTCTGCCGCGGTTTCCCTCTCCAGTGCGGACTGACCTACCCTGGAGCTGGTCTCCTCAGTGAGTTTTATCTTGTTGGGTATGTTTTGGGTTTTTTGAATAACAGCAGGGAGATGACTCCTCTCTCTTACCTTCTCCCTGGTCCATGTCAAGTCCTTGCTTTTGAATTTGTAAGAAAATGAGGATTTTTTTTTAACAATGTACTTTTTATCTTCTCTCATTTTGAGACTGAGTTTTACACCAATTTAGCAGATACTTTTCTAGAAACACCAAAATAATTCAAAAGGCCTGCAATTCACATTCTCAAACCTTTTCCGAGTTGTAAACAGCTGAAAACATCTTATAATAGGAAGTTCTGGACTGCTCTAAGCTGGGACACTGACTCCAGCTATAATTACTAAATTAAAATTCAGGTTCCTCTGTAGACTTAATTCAACTTCCCTGAAACTTGAGCAGTTTAGTTTTGGAAATGTTTACAAATATTGAAAGTTATCTGAAGCCTGTTTTTCTGGCTCCTGTTTTTTACTAGTAACAGAAATGAGGGCAGTCTTCATATATTTCAGAGTTTGGTCCTCAACAGCAGTAGTCAAAGCCCACAATAGTTAATTCATTTTCAAATGTGATTCGAAGGCTTATTCACAGGTAGGAAAAACCCAACAGTTTAGTTCAGGGTGCATGTACTTGTGTTGTTCGGGGAAACAGCTGCTGAAAAAAGATATTTGCCATTAAACCCGGGGTTCACCAGGAGTCATCCTGCAGCTAATAGAAAGCTGACTTCCAGTAAAGCAGTTTGTCTGCACTGCCATTACCTGCCTCTATTTATCATAGCTCTACAGGCTGAAAATTCCTGAGTGTGTGTAGTCATTACCACCTAAGAGACAAAGGGATTCAGACAGGGGTTGGGAGCTCATCTGGTCATGGAAAATTAATTAGCAGTATGGTTTAGCTGCTATTATTCTCTTTGGTCAATAGAAGACCTCTTCTATAATGAGCTTCACAGCACACTTCTTAGGGAATAACAGAAAGGAACTTTCTTCATCTGTAAGAAGGATTCTGCTTGCAGTGGGTTGGGGGAAGAGCTTGTTCTTAAACCAGATGGGCTAATTAGATGCAATGAGATGTATATATGGCCTGAGGATCCAGTGTAGCCCATTGAGCTGGAACCTGGAGCTGTCTCTGGACTGTAAGGTCCAGTTGTATAGAGATCTGTTAAGGGATCAGAAATGTTCCTATTTTCACAGCTTTCCTGTGATGTAACTCGAGGCCAACTGCTTCATCTTGCTGTGTCATTCACATCCCTTTCTTCCTGGTTTTTCTACTTGATCACTCAACAGTTTTGATGTCCACTTTTTGGGAGTTGGAGAACATGTGGCAAAAGTGAAAAGCTCAGTGCATCCACATCTCTGCTGACGTACGGTCTGTCAAATTGGTTTTGCAAAGCAATTGTAAAATCACACAGCACTCTATGAACAGCCCTTCACAATTCTGAGCACAAAAATAAAGAAATGGATCTTTGGCAGCTGTGGAAAACACTGGTCCTTTTTTATTTTTTATCTTTTCAGCCATCCAGAGTATTGTTGTCCATGTGGCTGAGGAGAGCCCACTCTACCAGAGGACCATTCTTACCTAGCAAAGACTAGGTCTGAAGAGAAACCTGAAATATCTTCAGGAAAGTACTGCCCGTGATGACAGCAAACTATCTCCTAGAACATTGAAGCCCAGAGTATAGACACATTTTTCTGCAGCCCTTTCAGAGTAAAGTCACTTAAATTTGGGGAAAACAAGTGCTTTATAAAGAAGAAAATGAGTAAAATGTTATAGGAGAACCATAACAGCATCTCCCACATCTTGTAACATTCACTAAAAGCTTATTAAAGTAAGAAATAAAAAGTCAAAACCAGGATTCTATAGAATTCTGAATCTCTGAAAGCACAATAACACGTTGCTCATTTAGCCAGTCAATATTGCTTAAACATTGTTCTTTCACTTGTCAGCAAATTACCCTTCTCTGCCTCTTGCTGGAGCCTAAGGGAGAGATACAAGATCTACAGATCTGACAGTAGTACTCAATTTCAGGAGATTTCAGCAGTTTTACTCATGGCTATTCTATTCTTTTTGCTAAATGCCTGAATCTAGCCCATCTGTCACATCTGAAATGCTTTCGTTTGACTGACCTACCTTGGAATACACCTCTGGTTTTGTTCCAACTTGTACTGCACAAGTAGCTTACTGGGCTGCCAAGAAATATTACTGCTTTTATGAGGAGGGGTTAACTGGTAAAGGAGTGCCACAGAGTGTCACCATCCTCCCCAGTTTCTTCTTTTCTTGGGTGGCTCCTTTGCATGAGCTGGTGGCTGCAAAACAGCTGCACTGTTCTGATACTGTGGACTGCTGAAGGTGACTGAAAAAAGATATTTCTACCTCAGCAAGAGAAAGAAATCTTGCAGCTAGCATTTTCTTTTGTTCTAGTTTGGGACGAAATAGTTCTGTGAAAAGAGCTAGTGGCACAGAAACTTGGAAATGAAGCCTTTTCCTTGCATTATTTCAGCACATTTCAAGTAGAAACTGTGATAATGAAACCTTATACGATTATAATTTTTGCAAATATGTGTTGTCCTCATAACCCCAAAACTTTTAATTTGCTTTGACAGAACTTGGTTGTCTACTCTGGCAGTTATGGTCCTCAACTCAGGATTTGGGGTTAGGTAATGGATGAGATGGTGGTGAAAACATCGTATCTTTTTCCACACCCAGCAAATTAAATGCAGTTCAAATACTGATAATGTTCATTCTGTGACTACAAACACAAAGAAAGTTGTGCTGTTCTTCAATATTTGGATTTACATGGAGAGGGGGACAGAAAGTAACAGCTCTTTACATATTCTCTTCTCTGATGCCAGTCTCAGCACTGCAGCCCTATTTGTTCTGTGGCTACATCTCCAAAGGCAGACACATGCTCTGTGTTTTTTTATCTGTTTTATAGTGACTGCTGTTCTGATTTAGCCTTACTCCTCCTCATCTCAGCAAGCTTAAATTGTCAAAGATGGCCAGTATGGTCTATCAATGTGGCAGCAGATATGCTGCTAAACATGGGGGTTTCAGCGTGAAACTGGTGTTCACACACCAGTCTGCAGGTTGGCAGGAGCTGGAAGGGTTCCCATTACATGCGTAGCTTACAGGTCACATAACAGCCACAACTTCTACTTGGTGGTGCAACTTCTCACTATACAAAAGCCATATAAATACATGATATCTCACCAGTGTCCCAAGGAGACAGATGAAATAAGATGGCTCAAAAATGAAGTGCTTTACACTTTATCTCACTGCTTTTGCCCTGTTCTTCCTGTGCCCAGACACCCAAGCAATGTGTCAATGAGAAAGGACCACAAAGAAAACTACACAGTGCCTTGGGTGACCTCCAAGCTTGAGATTTCAAAGTGAATTCCTACCCACATTCCGCCTTCACTCAAGCTGGAGCAGGGTGGCTGCCATCCTTATCTTCTGTCTTCTGCATGGAGTACAAAGTTGCTTCTCTCCCTCCTCCCAAGTAGGAAACTTGAATTAAACAGGATGTAAAAATCAGTGTGATCAGTATCTGCAGCCTGAAGGGTTGTCCATCCCAGCTCTCCCCTCTACCACCACAAACACAAGCCATGGGCTAGCTAGATGCACCAGGAGAAATCAGCAAATCATTTGCTGTTTCCAAACAGCCTCTCGCAATGAAAACCACTGGAGTAAAGCAACTGCTCCATTATCCTCCTGACTACCCACCTAATGTGCTCTGTGTGGGAAAAGCAGATTTCCTAAGAGCTAGTGAGAGATGGGGCACCAGTGACTTCCACTAGCTTTGGATGAGAGTCACAGAAATAAATTCTAAGGAGAAAATGCAAGGCAAATGCATAGATAGCATCATCATTATGGTAAACCAAGAGGTCCACTGGGCATCATTCCTTAGAAGTCTCATCTCTCTGTATTCGACATGATTATCATGCTGTTCTCTGCATTCCTCACTTACATTTTCTCTGGTTCCAGAGGTTGCTGCTGTTTGATGTGTTTTATCTCAGATGTATCTTTGATGTATTTTAGAAGCAAAGAGAAGCACAGAAGTGGCCAGAGGAGGACTAGAATTGGACAAACCCAGAGGAACTTGGATATATTTGATAACCACTCAAATTGTTTATTTTGGGTTCAAAAAATGAGACTGAGTTCATAGACCTTTCCCTTGTAATTTAAACTAGGATTTTCTTTATTCCAGAAAACATTCATTTTTTCTTTTGTCAATGAAGAAATGTGTTGTCCTAGCTAAAAGGAGGCTTGCAGGCTGACTCTAAAAGGTGCTTTCTCTGTGAAATATAGACTTTTTTCCCTTCTCCTTGGATTTTTCCACTCCCTCTAATTAATTTCTTCCTTTTTCCTTCCCCTTTCTATTCTCCCTCCCTTCACACACACCAAGCAATGTGCAAATTCTTTAATAAGCATGAGCAGATATTCCACTCAAGGATGCTTGACTGGGTTCGTGGTTATCTGAAAACAATTTCTCCTTTCCTCCTAGCAAAATATAGAGGCTGTATTTTCATCACTATCAGGAAAAACACAAGACATGATCACTTTTACCAATGATACTTGGAAGGTAAAAATAGGGTACAGGTTTTTTTCCTTTGATCTCAGTTAAAATATTTACTTTCTGGTAACCTAAGCGCAAATCCAGCTTCAGAGAGTTTAGAGCTTCCTTTTGTTAATTTACTTACTTGGAAAATTAGGCGAATAGAATGCAGATAGAAAGAAAAAAAAAATAAAAAGGGAAAAAAAGTCCTTTTTCTATTATTTTTTTTAGAGAAAGAAAATGACCAATGGGTCAGACTAGAGAGAAATCCACTTTCGGATCCTGAACTTAGAAACCCATGGGATCCTGCACATGTGAGAAGACTCTGTGCTCTTGCCTTTCCAGCCCCCTTTGGTTTCATGCTGGCAGGTGACTCAACCCTTCTGTCTCCCCCATGCCACAAGGTAAGGAACTGCTAAATGGCAGCTTGTACACCAAAGAATATAATTCCTGTATGATCACTCCAGACAAGAGAGGCACAGGGCATCTGATGGAGCCATAAATTCAGAGCAGATTTACGTCATTTTTCTTGGTACAGATACGTTCTGTTCATCCCAGTGCTACAGGTGTGTACCTGTCAGCTGGAGATTTCCCATCCCCTAACACCTCTGAGTATCCAATCCAAAAGCTGTGCACAAGGGCACCTAAGTAAGTTAAGATGAATTACCTGAAGGCTTGAAGTGAAAGCATATTAGTTAAACGGCATTAAACTCCTGTGAAGATGCTCTTACTCAAGGCACCTTTTCTGCCTCCTGCAATCAGTCTTCTTGTTATATTAAGAAGCATTGCTGCTAATTACTTTGAAAATTATGTGACCTGGAAATCAAAGCCACTTCATTTTCTTAGCTGTGAGGATATTAGTTTGAATTTAATTAATTTATTTATTTTAAAGCTTTCATTTATTCCTATTTCAGTGTTGCTGCTTCGAAGCTGAAGCTGTATCTGTAAAGTGTGATGCATTCAAATCATTTCATAGTGCTCCTTCACTTTGGATATTGGAGCAAGTCTAAGGAGAAGGGAGGAGAAAATAGAGGCAGGAGATGTGTTTAGCAACAGGCAGTCAAAGAAGTTACCTGTTGAAAGGTAACTGGAAATACCTGAGTGTAACAGGCAAAATGTCCACAGAAATTACTGGACCAGAGATATTTATTTGGAACCACTTATGGATGGAGTGGTTTTATTCCACTCCTTATCTACCATATAGGAATAGTTGATAACTCTGGTGCAAGGCATGGTTAATAGCAGTTGCTGTGCAAAATTTCTGCTTGTTCTTCCACTAATGAGTCATGGTTGTGGCCAGCAGAAGCCCTAGTCACTCTACTCCAGGGCTGAAGTATGAGCCTTGTGAATGAACTGTAACACTTCTGGTTATTCCACATGTGGGAACTCTTCAGCTCTGCCAGACCATGCAGCCCTGCACTGGAGACAACAGAAAACTCAACCCCAGATTTCAAAGATATTTTCCCCTCCATTCCTGTATTATGCAGAATGGAGATCAAGAACATGTGGGGACAGACATAGAAAGCAGACCCATGTTTTACAGAGCTCCAGCCAAACTAAGGCAGTATCTGCTGAGTGCCTGGAGACTTTTTTCCATTCATTATGTAGATAGCGTATGTTTTGCTCCACAGTGTTGTAGTAAATAGCTATGTGTTGTTTGTAAGCATAAACAGACTTCTAGCTTGACACAGAAGATATTCACTCTGGCTCCTACCACATGTAGCAAGGCATTCTATGAATTATAAGTGAAAGAGATGAGCTAAAGGGTATGGATGGAGATTTAATGATGTTTTAGACAGTCATCTGATTGTGTCATCTTCTAGGACATCTCAAGGAAACGTGTGTATTAAGGATGAGAATAGCCCTTAGAGATTCCTGTTATCCTCCTGTTTGTCCTCAGCAGTTTAAGAAGGTGCCAAATGTATATCTTTCATAATGATTTAAAAATCAAACTAGGCAAATAATGGAAAACTTCAGCAACCATTTGCTTGAATATTGATATAAGTTCAGTCCAGTTATATCCATTGACTCATCTGTTAGCCCTCTGCAAACACTTTAACAATTGAGTTTTACTGGCAGGACTGTTTGTAGAGAGCTAATTTCAAAGTGGCATGCATATTTGCAAACACCCACTTTTAGGTTTGCTTATGCGTGTATCAGTCCTGGAAATATTTGCATATTCATTCAAATAAAGAGATGGGAAAATACTATGAGATTTGTCTGTCCAGCCAAAACTAATGAACCTGAGGCTCAATGTTAGTAGAGGATTTTAATATCTTACTGAAGTCTGTGGTGGATAAAGATGCATATGGTTCGTTTTAAGCATGTTAAGTGTACTATGGAGTTGGAGTTTGCAGGGAAGAGTCACTCAGTGGTTGGAGGCTGTTTGTCCCCTCCAGTCAAATGCCTGGAGACATTTGGGTCTGTTGCCAGTTTTTCTGCAAGCAGCAAGGCTGAACAATGGACAAATTGTTGTGTGTGAATTATTCCCTTAACCCTTCTTAAGAATGGATAATTTCAACAGACTTAAAAAGAGGAAAGGAGGGGGAGAAATGACTAATAAATTGAATGAAATAGATTGTCAATATTTATTTACATGAGAGATTGAACACAGAAATTTGCCAAAATCTCTGATGAGGCTAATGCTGTGGCACTGCAAAACAAAACTATCCATAAAACTGCACATTTAATAAGCATGAAGCATTCACTGTTCTGATTAATTGTGGTGAGAAATAGAGGTATGAAAGTCAATTGCTGAACTCTCTTTCCACTCAGGAGGCTCTTAGTGTCAAGATTGGGCTCTAGGACCAAAACACATGTAACTATGTAGTTTGATTTTCCCCTCACTTAATTTTGTGAAATGATCAAGTAATTCAAATAAAAGAAGGAGAGAAAGGCAAGGAAAAAGGATATTCCTCAATATACTTCAGGACAAAAAATTATGAGGCAACTTAATAAGATTTTAGTATGCTGAAAAGGATTACACAAATTCATGAAAAATGAATATGGAAGTATCTGTTAAACACAATAGCCTGGGTGCCGGAATTAGAAAGTTTGTGGTCTTCTAATTGCCAGAAGGAGGGAGAAGGGCCTGTCTTCCCCTTTTTTTATTTTCTTTTTGTCAGCATTTCCCAGTGTTCTTGGGGGAGATCAATGACACAGCTGGAGGAACCTCCTCTCTGGTCCCCTGTTTGTAAATACATGATTTAAGTACTGCCACTAGAATAGCAGTATTCAGTTGAATGACTTGTTTAGTCAACAAATCAATAATTAAGGTAGTTTTTTTACCCAGACAGCTAGTGTTGAAGATGCTGAAATCCTTCTTTTTTTGGCAGATCATCTTTCTGTTAGAAAATTCTGTTATCATGAAATTGTACATTTGTATACAATTGGTTTGAATTTTATTATATTTTCCTGAAGAAAAATATAGAACTTAAGCATTTTGACAGTGTCAAAATATTCCATTTTCATTTTACATGAACATTTTGGGTTTTGCGGCTTTGAAATGACATTTCATTTTGCAAACATATTGTATATTATCAATGAGGAGATAATTGTAACACTAAAATTAAATAAAAATCCAAGTGACAGATTGATTTTTATTGCAACAGAACATTTTGATAGCCCCATAGCAATTTTTTCTCCATTTTCAAGGAAATTTCCATGTGGCACCTTGCTCATTATGCACAGCATCATGTTATCCTTCCTAGATAAAGGCTTCAAACATTTCCTGAGGTTTTGATAGCATATATTGTTTATACTCATTTCCTTCCTTTCCATAAAACTTCAGTACATTTTTTCTCCACAAAACTATTTGGAGGGAGCAGCCTTATTCATGACAAAGGGCTGTTGAGATGGAGATACCCAATTTATTTCATCCATGTGATGCAGCTCAGGTGCAAAACAAGCCAGATTAGCATGGCAGTCTGCTGAGAACACAAAGCATCCATGTCAGAGAGCAACAGCACCAGCTTTTGACCCAGGCCTTGGGCTTTGAAAGGCCTGAGATGTTTTAGTGACTCCTGGAAGGATACAAAAATTTGATTCCAGATCTGCTGAGGTGCAACTATGAGTATCCTTACTCAGAGGAAGAGACTCTGGAGTCACTGGGGCTCCATGAGACTTCTCTTTCCATCCTTCCCTCTGCCACCTTTGAGACTTTTCCACTGAGATGTTTCCAGAGAGGAGCAGCCCATGGGTCTCTGCAGACCATGCTGGTTTCACAGCAATCAATCTCTGCAACGTGCTAAGTCTGAAAATCAACTTACTTGGACTGGACATATCTCCTTTATTGCATGGATTTCTGCTTGAAGTGAAGAATTTATTCTGAGAAGGGAGCACTTCATGTATGCCATGGGGTTGTTAAATCCATGGCCTAGTTCTCCTCTACAGGGTGGGAGTCATTGCTCTGAATGTATTAGTGCATTAGGAAGAGTCACAGCTTGAGTGTTTGTTCCTGTATCTATTCTTAAATAAATCTTAATACTGTGGCAGAGCAGAGCATATCAGCCAGTTAAATTCATTATTTTATCATTTGACAAAAGCACAAGTTTAAAAAAGGAATGAAGCCAAAATGACTTTATTTTAAAATTCAGATTAATTTTGTAAATAATTTTGGGTCCTCAGTTACTCAGTGCTGGTTTGATGTACACAAATGGTGGATATTTACACGTATATCTCAGCTAGAAATTGGAAAAGAACCAGCAATAGCATTTTCATTGTAACCCACTCAGAATTTTAAAGCTCTTAAACATTAGTGCAATGTCCATTCCAGATATCCATGGTAACGTCTAAGTCTGAATGCTGATCCTCAGCAGCGTACCTGGGAATATCCTGATTGGAGGAGGCAGAGACGAACACAATGGTCTCTTTGCAGTACTCTTTGTCTGCCTTATTTACCCTTAAATGACATAATGTTTGTCTCCATAGCCAAAATTTTAGAGTAGCCAATGATCATTGCAAAGAACCTCTGAAGTTCTAACTGTGTGGGAGCATATATATGTGTGCATGTGAATAGGTGACAGGATGTACAGAATTCACAAGATTCAGCAATCTCTTGTATTAACTGTGCCTAATTGGAAACATCTCATTCATCTTTGATCTTAATAACATTTTGAAAGTGGCAGCCCAAATGCCTACTGTCAGAGCATGGGCTTTAGAGTCCAGGATTGAGTAGGATAAAGCAATGTCTCAGCTGCCTTTGATTTTTAATATCTCTGACTTAATAGCAGCACCTCCATCCACCCACTTCCTTGTTCTGCTCTAGTCCTGATGTCCCTCTTGAGTCCCAGCAATTTAAGATGAATGAAAGTTGCAAAGAAGAGGGGATAGAGAATGTATATTTTTAATTTTAAAAAGTGTTCTTAAGCATTTAAAATCTTCATTAAAAAGAAAAAAAGGTCCCAGAGCTATAATTCTAAGATCAGTGTAGTCAGGGAAATGCAAAATTTCAAACATTAAAATATTCTCTTCCCATTTTCCTCCTTCTAATAATAGTCAAATGTGCTCAAATCTCCAGGGATGTCCATCCGTAAAAAGAATTATGCAGCTTCCCTATGGAAACTTACTATTTGGAAAATTTGGATTCAACTGCTCATCTGTTTTCTTAGACATTATTACAAGTAACTCAGCTGGATTCACCGCTGTGTTGGAACTGATGGGGTGTGCCTGATTGCAGCACCTTCCATGTGAGACTGGAAGTTTAGTTCAGTTTACCCACCCGTAGTGAGTTTATTTTTTCTTGATGCAAGTTACATCAAGAATGAGTTGAAAAACAAACACAGAACAGTAACAACCATTAAATCCCTCTGAAATCAGACACTTTGATCTGAGTGCCTAGACTGTTAAGAAGATGATCTCCCAGAACAAAAGGCACAAAAGAAATCTTTATGAAATTAAAGGCTTATTTTCCAAAAACGACAAAGGGAGGGAAGGTTGATTTCCCAGCTCCTAGCAAGGACATCCTTACTTATAGGGTAACACTCATTGTCCTAGGGGCTTCTGTAACTCCTTACACCACAACACGTGTGCTCAGAAAGCTTGGTTAAGTAGCTAACCCGTGTCTCAGTAAATCTTGGTTCTATCCCAAGTTTATTACAGGGACCTCATGACTTAGGCATGACTTTTCATCATTTCAGTGCCATCAATATTAGCAGACTCTTGCTCCCTTGAAGCAGAACATCCACCTATTTCTAAGCAGTTCATATTCTGCATATGAAAGTGGTATCATTCAACGGGGTTAATCTCTCCTCAGATGTCTAGATGTCACCCTAATTTGTCTTCTTTATTTCACAGAGTACAATACACTTAAGCTGTTTGTTTATCAGATTATCCTGTCAATAGTTATTATCATTTTTGATGGTCAGTGTAACTATTATCAGTCCAAATTATTATGCTGGCATTAAAAATTGAAATCCCGGGTTTGTGAATTCCTTGGGAGAAGACAATATCAGAATTTGTAGCTGGTGGTAAAGAAATTTCTTCTGAGAAATGGAAAAAATAAAATCTTTCTTCAGGGTAAAGAGACTGATTATTTTACTGAATTTAATATTATTTTATCCAAGCAGTGGAGTGATGAATGAGGAATGCACTACTCCAATCTCTGCCCTTTCATTTCAAACTCCTTACTTAGTACTTTTGACAGAAATAAAGGCTGGTGCTCTGAAAAGATGTTAGTTGTAGCACCTACTAATATTCAGTCTTTGCTTCCTACAATGGACACCTGGGAGCCTGGAGCGCAGGAGTAGGAATGCATTTCACAAAACACTCATTGGTGCCTTAAACCAGACTAAAAAGGGAAGTTGCTGAAAGCAATAGAAAATATAATAGAATTCAGTTTAATATAGCACCTTTCAAATTCCAGGTATCCCAAAGAGCTTTACAAAGTAATAAGTTAGGAGAAGGTAGCAGTGGCATAGCAACTCCATAAATAAGTGCTGTGGCTATTATTCAGTTTAGCAATAACTCACACTATTTAGACATTAAGGCCTAGGTTTCTACCAGTCAATATCCAGGTCTGGGGTCTCTCAGGGAGAATTTCAAGCCACAAAAGACAGATGCACTGAATAAAGAAATCACATTTTCCAAAAGATGTATGATTCAAAGAGTTACTAGAGTTGGTGAAAGAATGAGTAGTGACACATTTTCATATTCAAACCAACCCATGGTTTTGAGAAACAAATCAGATCTTTGAGGATAATTGGAACTGAAAGATTTTGTGTGCCTATGAGCTGACTGCACCCATGGAAGCAGTTACCTCACTGGTCCTTAATGGATCTTTTATTTCAAGAGGTAATGGAGACACTCTGTTAGGTTTCATCTCCATGAATAATAATTCTGAATTTAATCTTGACTCTGTGAAGGCTTGTGGAGTTAATAAATTGCTTGTCAAATCTCTTGTGAAAATGAAAGGCAGATAGGATGGAGCAAGGTCTAAATTTGGTATGTGCTTCTGGATGGGCCATGGTGGTGTCCTGATGAAGAGCCCATCTCTCTATGTCATGGCACGTAGACATGGATGTTGTGTTCCTGTACTGGAATAAAGACATTCAAGTGATGCTGTACCAGTTCTGGGCAGGAAGAGATACATATGATACTGTCTTAGGTCCAAGCCATTCATGGCTCACTCGTCTGTGACTGTATGCAAATCCTTTGGCCTGTCTGAGTGTATCAGTCTATCCAGGATAATGCCACAAAGCAGAGAGGACTTCACTGAAAGCCAGAGACTCTACTAGTCCTGCCTTTCTTCTTTGAGCTATACTTAATGATAGATCAAGTTTGTGTCATCATCTACATTGCAACAATATACTGCCCTCAGAGTGCAAATTCTCTTCCCTGGAGGTGGATGGCTGTAGGCTTTGCTCTGAGAAGAGCCAACTGCATGTTGTCCTCTTTCCCCCTTCCTTTGAGATCAGGCATTCATACACTCTTTGTGCTCTCCCCACAGGCTGAGGGAATTACTCCCTTGGCTTCTCCAACGATGATCCACTAACTTGGTGGCATATGGTCAAGCACAACACTGCCAAGTATGCAGAAATCAAGACTCCATGAGATTATCTCCATGAACAGGAGGAAGCTGAACATAAGGCACTATTAGAACAGAGTTTTTTTCATCTCTTTAGAGAATAAAATCTAAATAAACAATCGAGGAACTGCAGAGCTTCTTGTGCACCAAGGAGCTGTGTGTGATGAAAAGGCTGGGCCCAGAGGTTTCTGGGTGCACCTGTGTGTCCCACAGAGCCCTGTTCCCAACCCCCTGGGCAGGTCTGCAGTATAGCCCCACGTGGAGTTAGAGGTCAGGGTGATCTCTGTGGGTTCCCTGCAGTGCTGGAGGATGATTTGACCAGGGCCAGCTGAGCATATTGGTGGGGCTCCTGGAAGGTCTCACCAGCAGTAGTGGTGATGGTGATTGTGATGCTGAGATGGAGAGCAGCAGTTGTCCTGGAGCAATAGGGAGAGGAGAAGAAGAAGAATAGAAGGAATGAGGAGGTGGTTGCCACTGTTTTGGGATTATATCTAGGGACTAAAACTAAAATGCATCCGAATCATTAGAGCCTTAGAATACCAGCCCTTCTGTTCAATCCTGCTGCAACATTGCCATGTTCCTTCAAGTGACTCATTTAGAAGGTTTGGGGGGTTGAGAAGCATTTAGAAATCCTGGGAAATCCTAAGGCAGCAGAAGATTCCCAGGGCCTCATCATTCATCTCCTCCCTCTCATTAGCTCCTCTGTCAGCTTAGTTTCCACTGTTTTCCAGACTCCCTTCACAAGCACAAGATCACTGGCAAGCTAGGAACATCATGGAAGGTGTGTTTGTCCCCTTAATTTATGTAAAACTGAATTGTTGCTTCTCTGCAACGTGATAAGGGAGCTAAGATGAATTGAGGGCACCCCCCTGCCTTTTCCAGTCAGCTGCACTGAAGAGCTGGAATCCATTACCCAGCACACCTACAATATCTCACATTCCTACACAGATTAATTTTAGGTTGGTCGGCTCATTGCTTTTACACCTTGTGTGCAGGTGTAAAACTTGATCTACAGTGTTTAAATTTAAACAGTCTATATTGCCAGTTTCTGCAATGGTACTTGTAGGCACAAAGGAGTGTCAACAAATAGGCACATTACTTTTATTTCCAATCCAAACACAACATCCTTCCTTATTCCCTCCTCTTAACCCTTAAATGTTATTTTCTTCAAATGGCAGTCTGCCAGTATAGTGTGAGGATTTGGTTTCTATTTCAAACTCCAAAGGGGAATTCCTGAGATGCTGGAGAGGAGGATAAGTAAAAAACCCACAGGTGTAGGATGGGCTCTATTGAGTTGGCTGGAGGATAATTCTCTCTCGTGACAAATCTGGAGGTTTTGTATATCTCTACAATAAATACCAAAGAGCTTTTGAATGTAAAAGCCAAACTGAATGGAGCTGGTGCAGGTGTGTTTTACCTGGAGAACATGTGCTAGCTGCCCTATCCAGAAAAAGGATGTGTCAACCCAGACAGCTCTAAATCAGCAGCTACAACTTCTGTAATCGCATCCCTGAGCCTCAACCACACTGTTCTTGGAATACAAACTATTTTGAATACAAACTCTTTCCTTTGAGGGAAGGGGTTGATTTTAAGTCAGGGGTAGCACCAGGGAAGCATGGCCAGCTGGCACATAGCTCCAACAGGACACAAAAGCGTGCCAGGCTTAAAAGCAGAGTGTGGCTGTGGCTGCATCCTGGAAGCTGGACTTATCTAGAAGAACTTTTTTTTTTCTAGATGATACATGAGGACTGCACTATTTAGAGACTTTTATCCATTTTGAGTTTTTTTCCTGTCTGAGTTGAAATCGGCTTAAAGCCCCAAAGAAGCATGTATCACAGCTTAGGGAAAACAGTGCCTTGTCTCTTGTGCTCTGCCCTGCACTTACTCTCCCAGACTTCAGCATGGGGCGTTAAAAAGCAAAGCAGGACATGCAAGCCTCAGACCCATCATGACAGGGCAGTGCATCAATGAAGCAAAAATAATTTCTTCTTCTTGGTTTATCCAGCTGCAAGTCAGATTGTGACTCCTGTCCTGGGGATGTTTCATGGCAGAGTCATCTGTAAGCTACTTGAAATGCAAAATCCCAGCTGCACCTCTGTCTATGTCTTCTCGTGGGACCTGGAATGGCCACCAAATCATCTGGGAAGGTCTCCTGTCTCCAGGTGTAGCAAGATAAGGAGCATGCAGGTCTGTTCATGCTGCTGTCACAGCAGCTCACAGCAGCAATATCCAAGTTAGTTTTCAAGTAACTGGTCTGGGATTTAGTAGGAGAGAGCAATTAAGGCAGGATGGAGTTTAGCAGATTAAATGATCCCTCTCTACTGCTGTGACCTGATGTTACCCTTACTCAAGGTATAAAAAACCCAGCAACCCTTGGACTCCTCCAGGCCTTTGCAGACACCTGCAGTACACCTGTTGCTTAAATTTAGGAATGTCAACAATAAAAAGAACTCTAGATCCCAAACAGAAGCAGCATGGACAAATGCAGCAGCCTTCCCCCTTGCTGTGCACAAAGGAAGGCAACAGACTTTATTTCCTGAGCAAGTTTTCCATCATCTTGCCTTCCCCACCCCTGCTGCTAAGCCTGCTAATGCCTGTGGTCATTAACCATGAAAATGGCACCCACTTGTCTCCTTTTCCACAGGGCCCAAAGTATATTTGGACTCTGGCCAACAGGAGCAGCAATTCAACGGACACGCAGCACTGCCTTGAGTGTGTATTCACAAGTGCATGTTAATGCAATTAAAAGCCCAAATGAAGCTCTTTTCCCCTTCATAAAGATCTTCAGTCCTTCAATCCTAAATCAGCAATCCAGAAAATTTGAATAAAACAAAGGGCTTCATTACTAGAAGATGCAGCTTTCCTTCTTTTATTATTCTATTTCTTCAACTGTGTACGTGATGCTAAATGGCTTTAAACAGCTATTTAGCCACCCACAGAGAGAAACTAGGTTTACAGATTTTCTCATTGCATGGTTTTGCTACGTGTGCTCCCCAGAGTATTTGCATTGTGTTTGTTTTCCTGCTTAGAGAAATGGATGGATCCAATTTGCAACCCCAACAAAACTGAATAGAAGTTAATTCCCTCCCTGCCCCCCTGTTTTTACAGTCTGGTTTGGTGGAGATAAAAATAAATTAAAAAATCAATGAGAACCAGAAGATGCCATGTATAGAAGACAAATGCCAGAGGAGCCCTTTTATTGCAGGAGTAAGCCTGGAAAGGAGGATACATTTCTTGTGAGTAAAGAAAAATAAAGGAGACTGACAAGAGTGATGAAAGGTCTACGCAGCACGACCCTAAGGAAAGATGGGATAAACGGGGTTTTTTAGCCTGAAGAAGAGAAGATAGAGAGGCACATCATAACTGCAGTTGTCCTTTAAAGAGGCAGGGAGCAGTCCCTTCACAATACCCACACTAGACACAACTGTAAATGATGAGGTTACACTGTAGGAAGGTGGATTTAAGACAGAAATTAGGGGAAAGAGGACTGCAGAGGTGAAGATAGCAATGACAGAAAGCTGTTAATCACCCTGGAGAAGGCAAGGAGACCCCAACATGGTCACCCTGAACAAAAGTTCACGCATTTGTCAGGTGTAGGAGTGATCCCGTGTTGGGCTGAGGGAAGCTTTTAATATCATCCTTCCTGAATCTCTTACTGAAATGATTTATTTTTTATCTTCTTGGGGGAAGTAAGCACCTGGGAGCCTGTCTGTGCTCAGTAGATGCAGTTTCACACTCCACAGATTGTCTTCCCGTGCAACCCTTTCTTTCTCTGCCTGTGCCCTGACACTGTCTCTGCCATTCATCATCCAGAGTTAAAAATTCAAGGGTTGGTTTTGATTATCTTATTACCATGGTGACCAGGATGACTTTCATGCCCATCCGCGCATGGCAAGTTGCTGCAAACCTTTACTTCTGTGCAAACCAGGAGAATTATTTTGTATGTTTTTCTCCTCATAACTTAGTGTCACCACTATGCAGAAGCTGGTGCTGCTGCACAATGCAGTCATCTATTAAGTACCAGGTTTTTAGGGAGCACTAGAGTGCCAGATCTGCATGGATGTCTTGTCTTTACCAGATGGAGAGCAAAATTTCCATTTGAAGCGATGTTCCCTAAGAGCCCAAATGGTGCCAAATGCAGAAGATTAAAATATCTTTGTATTTAGGGTCCTGCAAAGGAGAATAGGTTGCCATGTAAGGAAGCATGTAAACCCAAATATTGCTAAGACTAAGAGTTTTGTTCAAGTACAGCAGAACTAAAAAAGATAACTGACAGAAATATTAAAGAAAAAACAATCAGGATTGGCCTAAGATCTGTGACATGGGTAGGACTTGGGAAACAGCCTCCAAGCAGAGTTTAGAGCAAAGGCTTTAAGATCTGGCTATCTCCATTTTATTATTGCTAATGGAATCTCCCATGTCCAAATGAAAGACTAATCTAAGTCTTACTTGAATATGCCTTGAGCCATTTCTGTGCATTTAAGTCTTAATTAATCTTCCTTAACTCTTTTTGTCACTTCCTTTGAAAGGAAGATGAGCTTAATTAAAGGAATTGACAACTTTATTTTAGTCTTAAGAGTTTTTTGTGGCAACTTTGAAAGGTTTGGTCATTATTGCAGTCTAAGGTCTAGTAGATTAAATGTTCCTGTATCTTAAGGACTTGGCAGTCCAGCACTTGGAATACTTTCATTGTGCTTAACTACAACATTTGGACTGGCTTCAGGGCTTTGTTATTATAAGAAATTATAAGGTTTTAATTATAGCTGCATTCAGGAAAGATTTTTCATTAAACACACGTTAATCTTTTTAGTCTTCCAGACCAAGCCATGGAGTGTAGAACTTACTTCAGATGGTTTCGACACGGATAACATGAGCCCTTTCTCCAAAGAACCAGGATATCTGTGCTTGAGCTTATGTGGATGGGGGTTACATAGGAGCATCCTCTTTTCTGGTGTAACACCATTAAGATTTATGCTGCTTATGCCATAGGCAAATTCATCCTATGAACTGGCTGGGGGGTGATTCAGCAGGTGAGAGCAGCCCCTGGGTATGAAAAAATCCATCCCCAAACAGGGGCATGGAGCCTCACAAAGAAGCACAGGGCTGCACTGCAGCTGCCACTCTAGTTTTGATGCTGTGGGAGGTGCTGAGGTCGGGGTCTTCAACCCCCCTCACCCTTCACTCCAGGAAACTATTGAATTTCTGTATAGGTTTGAAATTGCAGTTTCACCAGTGAAACTGGAAAGCTGCCGGCTCTGCTGCAGGATCTGCAGTCTCTTCATGTCATGTAGACCTGAAAGGGCAAAAGTGCATTACCATAGAGGAGGGGATATATAATTTCATGACCAAATAGGTGCTGGTTTGGGCAAGACACTTCAAGAGATGCAGCTGGAAAAATAAAACTCCTTTTTACATCAGCAGCTTGTTTCACCCAGCTGCAAGGAAGAATTTCAGCAGGAGAGAGAAACCAGGCAGTCTCAGGGAGAAAGGCACAGATGAAAACTGATGCCACTGACCATTTGATTGGGAATTTGCTCCCACCAACTACCTTCAAAGCCTGGAAAGTGCCCATCCTCATAGTTCCAGCTCCCTCATGTCTTGCTCCCAGAAGAAATGGGGGATAAATTCCCAGCTCTGCAGAGCTACCCCCTTCATTTCTTTTAGGCTCATTTCTGCCTCCATCAGCTGGAAACATTTGTCATTTTCAGCTTTAGCCAAGCAAATTCCAATCCACTCTTGTTTACTTTTGATTGCTTTGTCCTTAATGTAGCATACAAGCATTTTATGTGCTTCTGTTTCATCAATGTAATTCTTTTGTTGCTATGGCAATCAGCTTCAATTTTCTTTCGTTCTGGCAATTGTATTTTTATAGTCTCCTGCTCTCAAAGAGATAAGCTGCCTTGTATATCACACAGACACTAAGTATTGCCTCTGTATAGACACAGCCAACCTTTGCTTTAAGACTTCGTTGCTGTTATTTGCAACAGTAGTTTACTGTTGCTGATGTCACTTTTATTCCTTTCTTTGGGCTCTATTTCAGATAAGCCATTTGCTCAAATTTACTCATCTGTGCTACTGCTGAGGAAATGCAGCAGTGTAAGAGGTGAGCTCCTGCTGGCACTTGGTGGCTGTGGAGAGCACACATTCAAGCCCTGGGCTTGACAATAGAGATGAGCACAGTGGTTTCGACAGAGTAGGAATCCCCCCTTATTAGCAGCCTTTCACTTAATATGCCAAGAGTAATGGCAGAAAAAATAAAGTGTGAAAGAAAATCCTCAAATTTACCAATGCATCGGAAAGCTGAATTTTCCAAAATATCCTAAGAAAAGATTTATGGGTAATCCATCACCCTGGGTCACAGAAAAAACCCCACTGTATCAGAAGTTCAAGGCTACACCTTGCAATGGATAGCAGAGTGTGATGGCAGGAGGGTTACTGGGCAAACCTTGCCATAGGAGGAAACCAGCCCCCACGCCAGACGAGTCCAGCACCACTGGATAGTCCTGATCCCCTCCAAGTCATTAGATAACCTGCTTTCATTAACTCTGGATGTCCAAGAAAACATCCATCTTGAAATGTTACCTGAATTTTCTGAAGTTTCCACAATTCATAGCACAGGTCTTATTCAGTAGTTGTCAAAGACAAGGAAAAGACAGAACAAGTAACAAAGTTCCCAATGAGGAAATACCAGTAACCATAAAAGGCCCAGGATGTCACACTATTGTGAAGTACTCTCAGAGGGTTTGTGCAAGATCAGGTCTTCACTATATAAACACATATGTAGCAAGACTTACTTCTTATCTCACAAAGTGAGAGAATCCAAGCACAGAGAGATTCAAAGGCATGCCAAGGTCACACAGGGAAAATATTGCAGGGATAGAAATTAAATTCAGATCTCCCAAGCCCAAACTGTACCAAGTCAAATATACAAATGGCTAATCAGCACATTTTTGCAACCTGCTGATGCATTTGAAAATCTGTGCCTATTTTTTTCTCCCCTTAGAAAGCTTGTGCCATTCATTGTAAAGCTCTGGAAATGCTCCATACTAAAGTTATCAAGTCTGTCATCTCTTCAGCATGGTAAAAGCAGCCTCCTCACTATCCTCTCCACCAGGCAGAGCGTGGAATAGGAGACGGAATTAACAAGGAGTCATTCCGCCAGTAAGCTGAACTGTATATTACATTTGTTAGGCCATATGGCTTTCTGATTGTCCCTAATGAACATTAGGTAGCACTTAAAACTGGATAGCATATTAAGGATCAGAATCTGAGAAATCACACCCACTTGTCTCTGCAGCTTCTTTATGGCATGCTGAGGCTCTTCCTCATTGACAGCCGTGACTCCTACATGCACACAAACCACTGCATATTTCATGGCATGACAAAGTGGACATAGGAATCAACATTGGCTGGATTGGTCCCGTTCCCAGCAATTTAGAGTGACAGGGGTTTATTATTTGATAAGTCACAGTCACATTATGCCAGAAGATGGCTGTTTATTGGAGTGAGATCTATTATAAATGACACAGGAGCATTTTTTTCCCCTACAAAAAGTCTTGCTACCCAAATGCAGGGAATAAATCATGCAGTCCCTGGGGAGGTGATTTGCCTGGAACAATGAGGCTCCCCAGGATCGCCAGTCAGAATTGGTTAGCGTACGAGCAGCGCTGCTCCGTGTGCCTGCTCCAGAACATCACCCGTTGCTTTGGGACAGAAGGGGCTGCACCAGATGGCAATTAATTAGAAATGGAGCTCTGAGAAGCTGATTGAAGATCTGATGAGTGGATAATATTTTCTTAATTTGACTGATTTAATTTATTTTTTTTTTAATACATTTTTGTGCTTTGCAAAGTAGCTGCATTCTTCAGCACCCTGGGGCAGTGGAGTTGTAGTCCGTTTTCTCAGACAAGACCTGAAATAACTGACTAGTTAATAGCCAAGAGAACTGGACACTTTCAGACTGTGAGTTTCAGACCCCAGTCTAGGACAGGGACCTGAACCCAATACTTCTAGATCCCAAGTGGATTTATGCAGCTACCAATGTATTCCAGAACCAGGAACACACTTTCTGTGCTGAGCACCTAATCATGTTCAGCATCCCATTGCTAAAGGTCCCATTTAGAGATTTAGAGACATCTCTGTTTGAGAGCCCTCAGCCTGTGGAGCTCTGGGTTACGTAGCTGTAGGAGGAATTTCTATGTGCATAATCTGTGGTGGCAATTCAGATGCCAAGGGAGTTTAAGTATTCCTGGATACTGTATGGCTCCTAAATACATCCCAAGTGGAAATGGAGAATCATAAAGCCCTGGCCGTGAATGCACGTGATGTGGGAATACAACCTGCAATGACAGGAGTTACTGGGGAAGAATGCTTTTGTTCCTTTTCAGGAAATCCACATCCATCACTAACATTGCCAATTTTCTTCACTTGGGATTGAGCAAATGAGTGACCACCATTTCAGTGGTGTCCATTCATTTTAGTGATTTAATCACAAGTGGCTGAGCTTCCATCTGTTCAAGTGAGATAATGACAGAAGTCTAAGATACAAACTCCCTTCCTACTCCTCCCCCCCAAACTATTCCTGTAAGTGGCTCTCTGCTTCAGAAAAAGAAGCATTTCTTTTCATTAGTATTTATTTTCAGCTTAATATGAATTCATGAAAAAAACTGGGAAGACACACTAACCTGTACATCATGCTGCCTGTGTTGGGAGGAAATATTTATTGCCCTGAAAAGGCAGGTAAACCTCATTGCTCACTGGATAATGTTTGTGCCACAGTTCAATGTAGCACCAGTTTCTGAACCTGGTAGGAGCACTGATGACTATTTTTGAATCCTGTCTGAAAGATTGCTTTCTTTTCATTGTTCCTTTGCCAAAAAGGAATTGTCAGTTTGGGAACATTTTTTTTTCCTTGACAGAAACAAAGTTATAGATGAAGACAAAATCTTCATGAAAGTTTTAGTGGAAAAATAATTTTTAAAAATCTCTTGGTAACTCCCATCCTAAAACTTTTCACCTACACCTCTCCATTGAATTGAAAAAGAGAAGGCCAAATTTGAAGTTTCACTCACTACTGTGCAATTATATTATCCAGGCTTTGGTTCCAAGTGCAAGAACTGTCATTTCTCTTTTATTATTTACTGCCGGGCTCTTTGCTTGTTTTTTTCTTTTTCTTGAGATGGTTTAGGAAACTTTTGTAGTGATAATTACTCAGTGTCATGTTAAGCTTTCATCCAATCTCATTTGTAATGTTTTAAGCTCGGTTCATCTTCCCAGTTATTGCAGTACATTGATCTGTGCAAGTAAAGTACATTGCTTTAGTATTTTTGTCTCTCAATTCCCCATAGAAAAGACTCACATTTTAAAACCATTTCCTGTGGCCTCAGGGAAGTAATGGATTTATAATAGTCTAAGTACAAATGCACACAATAATTTAATAAGTGTATAACTCTAAGCACAACTCAGGCAGACTGTGGGTGTTGAGGGTACATCCTGATGTGTAGTTTCCTGCAATAGGTAGAAGGTGAGAGCAGCAGCCACAGACAGCTTATGCAGCAAATGCTGAAATTTCCCCTGACCCTGTATTGTCAGATGGATACTCATCTGTTCTGCAGCTCCTTGTACATGAAAGTGTTTCCATCCTCAGTTCTAGAGCAAAACAACTGTTATCCACAGAACTCCACAGTGACCATGTGCACAATCCCAAGAGCCTCTGAACTGGACTGCTGAACCGAGACTGCTGGGTCCCTTTCTCCTTCCATATTCCCTTTGTGGATACAACTGGCTTGGCTGAAGCTCTCTGCTCTGATGCTGTCTGTCCCTACTGCCTTTGCTGTTTGCATCCCTCCCAAGCACCTCTTTGTATGTAACGGTGACACCTAAATCAGGAAGCAAGTCAGCTATGGGCACCATAGAGCACTTCAGTTTCATGCTCTGGTGATATTTTGCTCTCCTCATTGACTATAAAATGCAGCTTAGGGCAATTAGGCTCCCTCCTTAGCTGTCTCAACAATTGCTTAAAATGAAGTGGCAAAGACCTGGTGATTTGGGAGCCATGACACACCCAAAATCTATGTCAGTGCTCAGCACCTTACTGAGCTCCAGTCTAAAAGAGGATCACTGTCAGGCACATGCTCCAGCACCAGAAACTGTATGTCAGAAGTCACCAAGGGAGCCCACTGGAACTTGCAAGTAGATCTAGACCATTCAGGACAAACTCCCTGCCCTGCACTGGCTGAGAGACAGGTTTGAAAGAGTAAAGTGCAGAAGAAATCTCCCAAAATGGATTTTTCCCAAGGAAAAATTGCATTTTGAGTAAAAAAAAATGATCGTTTTTCTTTGCAAAGTTTTCTAGTTCTGCCTCCTTTCCTCAACCCATTTTTTAACCTTTTCCAAGTAGAATACGCAGATCTCCCAACTAAATGTTTCTTCATTCAAATTTCCTTGGAGCAAAAGAATCGTGAGACTCTTTCTTGACAAGAAATCTGGCTCCTTCAGTGATCTCAGTTCTTCTGCCTGTCTTGGTTTGAGTTCCAACTGAAATATGTTAAGTGTAATAGCACTAAACTTCAAGGACTAGCTCTCAGTTGGCAGTGAAGCATTATGTTCCTTGGTTAATTCATTCGTAACATCAGTATGTCTGAAACAAGAACAGAGAGAAGCATAATTACTTATGGCAATATTTGGTTGAAGTGAGACTCATTTGTGCTACACAGATTTTTTTTTTTCTCTTAGTTTGCAGTAGAACTTACATTGTGGTAAAAGAAAGAAAGAAGAAAGTAAAAGAGAGAAGAAAGGCTTTTTTGATATGTTCTGATTGAAATCTTTTCCAGAGAAAAGTAGTCAAAAATGCTTTTAAGTAGTTCTTGAAAAAGCAGCAGCTGTATCAGATATCCTATCTCTTAGAAATGACCAGGATTTTGTTGTAGTTTTTTTCCCCTGTTTCTTACTGAATTGGAATTTTCCTGTAATTGCTTTAGACATCCAGTCTTCAACTCTGCCAAGGTTTATATTAAAAATTACGTGAGGAAGTGCTGCTCAGCTCCCTCAGGATTTGATGGAAGTTTTGTTTTTAAACCAAACAACCTCAGCAAAAATATTTAGATTTTTTCTAGTTTCTTCATTAACAGCTTTGCAATTCTTCCACTGTAAACTGATTTTTACCCAGATGTAGCACTTCCTCCTCTGACCATGCACTGAAACTAGAGCACTCTATCGAAGCACCGAAACAGCGACATGTTCCTCTGTGGGTAACAATAGCAGAGGTGACAGTTTTTAAATGAAAGAGACTGAAGGGCAGGGCATCAGCCACAGGAGAAGTTCAATAATTACAAGGAAACACCTCTCCTGGCTTGCTTTCTGGGGCCTACCATTTGCCTCTGAAAAGGAGGAAAACAGGGAGATTTGCTTTAGGGATTAGGTTTCTATCAAATGAAATGGAGCTGCAAAGCAGGTCGAGGTGTATCAACATCTTTCAGTACTGACTTCATTGGGTTTTCCTTCACACTTAAAAAAAAAGTAAATCTCTGCTCTGGTGTTTTTCCAGACTGATGCTGGACCAAACACCACCATCCTGACATCTCCATCAATCAGCAACCCATGTGCTGTCTTATTTTTCACCTTTCTGTGCTTATTTCACTATTTACTCCATCACACTTTTCCCACCAAAAAAACAAAACCAAGAAAAGAACAAGGAAAGTTGACCATTTCCACATATATAAATGTCTCCTAGTCCACACGTGGTAAGGAGTATGCAGCTGGTAGAGAACTTACAAATATATCTCTGCTGTGCTGATACCCATCTCTTAGCACCTTTGCCTGCAAGGCTGGACCCTGTCTCTCATGAGCAGCATTGCCATGGGGACGGCTGGATTCAGGCTGCAGCCTTGGTCATCATGGGAAAGCTTTGTTGTCATGAGAGTTGGCTGGGGACTTCTGAAGCCTCTGCTTAGTGTCTGGGTTTGGAAGGAGCTTTAGCATTTGATGCATATTACAAAATGTATCCCAGCACCCAATCCTTTCATCTCGCTCTGCATGAGTTAGTAGCTGGAAAGAGAAGATGGAGATTTTGCCATGGCAGCCAAAGCGGAGAGGGGATTCTGAGCAGCCAGACGTGGGGATGTTATATGTGCAAATGCTGTGCTTCCTCGTTCCTTAGCACTTATTTGCAGCTCCCTGGTATCCAATAATTATTGTCCTGGAACGTATCCAAGAGCACTTTGCTGTGTGTGAAATTCAGCTAGACACATTCTGGATGGCAGAGGCTCCTGGCTGGATGAATATCACTCGTCACATCAGGTCTCTGGCACAAATTCTAAACTTCAAATTCTTGTTTCTAACAAATCCTCTCAACTTTGGCTTGAGATTTGCCATTCCACTGAACTTTTCCACAGGGCGGCTCATTTGCAAGAATATGGAAGAAAGTAAATTCACAAAGATAGAAAAGTATATTCACATAGGCTCTGATTTCAAAAAGCATTTAGGCATTGCCTTGTAGAGTTTTCAGGAGGATTTAAATGTGTCTTCAATGTTGTCCTGTGTTAAGAACCGTCTTATCTCAAAAACTTGTTCTTGAAACCTTTACAGTAGCATTTCTGTGGCTCCTACTGCTCTTCATAACTGCGAGGAAAAGAAAGAGGGTTGAGGGAGAGGGAGTACCAGGACATGGAATTTTATAGTGAAAAATATAAATAAATTATATAATCCTGTACAATTAAAAAATGTTATTGCTAAATAATAAATAAATACTAAATAATACATTATTTTTTTTTAAAAGGTTAACAGCTGATTTCTGTAGGGAAGCCATGAATTAAACATCATGCAAAACAATTAAACTCTGGGAAATAGGATTTCTGATATAGTGGTCAACAATTAAAAATGAATGTGTTACTCTGCTCCAGGGAAAAGCAGTAAGATGTCATGCTTTCATGCTATGGGGAACAAACGTACTGTGTGACTCCAGCTGGAAAGTTCTGCAAATTATAAAGCAAACACACAATGAGTTTTCTGAGATGCTGCTACACAAAAGATGGAGGCTGCCGCCGCTGTTACTGAAGGAGACACACCACTGAGAGTCACTCATTCCTCCCAGCAGCAACCTTCTAAATTCTCCACCTGCACTTACTTGCAAATACAATTCTTAACAGCATGGGCATCTTTACAAGCAAATCCTGACTCAGGTCCACCAACTGTGACAGGTTTGTCTAGAAATCGGTTGCTGGGACTGTAACCAAACTGCAGCCTCCCTTCATAGAGTAAATCCATAGCTAGAAGGCTACAGGAAGGAGCAGATTTAGCTCAGCACATGTAAGAATTGATATATGTTTTCGTGCAGCTGTCTCTGAGCAAACTATAGTAAACACAGTACAAAAAGCTGCTCCAACATGACCTTACATCTTCTGAACAGATCAATTCCATACAACTATCTCCTTTCCTTTTTTCTCTGTGCTATACCTCCCCAGGAAGATGACCACATATTAAAACAAGTAAAATGCTATCATTTAAGCCTAAGCCAGGTATCTTCTGACCTGATCATTAATACTTTCATAGCTTCATTTCTGCTGGAAGCACCCTGGAGAGATGTTCTGCTCATGAGTTCAGTGCCAACAACCCACCTGAATGTGTTGTCCTCTACCTGCACCTGAGCTGCATGAAGAGACAACGTCTATTATTGGTTGCCTCTCCATGCCCGTTGCTTGGGAATTGTCTGAATTGTTTACCATGGCCAACGTGTATTTGAACAGATGGTAAATATCTCCATTCCTGCCAACAAGAGTCACGAGATGCCACTAAAATCCATTTAGAACCAGCAAAAAAAAAAAAGCAATTAAAAAACACCTAGTTGAGAATTTACTTTGGTCTGTTTCAGGTGAAATCTGTCAGCTAATGGGTAGTTTCAAAGTGCTTGTACTGAATGGTTCATTAGAAAACTTCTCTCTGCCTCAGGTGTAGATAGGAAGAACCCCCAATGGTCACTTTTCTTCACTGATATATCCTGAAAGGAATTTGGTGTCTTGTAGGTGCAAGTTGAAAAGAAATCCTGCATTTTCTATCTGTTTTCTATCAGCAATGCCTGCTACTATGGAAATTATTTTAGACTTGGCAGAGTTTTCCAGAGAGAAGCATTCAAGATATAAAACCTCACAATGCTTTGGTTCACACAGCCATTTCTTTCAACTCAGGTAACCTCATTTCTTTTCCCTCTCTACTCTGTAGGGCTTCATGGTTATCAAATACAAACCAGTGACTGAAAAATGGGTCATTGCTTTGCAACACATCCATTGGAGATGCCAAGAAACTTTTCCAAGGCCTTTCACATAGCCATTGCTTGTGGCTTGATTACAGTGAGTCACTGAGTTGTATAGAGCTGCACCCTCAAGACATTAAACTTTCATACGAGGCAGTGTGAATAGTGTATTCAAACACATTTGTTCTCTATAGGATAATCTGAAACCCTTTAGCTCTCATCTCCCTCAGTCCTTGCTGCTGTTCCACCTAGCTGGTGTGAAATGGTGTATTGTTTCCAACTAGCTGGCTGTAAAATGACTGTGGGGAACATGCTTTCTCCTCTTCTGATGTGTTATAGTGCTCATCTATGCAGCTTTACATTAGTGACCAACTCGTGCCTGTTGTGACACTACACCCATCTTCAATATCACTCGAACTGCTTTCTGGCTTCATGCCCCATATATGAATGATGTAATGTCACCTGAAGCCAGATACTAACCCTAGTTGAGAAGACACTGCTCCCCTCTCTGTTCTCTTCTCCGTGGTCATGCCAGAACTCTGGTGGTTATTTTAAAGGCTGAATCTGGAATGTGTTTATTTTGCTTTGGGGTGAACATTGGCTACTGTATTGCCTTAGGTAACTAAGGGTGAAACACCCAAGACTGAAAGTTCTTCAAGAGCTGGAGTTGAACCCTTCTCAGTTAGGGAAAAGATAAACACTGAAATGAAAGTATTCAACAAATTCCTCCCCTCCCCCCTTTTTTTTTTAGACAGTCAAGGGAGCCTTGCTCTCCTAGTTGGAGTTTTGATTCCTTCTTCATCAGGATGCTGATTGCTGATATCTGATATGTGGGTATAGTTTGCATCTACAGGTTTATGTTCTGTGAGGCTGAGAAACCTGTTCATGAAAGATTGGTAAGACAATAAAACAGGCTTTGTGAAAAGAACTGTCCACTTGACATGATTATCTGTGTTCCTCTAGTGCTGTTGAAGATTTGGACGATGAGTTTAAGCAACAGAGTATGAGTCTGGTAGGGACAAACTGAAACCAGCAAGTTCTGCAGTACTTCTGTCTCCATTAAAGAGCTGATGGATTTTACTACATCCTGAGAACAAAGGAAACAGCACTAGAGAGCCCATATATTGTGTCAGTGAATAATTTGCCACAAGGTAACTCTGATGTGGAAATAGCTCTTGTATGTTCTTATCTTTGGATAAACACAAAGCAACCTTTCCATTGGCCCAAATCCTCTAAGAAGGCTTAGAAAGGTTCTAACTTTTTATTCCAGCCTTCAATATTCCATTTAAACGCACAGGATATATTTTTCAACTCCTTATATCAAAAATACTTTACTGGAAGAATGTTTGAGTGGATTTTGAACTTGGACTAGTAGATTTTCATCCCAATTTTTAGGACTGGATTTATTGTCTTGACAGAGAGTAGGCGTAACATTTTTGTCTAGTCATTCAGTATCCTGTTTCCTCCTGAATTGAATCTAGCATCTTGTGTACTCATCCTGTGACTAACTGTGAGAGCTTGGCCAAATTTTCCATTCATTGTCCAATTCTTACTTCATACATCCTTACTTTACAGTGTAAGTACACCTGTTACTACACTATGCAGAACTCAGGTCTGGGACAAGCACTGGGATCATTAATTTTTTCAATTCAAGCCTAGGTGGGATAGGGAAAAGGAGCTTCCCATGAGGCCAGAACTTGGGCCAACAGCACTCTGCAGTCAAGCTGCTTGGAAGTGGTTTTGAACAGCCCACTCTCAAAGCTGTGGTTTTAACAAGCTGAACCAGACCCATCCACCTCCAGAACAATCCCCTTTCCAGTTTTCTTTCAAAACAGGAAGTGATTCTGTAATTTAAATGAGATCAGAAAGCTGCTGTCATGGTATCATGGGAACTGATGATGGGATTGTTTGCTCTGAAATGCACAGAATGTGCAATGAGCTTGTACAGCATAGAGGGGCACGATGCTGATCAGATGGGTAGGTGTGTGTGCATGTGTCTCTGTGTGTGTGTTTGTGTGTGGAGTTCAAGGATATCAGTAAACCTCCCAAAAATTCAGAAGATGGGTGACACAAGTAAATAACACTTGGTGGGGAGTGAAATGCACATGTTTATTTCCCTTAACACAAGCACTTGGAATCATATCTAAGCATGTTCAGTGAACAGCACTTCTCTCAGCAACTGTGCGTGGTGCCCTTCACCAGACAAACTGCTTCTCCCTCTGGCTGTTCTGAACACTTTCCAGTGCTCCCTTCAGAGTCGTTTCCAAGCACAGCTAGAGTGCCCTTCCCTACATAGCAGGAATGGGATGGAACAAAAGGATACCTCAACTCTTCTTTGTAGCCAGCCAAAGTCTCAGAGGAGCACAACATGATTATAATGTTTAAACCTTGCAGGAAAAAAAAAAAAATTACAGCCTTTTTAGTTCTTTTATCCTATCCCAAACACCAGTGCTTAAAGTCACAGAATTTATGATACTGACATCTATCAGTGAGGCCAAAGAGCTTCTCCTGGCCAATCTAGTTCTCAGATGAGGAGGCTCAGAAACATTTCAGGTTTTATTTTTCAGTGCTCAAATTAAACAACTCAAAACATATAGAGCTTTTATGTGAAAGAAACCTAATAATTCAACAGAGTTTTTTATTGTATTTGCAGAAATGTCTATCAATTAATTAAATTACCATAGTTTTGGTAATGGGAATCCCATATACATTCCAGATCAACAACATATACAAAGGTGTTATGGAGAACTTTGGTATCCTCAGTGTTGAGGTAGCAAAATCAGATAAGCTTTATTTGTCACTTGGTAAACTTCAGGTAGTTTTCGGGTCACAGAGAGAGGAACTCAAACTCTTGGATGGTTGAAGTCAGAAGAATGAACTCTACCCTTAAAGTTTAACCCACCCTTGCATTGTTACAGTAGGAAAACAATGTTATGCCATGTGGCAGTAAGGATTTAAAGCTGGAGAAATGGAGTAATCAGCTGGATCTACTGGCACAGTTGCTAAAAGCAAAGAGTTAGACAGAACAACTCTTCACCAGCCATCTACATACATACACCACAACTCTGAAATCTCCCCTTCCTCATTTATCTTTGCAAACACTGCAGGCATCTCAAATGTTCAACCTGCATTGCAGTTTGTGAACATTTCAACTCACTTCTCCAATTAATGTCAATAACACTAACACAATAAGCCTGATTCTCTCAGGATAAGTATCTGATGCCCAAGTCTATGAGACTATGCTTTCCAAGTCAAAATGTCCATATGTTGATTTCAGCTCTAAATGTCATAATTACACAGCTCCACAGAAGTGTCAAACCATTTGCTAAGCGTGGCTGAGTTCATCATCTTCAGTTACCTCCCCCCATTGCTAGGGTGCATTTACAATCAAAAGATAGGAATCTCTTATTTTCAGCTCTTTTCTTCCTGGTAGTTTAAAAAGGACCATGGGTGGCTCATTCCTGAACTCAGCTGTCTAGACGTCTTTATGCTCTCTTTTCTCCTGCCTGAAAAATATATAAATATCTACTTACTTCACTTACATAAACAAGTTCATCTACAGGTTAATATTAATATTTTGCTGGATATGAATGTTGCATGAACCTATATATCCTCTTCTCTGTCTCCACTATATATGAGAGAGGGTAGGAGATTTGGGGATAAATACAAGATTAATAGAAGTGGTTAAAAAAGAGTTTGAATAAGAAAGAATTATTTTCTTTTACATCCATCAGTTCTGTGAGGGTTTCTTAGCCCATGTACAGAGAACAGATATTCCTGACAGAAACTGCATCTGCATATAAATCCAACTGCTTCTCTGCATGACTGTGTATAATGGATTTTTAGCAGCACTGTAACAATTTCCTTACCCGTTACTAGCCTGTGACCCAGGCTCATTTGGAGCCCTATCCTGCCTGCTTTTCTTTTTGTTTAATTCTGCAACAGCCTTCTGTAACAGCTCTGATTTGTGCCAGATTAAATGAAAGCTGGCTCAGTAGCAGCCTCCTACAAATGCTGTGCCCACGAGGTGCCTGAAAGCACATGGCTAAAACCAGTCCTGCAGTTACATGTACAGCTATTGCTATGGACAGGTCCCATCCTAGGGCATCATGGAGCAAAAGCACTACAAATAACATTCCAAATGCCTGAAGGGCAGCAACGCACCCACCAGCTGTGTCCCCCTTATCTGGATTTTAACCCTATTCATGTTAGGTTTCCTGACTTCCACCTGGGAAACCATGGATTAATCAGAACACTATTACTGAGAATAGTCCATGGAAGCCATTGTTTATCAAAAAGCAATAAAAGTAAGATGCAGAGAAAAGCATATTTACAATTAGAAATGTAGAGTATAAAAATCAGTTTTATACTTAAAAATACATATTCCCAAGTTGACACCTCATTTGTTGTAATGTAAACTCCTGTTACAGAAGGTAATGGGTAAACTAATAGATACAGAAGAAGTTATTGAGGTAATTAAAGGTGCTTTTCAACCCCCTGCCCATGAGCTCATTTCCCTAGGAGATACATGTATTCTTAGAGCTCTGATCAACCAGCTTTTTAAAAATACTTCAGAATCTTTTAATAAAATAGCTTTTTGTAAGTGCTTTGCAACACTATTTCTGACAGGGACATAAATAAGGAAAGAGGTGATGGAGTAGGAAACACTGCTTACAATGTCAGCCATCCCTCCTCCTCCTCCTCTTGTACTCCCTATAGATTGTAAAGGTCACAAAGACATGGAACAATGCCAATGTCCTGAGAAGAAAATGTAAGGAAGGTTAAAGGAAAGTTTTGTTGCCAATGAACTTGAGGAATTTTCTTCCTTTTGCTTCACAAAGCACTGAGCTGCCTGGGTTACGTGGGCCTGAGTACTTTATGCTTAACATTTGCTGTGATTGGTTGAGCCACTGTATAAAACCAAAAGGAAAGTTCATCTTTAAGAGATATATTTTTAGTAACTGACCCATATGGTACAAACTGCTGTCCAAAATGTATTTTTGTGGCAAGAGGCTTTAAAGAAAAGATAAGTTTTCTTTGTTAAAAAAAAATCACTTTAAATGATGGGCAACATTTTCCAAGTGCTGGGCAGCACCACACTTCTCACTTCCTGGGTGGAGGAGATCTTTAAGTCAGAGAAATGTCTTTTCCTTCTGTCTTATCCTCATACAAATTTACTCTACATTGTAACATCTATTCCCCTTTCTCTGTTCTTCATAGAGAAAATCTTCTGGCATGCCAAACAAATACATTTTAAAGAGAGATGTTTTTTTAGTGGGAAAAAATCTTAAGTCAGGTGACACTGATCATAAGGGTTTCTATTTCCACAAATCTTAAAATGGAATAAAACTATTAGACAATGGACTTAGGTATCTTCATAACAGCAAAGACAATGAGGGTCTGAACCTCATTGTCAAACCTCTGTGATTGTACATAATCATTTGAAAAAATGCCAATCAAAAAGCAATGCCAATCAAACCAGAGGAAGACATAGTACTTGTCTGCTGGTACTTCCTGGGCACAACCCTTGTGAACCACGCTGCAAACCCCAGAGAGCTGAACTGTCAGGAAGCCCCAGTAGCAGTTTGTATGCAGGAGATGACAACAACCTCCCAGGTGTTTGATGGGGGAGCGATGCTCACACTTGCATACCTCAGGGTCCTACATCCTAATGGCAACCTCCACAGGCCATGGTGCCAACCTTCCTTCAGCAGGAAACAACTCAGGGTGTCTGGTAGCCCTGGCCCAGCACAGAAACATAGAGCCAGAGACACCTTGAAAATGTCACCCTGACAATGACTAAGGAGGACAGATCCAAGGTAACTCACCCTGAGAGATGTTTATCCAACTGTTCCTGGAGCCTCCCCAAACAATCCTGCTGCTTCCCTTCAAACCTCAAAGACAGGGAAAACTGATTACTGCCTTGGTCCTCACAGCAGCTTCACATCACACCTCTCTGTTGTGGAAGCTGTGCTAAAACTGTTCAGAAGCTGTGTGTTGCTTAAGAGACACATTTTGGCTTCCCCTTTCCTAGCATTTATATCTCTGTTACACAGTAGGTACAGTGTACTCAGGTCTGCATCTGTCCTCTGGTTTGCCTTCCTACCAAGCTATCATCCCCAAAATGCAGCTGTACTACCTGTCTGGACTGAAATTAATCCAAATCCTCTGTGCGTCAGTGTGGGGGCAGAATTGCCTTTGCTCAGCAGGCTGCAAATGCACTCTTCAGTCATTCAAAGCTCTGCCTACAGCCAGCTCTAATTTTACTCTATTTTGTTTATGCTGGAGTGGCTGGGCTGGTATTTTTTTCCTCTCCTCCACTTAATCTACCTTTGTCTTTCTAATAACATCTTCTAATAATATCTTCCATCCTGATTTATTTATAGTTGCTGCTCTTTCATTCAGGTATTGCTATGGAAAGTGATCTAAAATTGAGTCCAATTACTGTGGAGGTGCCAGGGATAAGACGTTTGTTTGTAGGTTAAGTTTTAGATTTGAAATACTATTGAGATAGATGGATTTTCTGTGTTGTTCCTGCTCCTAGTCACACTGCAGCCTGGATGGGAAGGGAATGCAGTGGAGGGCAGCAGCAGGGTGTGAGCCAGCATTTCTTCCTGAAAACTTATGATGTCAAAGCAAAAGTGCTGGATAAATTAACTTTATTTGCCTGGCAGGTGGCACTTAGCGTAGGGAAGTTGCATTGGACATGCTTGGTCCTTTCATGCTCCAATTGAAGAAAATAAATGACCAACAAAAAGCACAGGGAGAAATCCATTCCAAAGATGCTCTAACGTGCCACCTCAGTTTGCAAACACTGCTTGCTTATTTGTCTTTTTTTTTGAAACAACAAATCTCCCCGTGAGATGTTGCAGCAATGTGACAGAACAAAGAGGCTTCCTGCAACTTGGCAAGCAGTGTCACTGGCAGAGATCAGTGAAAAAGGCAGTTCTGCAACACACCACAGCAAGGCATGTGATGGGAGGTGTGGATACTCTATGTCTCCATGCCAGGCTATCTGTGGTAGATATGAGAGCAAGGAAGGGGTGTATCCTATGGATGGCTGAAGGACTCCCCCATGCCTACAGCTCTACTAAGGTAGAAGAGGGAACTTCACCTTGATCTCACATCCTGGGAGAAGCTGGTTTCTCTTTCTACTGCTACTATGATCCATTTCTAAGAGGTGTAAAAAAGGGGAGAATGAGACCAGTAATTTCTCCTTTTGTCCCAATACAAATTAGTGAAACTAAACATTTGTTTAACCTGTTTTTGAGAACCTCCAGAGATGCATCTTCAACACTTTCTCCAAGCTCTCAGTCTATCTTTGTGCTTTCCACTGGAATGCTTTTGGTCTTTCCTCTCCAATACCCAGCTCCAATTACTTGACATTACTGGTCATTATTACCTAGGATGTCAGCACCTGGCCCTTACGTAGGAAGCAAAATCAGTAGCAAAACTGAGTGAAAGCAGTAATTTTTCTTCATCTCTTGCATTTCAGCATGAAACATTTGGCATGAAATGAAGATTTTTAATTTTTTAAAATTTTTTTTTCACACCAAATGTATGGTATGTAGGCTACAAAAAAAATAACTTACATATAAAAATACTCTTAATTATTGCATTGGAGCGTCACGTCTGCCAGGGTCAGTCATAATGAATGAGACGACATCTTTCTGCATAGTTTTGGCACTGCAAGCAGCAAAAAGAGCCCAGAATTCCCATGTGGGGAATCTTAGATTTTTATTTTCACGGGTGTTTAATTCCCTCTTGAAAGCCAGTAACCAAAATAGTCCTCGCAGTGGGTTAAACCAAAATCATTCTGTGTGTGTAAAGCATATAAGAAATTAAAACTCAAAAATAGAATTAAAAATAGTAGTGCCATGGATTCTTTGTGGACACTAAAGAGAAAACTGCGTGGGTGAAAAGCAGAGGAATAAGGAACCAGCAAGTTGGCAACACAAGGAAGATCCAAGCACATGGAGGATACAGTGATAGGAAGGGTTTCTCAGGAAAAAAAGAAAAGAAAAAAATAGTATCCAAAGCTTCAGGAGTATGTTGGGCTGCCAAACCTCAAGTGAGAAGCAGCAACTGAATTCCAGCTTTACTGGAGTTTGGACTGGGTTAGCAAAGAGCCCATCAAATAATTCCAGTGACTGTGAAGAGATGTTGTGAAGCAGGAATTAGATACCATCAACTCAGCTTCAAGGAGAGCAGAGCTCTTCTGGCAGTGCTCATAAGAACAACAGCAGGGAGAGGCTTCTCTATGGGTTCTACTACAACCAACTGTGAGAAGTAGCAGGACACACTGCCAGGATACAGCTGCTGCTGCTATGACAAGAAATGCAGGGATCAGCTTGTACTGATGGATAGTTTATCCGGGGGCCAGTTCACCAAGAGATGGGAGGCTGGCACTGGAGCTCAGGATCAGTTCTTAGGCTGCTGTAGGTCTTCATTCCTCCTTTTCTAGCACACTTCCCCCTGCAGGACCCTGCACCCCCAGAGCTCCATTTGGTCCCTGCTCTCAGTCCATCAGTGGTAGAGGAGGGCTGGCTGCTCCAGTGGTGTAAAGCAGAGATAGCTGAGGATGTCTCCTCAGATCCCTTCTTGCAATGCTGACAGCCATTCACACACTGTGACTTTCTCTTCCCTCCCTTCCCCAGTCCCTCTTCTCTTTCTCCTTACTTCCAAGTTACTGCCAGTCACTTCCAGGCAAGCATTTTGTTTTCATTTACAACATGGATCCTGCTTATCCCCAGTTCTATGATTTTCAGTGTGACAAAATGACACTTCTGACAAGCAAGCATTCCTCTTCCTCCACCTCCCCTTGTTCTGTGGATATTTTCTTAGCCAATTAATCTAACATCATGTACCATTTAGGTTTGAGAGGCTGGCGTGACTTTTTAAGGAGACAGAATGTGCTGCTGGGAACGGAGGGGTGGAGGTGACAGAGAGGACCATGAGGAGGCTCCAAACTGCCTGAATTACTCATCAGGAGGGTGGCAACATGGAAGCTTGGAATGTCTTCCTTCTCTGTCTCCTTCCTCACAGACATCTCTGACACACACTTGTCAATACGCCATGGAGCTATTCTGTACGTGTGCGTGTGATGAAAAGAGGAACAAAGTTCTGTTGAAACGCTATCAAGTAGGTATTATGGATGTGTCTATCAGGCTCTCTGAAGATCCTTTCACATAATTAGCAGGTAGGTACAGTGCAAAATACTAGCTGGAGAGGGACTGCTCTTCCCCTCTGAATACGCCTCTTTAAAAAGAACAGCCAAATTTTTGAGATCAAAATAAAAAACTTGATAGGAAAAAAAACCCCAAACCCACAAATCCAACGTTTTTTCACATTCCCTCCTTCCAGTTACATTTTTCTGTCAATTTGAAAAACTTCGTGCTAGAAATGCTGCTGAATCATATGGAACAACATGGACAACTTACTGGAAATGCAGCCAAATTTCAAACCCAACTATTCTACCTGAGTTCTGAAGGAATTTGGTTCATTTTCTTTGATTTTTTTTTTTACCAGGCATTAGTTCAATTCAGTTTTAGCTTGTTCTGGGAAAAGCATCTTGGGCTTGCCTTCAGAATCTACTGTCCTATAATTTCTTTATTTTCAGATTATGTTCCTGGATTTTGAGTCTTTCAAATTCACAAGGGTTAGAAATGCACTCTTCCTGCTTTAGGAAGCCTGGAATGTCTTTCTTCTCTGGTCTAACATAATATTACTATTCTATGGAGTGATGCATTAAGATGTATTAATCATGATAAAATTGTGGCATCTGCCTGAATCACAACCCTGTCTATGAGACTCTCAGCACTTCTGCTGCAGAGCTTCCCATTCCTTTTTTTTTTTGATTGGTTTAAAATTAACTACTGAGTGAAACACCTGAAGGGCTCTGTGCTGTTGTGTAGGAAAGAGCTCTAAAAAAGCAAATGCTGGCATGCAAGAAGACTTCACAGGCCGTACTATCATCCTGATGCACTGCCACCAGTTCCTAATATCAACTCATCAAATACCCAGCTGCTGTCTACTGTTTTGAAACAACAAAGGATTTTCTCCTTGAGAGCAATTTTGCTTCAAGTGCAGTGGGAAAGCCCTGGCCCCTTGCATTGGTACAGGCAAATAAAGTTGGAAAGCACCTGTCTCTCCAGCTCTGGAGTGAGAAGGATGCTGAGCAGGGATATGCATAGCATTTTAAGGGGGGAAAAAACAGTGAAGGAGAAAACCGGCACTTTTCTGACAGTTTCACAAAGGACAAGAAGTTAATCTTCACTTGTGTGGCTTAGGAGAGATTTAGCTTCAGCCCAAGGCAGTTTGTTTCATTAAAAACAAAGAAAACAATTAACAATGCTGGCCAAAACTTTGCTACAAAATCCAGCAGAAGATTTTCCTTTTCTTATCATGAGACATTCAATAAACAGACTGGAACAAAAAAAAATGAAGGAAGCTCTCCTCTTCTGTACTGTTTTTGGCTTTCTGAAAGGGATTTAAAGCCAGTTTAAAAATATATATATGCACATATATATAGAAATTAGCTTATTTTTTGTACACAGCATTGGGAATCTGTCAATAGGAATGGATGCTGTGGCCTTTGCTCCCAGGTCTTTGAAATAATGATCTGTGAGACTGTAGAAAAGCCTGGGTGGCTCTGACACTTCTTTCATTACTCACTGCAAAAGAAAATAGATGTTGTGTAAACTAGAAGCTTGTGGGCGCTAATGGCAGATTTTCACATGGGATAAACATATGTTCAGTTTGCTCAGAGCAAGCGAATTTCCCATTTCGCTACAAAAAAAGTAAAAAGCTTATTTAACTAATGGAAATTTCACTCTAGAACACTCTGCCAATTACTTGCAAATTTCAGTTCTCTGTCCTTGGATGTTCAAGGGAGTGACGAAAGAACAGCATGAAGTTCTGGCTACCTCCTAATATTACTATCAATCTCAAAAATACCTGAAGCATCCAAGTTTTCTGCCTTTTGTGTGTTAAGATTCAATTGCGAATTTGAAGACTGCTGAAAAATAAGACACAAATAAAACTTGAAAGGATCAGTGCTCAGCTGGTGAGCAGGCCAAGAGAAGTCTGGATGGGGATNAAGAGAAGTCTGGATGTGGATTCCATTACTTTTGTGCTAGAAGATAAAATCTAGTTCACAAATCTCAGGAGAACAACGCCCCCCCCCCCCCCCCCCCTACTCCCCTTCTGTTATTTTAAAGATATCTTGATGTTTAACCTTCAAACTGCATTACAATAACTCTTCTCCCATATCAGCATTTTGGTTCCTGCAGTTCAAGCCAATCCCAAACCGTACAAGTGAAAGGTGGAAAAAACAGTGTAGGAAAAATTACTCAGTCTCAAACCTCCAAATTATTGTTTCAGACTCCACAAGCTCAAACAGACAACATGGTCCAACAATTTCAGTATTTCATATCCTTGAGACTCTAGCCTGCATCCAGAAAGACCTTGCCCCAATTTTTAACAAGCACTCCATAGTATCTTTTGGCCTCAGCTTGACTTATAAATTCACAAATGCATCAAGCAAGAGCCATTTAAGCATGATGTGATGCAAAATCAGAACTTTTCTATCCATATGGCAGTATTCAAAGCTTTTCTTATGTCTGCGCAATTGGAAGCAGCAGAAAATGTGACTGGGTCGTAAATAAGGTGAAAGCAAGGGTAGACTAGAGGGATTTGATACTATACCTAAAGCAAGATTTCATTTCAGGGACTGACAGCATGAAAATCTTGTGCCAATGTTTTTCCCCTTCATAATTTTTTCTGTGGTTTCTCACCACAGGAATTTAGTGATACACAGCAGACACTGCGTGACTGCCAGATTCAGCCTGACACAAACCCAGCAGTGAATCAAACATCAACACATCCTGTGTTCCTTCTCCCTGGCTTGGCACATGGGCACACAGAAGGGCATCTCCCTTTGGCCACTTAGTGCTTCTGCTGCATTCATTGTTTCTTGGCATTGATTCCACATTTATTTTTTCTCTCTCCTTCCATCCTCCCGCAACATATCCCCTTCGTGAAACTTCACATTTTGGCTACATGCCTGTCTTCTCTAGTTCTCCCATCCTGGAGCATTAATGAATAGGAGGTACTATGGGCTAGTGCTTTGTTGCTGAAAGAGGCAGCAGTAATGCCAAATGCTAATTTGGGGAAAAAATTTAATTGGTTTTAAAACAACAACAGAAATCTGAAATGCACTTTAAATATTTTTAGACAACCGTGGAGACTTGGTAGTGATGTTAAAGCCTGAGGATAGGTAAAAGGCAGAACAGAATAGGAGTGGGACCTGAGTTAATTATGATAAAACTTATGTAAAGAACTCCTTGAGCTGTGAAAACATTGAAGAAGACCAAAGAAAATAAGGAACCCCTCCTAGTTACCATTTTTACAGTTTTCTTTTAGGAAACAATACCTAGTTGTGCCATACTGTTAGCTCATGATATGTCACAACAGATCTCCTACCATCTTTTCCCTCATTGGTACACATTTGCTGGTTAAACAGTGCTCTCCTTCCTGCTGATTAAACCTGCTACTGAAGGAGTGCAGCAAGTGATGAGTGAGAGTGACATTAAAGTAAAAGATAACTATGTAAACATGAGGCCCTTCAGTAGTAATTCCTGAACAGACAGGTCAAGAAGGAGAAAGACAGATATGGGAGTAAACTGTAAAGAGGCAAAACAAGATTATCATAGCTGGATTGAGAAAAAGCCCTAGAGGATAGTTAGGTGATAGTTAGGAAGAAGGTGGGATACTATATTTGAAGGACAAATCATGGAGGACTGGATTCAATATTAAAGCTGAGGTAGATTATGTTAGCCTAGCACAGCCAGAAGTTGGGCCTCGCAATGTGATTATTGATCTCTTCCTTTCATGCTGCTCAGTGCTGAAATGCCCTGAATACAAATGGGGGCTTTTAATGGATTCCAGCTATTTTAAAGAAAAGTTTTAAATGTATGGTCACTTCTGAGTCACCCACATGACCACCCCATGAGACCAATACCTGCAGTCAAAAAAAGAAATAAAAAAAAAAAGATAAAAGACAAGTGAAGGAAGAAAGAGAGATTTCTGTGCTTGGCATTTGCTTTTATTCTGACAGTATCATGTGCCCAGATCCCCAGATCCTGTGCATGAGTGATGGAAAAGAAAATGTCAGATGAATTTTGACATGGAGGGACCATCTGGGCAGGATCTGAACTCAGAGTTGTAAAAACCACATGAGAAAATGAAATTCAAGTAGGAAACACCTCTGCCACTGCCACACACAGAGAATGACCTGCAAGACAAAAGGCAGTGGCAACTCCAACAAAGATGTTTTCAATCAGAATGCTGGGAATAGCTAGCTGGGGAAAATTTGGGGTCAAAAGGATTGAGCCACTAGACAGGCAGAAGTTCAGCTTCAGGATGCTCTTCAGATAAAATATAAGCTCTTGTTCATGTAATTCTGATTCTGATTCTGTAATTATTCCAGATGGGTACTGCAATAGTTCTGAGACCGTTAGTCCTATCACCTGTGCACTGGGAGCTGTATGGATTCATCAGGAAGCAATGGTTTCTGTTACACCACATTTAAGGATGCTGGAAGTCAAAAAGGGTATCAGTATATCAGAATGAGGCAGAAGTCTGTGACAGGTAAAATCCTCAGCCCCAGTCACTGACTACATCACTAGAAAGAAAAACATTCTTTTGAGTTGATCCAAAGGCTCCTCTTTATTTCAAAGTCAGTTTGGTTACATCCTTGCTGAATCTAATATCCTCATCTTTCTTGCACTGTCTTTGGTGATAGAGACTCCATTACATTGACACACAGTTGGCATCATCATTTTTCTCTGGAAAGACTTAAAAACCCTCATCCTTTGCTTTCCATTTCCCATCTATAAAGCAGAACTAATGCTGTGTGCCCTTCTGACTTCCTTTCTCATACCCATTTTCTTTTCAATTCTTCAGGGCAAAGATTTACTCCTTTTATGTCTTCTGCAGCATTAGAACATATACTAATAGCTAGTCTTGGCAGAAAATATGGCTTAAATGAAGAAAACACTAGTTATCTTCTCTTTAGGAAGGTGGAGCAGTAGGGATTTTGTTATTTTGCAGTGTTTCAGTACTATACACAAACTTTCCAGGTCCTGAAGTACTAGTCACTACCATTACAGTTACCAGACCAGGCTGGGAACCCAAATTATTTTTTCAATCAAAATCTTAACTTGGTATTCTTCCCCCCTTTCAAAAGTGTTCTGTGTTTGCCATTCTCACGGAGAAATCACATTTCATGACCTTGTTTCTTGGAATACACTTTTTCCTGCAGAAGTGGCTAAAATAGTTCAGAGAACAAATTTTTGTGGGGTTTTTTTTGGCATGATTTCTACTTCTTTGAGAAAGCAAATGCCTGGACATTCTTCAGTGCAGGCACTAATAATAGCTGAATGAGTATCTGTGCATACATGCATCATAATGTTGTGAAGAACTGGCTGCCACAAGATCATTTTGGGCAATTCTACATTTTAAGGCTTTTAAAAATATTATCAGCTCTCAGAAAGCTACAGCTTTGAAACTGGCCCATTTGCTGCATTTTCCTTGAAAAAAACCATCCAAAAATATGAGCAAGTGCTTTGTTTGCAGTAAGATCAGTCGCACCATAAAATAAACTCATAAAAAGGAGTGACAGGAACCATAAATCTCAATAGCTTTATAGAAAATAAAGCAAATCTGACCCAGACAAGGCAGTTATCACAGGGCAACATCACTGAGCACACAGGAAATGCAAAATTCTTTGAGAAATGCTGATTTCAGTAAATATTATGATTCTCTGCAGTTTGGAGTGTTTGAAAACTCTAAGCCTAGCTCAAAGTCAGTGATGAGGGCAGGAGAGGATAAATGAATAGGATTTTTTTTTCCCTTTTGGATAGCAATTAAGAACCAGAGGACCAGGCTGCAGCTATCTGTGAGGGTGCCTATTCCAACTGAACTGATATAACTTTTGTCCATAAAGAATCCAGTACAACCACAGCTCAACAAAATACCACACAACACCATCAGTTCTTGAATTTTCTTTGTCCATGAACCTACCTGATTGTAGTACAGACCACTAACTGCACCTCTTGACCCACTATTTGTGTATCTGGCCCTAACAGTCAAGAATTACATGTATGTTCCTTATCCTCATCACCAAAAGGGGCTATTCCATCCCAATTTATTTCCTCAGCCACAACACTTGGGTGACTTGAAATGGTACGTGTATTGTTTTCAAATTGCTGAGATTCCCGAAATGAGTGGAAAATGCAACGCTTGAATATCTGGCCACATTAAATCCTGAAAAAAATTGCTGTCAGCTCTTTAGTGAAACTGGAACTTCCATGGGTTGAAAGAAGGGAGGCCAGAAAGGGACTGAGCACTGGAGCCTTTTGCACTTAAATCCCCAGCATTTGTTCATTATTCTTTCTTGCCACAGACAAATTATTTATAGGTACCATGGGAGTTTTTTTTAGTGCATAAGAAGTTATCTCTCTCTCTTGCTAACTCTTCTGCTATTCACCCTTGATGAACATCCTCTGATGTTTATCTTTTTACTTTGCCTGTTTATTTATAAATATAGATCTGCTTTTCTCCCCTTCTGAGTAACCTTTTAAGCAAAGCCTTCAGTAAGGAAGGGATAGCCTGAGGTGGTGAGTATACAGCCTTTTCTTCTCTGCTTGTCTAGTTGGAAGGCTGCAAAGAGGAAAGAGCAGAGCAAAGTTCGACTCTGTTTGCAAACCCTAAATATGGTATTATTTCTCAACATCTCTTTTGAAGTCATCCAGAAGTCTTCTGAAGTCATGCCCACCTTTGGGATGGGGCTGCCAGAAGAATAGTAATGCTGAGATTACAAGAGTAAGAGGGAGAACAAGGAACAGGAGATGGTAATGACAGCAGAGGAATACAGAATGCAAAAATTTCCATTAAAGGTTTAATTATTGATTTACAAGACAAAATACATTTCTACCTGGAGACACAGAATGGCCGCTGAGATAAACACACACCAACAGAGATAAAACCAATAAAGGTAACTTACTGGGCCTTGGAATTTGCTGCATATTCTCTTGTAAATCACAGGTTCTTTTTCAAACACTCTTGACTGAGATAGGACAGCATGGAGCTTTACATTTTCTTTCTCACAAATTCTGCAAGCGAATTGGAAGAGATTGAAAGGGAAAATCAGAGTGGTGACATGTCACAGTGGGTGAACAAAGAATCTTAACCGTTGCATTTGGTAAGAGTAGATGACATTTATAAAACTAAAGAGCAGGAAAAGGAGGAATTAACCAAAGCCGTAGATGAATTCACACACACACATATTAGATGAACTCCTGGAAGAAATATCCAGAGATTACTAAGCATAAAGATATACCCATGGCTCATAATGACCACAAGCTATACATTTCTGAAAGCTGGGAGAAGCACTGCTCTGTCCTTGCCTTGCTCTTCCAGTCTTTTCCAAGCAGGCTCCCTTGCTGCTAGACAGTGTATTGGACTAGTTGGAGCCTCAGACTCACTCAGTTCTTACACTCGTTATGTTTTTAACCAGGGGAATAGAGAAAGAAGTTCAAAGAAAATACTATGAGCAAAAAATGTCATTTCTAATACTTACTGAGCTGCGAAAAACATTCTCACTGGAATGTGTGCCTCTGAACATGCTCAGTAGAGATTTCTTGGCATAGTTCCCTGAGCTGGAATCTAACACCAATATATCTACACTTTTACATTATACCCATTCTTAAAGAACATATAGGTAAGCAAAAAACCCAGTATTAATGTGATTGTTCTGGGTATACCCCATTACTGTTGATAGAAGAATCCTAATTGCATAGTAGGAAGGAAAACTAAACCCTTTTGTTGCTGGGTATTGAAGCTGAACAAATTATTTACAATGAATAATTTATCTGACTAAATTAGAAGCTTTCTGCTTGCTAAAGATTAATGTTTCCTCTAATATATATGTATTTGAATATCTGAATGTCAGACAACTCCTCTGAGTGTACAGCATCCATGAGTTGGTGGTGAACTGCTCTATGACAGTAATGGGTTTGATGGGCTGAGCTCTGTATGAGGCCAACACAGCTTGGCTGAAGGATAGAACTCTTCCCATCCTCATCTGCAGGGGATTTCCTGGGGCCAGCAGGTAGGATGTGAGTGGGGAAGTGTTCTCTGTGGCACTGTGTCTGTTCTGGCTGGCAAAGTCTTCAAAGCACTTTCAGCTTGCACATGTATAATTCAAGTCCTGCGAATACCAGCTGTGACAGTCTGAGTTACTATTTGCAAAGAATCATATTTTACTGGGAAATAATGAGCTATTTTGATCCATCTGTACCTTTTGAGATATTGCCAAGTGAATAACTGGGGCTGGTCAGAAATGTAAATAAAAGGTCTGGACCAAGGCCCAATATTGGCATATATTTGAGACAGTTTAATTAACTAGATGATTAACTCCAATTATAATGTCCAGAAGTGATCGAAGAACCAAACTCTGAGTTGGAACTTATTCCGTAACTCCCATCAGCCCTTCCCAGAAGATGTGGAAAAAGACAGTCTGTCCCTGAGAGCAGCAGCAGAGCAATGGAGATGAAGGGCAATGAGCAAGGGTGACAAGGAACCCACGGGTCACGTCAGCACACTGGGACTGTCTAGCAGCTCAGGCACTTCATGTACACATTGGCTGAGAATTTCTCATCAGGGGAGGGAAGGAAGACTAAGCGAGGGATGTGATGAAGGACAGTGACTCAGGCTGCCATATTTGGGGTGGAGGCAGAAGCAAAGATGTGAGTCACCCATCAAGCCAGTCAGGAAGGGCCAGCTTTCTATCCAGAAGATTAATTTGAGACTGGCTGATTTCCAAGAGGAAATCAGATGAATGCAAGAGGCAGTGTTTCTAGAACAGAGATGTTTTGGAGCCTGTGAGATGAGATAGAAGATTAACTAGGACCCAAGATAAATGAAGATAGAGATTATTTTGGAGAGGGAAGGAAAATGAGATGGATGCACAGCACCTTTCACTCTCCCCCAGTAAAGCTACTTAAGGATTGGGAATATAAAAATCAGTTGCTGTGTTTGTAATTTCTTCTTCCCCAGTGAAACTCCTGAAATCCCTCACATGATGGTGCTGAGGGATCTGTCTAAGTACCTACTTTATGAGCATCCAAGAGAGAGAAGAAACCTTGAAGGAAGATTTTCTGGAGCACTGACCTCACGTAGCGTACGAAACATACTGATACCACAAGATCAAAGCAGTGAGGCAGGCAGATTACAAATGTGTTGCACGCTAAGGTGATCCATGTTGGTGAGCAAAGCAGATTCCAAATGTGGGCATGAATTAGCCACTCACCAGCACACTCCTAGTGCTGTGTCCCTCAGAAATAGGGCCACCAGCTTTACTGGAGCTAGTGGCTCCTGCCACAGCACAGACAGGAGATGCAAAGAGAAAGTTTAGAAGTAACAAAGCTTAACCTTTTTTTTTGTCTCTGTTAACTAGACTTTCATTTCATGAATGCTACACTGGCATGATTTACTCTAAGGTTAGCCCGATGATCTTCTCCCTCTTTCAGGAGGCACAAACTATGAGGCTGAGGCTAAACCTAGCTCTGGCTCACATCTGAAGAGGTAGGAGGTAGTATGAGGCACCACCAGCAACACTCCCACTATCAGCAAGTTGCAGCAGGGAAAAGGTGGTGTAGTATTATTATGTTATCATGACCTAGATCCAGGGAGAGGGGCAAATAAGAGGAAACCTGCCACAACCCTGAGAAAGTCACTTATGCTGACTGAAACCACATTTCCTCATCTATGAAACAGCGTTTATGAATTTTCCCTACTGCAGAAGGGTATTCTGAAGGTGTAGTTCATCTGAAGGCAGTAACTTGAAGAGGAGTGTGTTTTCACCCTGTCAAACATTATAATTTGCTATAAACTGCAGTTTTTAAATGTTGCTCACAATACACTGACTGAAAATCTGATTAAGTATGCAGTGAAAAGTGCAGTGACTTCTGTTCTGAGCACGGTTTCACTGGAACATCAGAACTATTATAGCTGTCTAAATAATATACAAGCTTGACATATATGGTATCATCAAGGATTTACATCTTGAGATAGCAGTGGTTCGAGAGGACATGCTTTCTGGGCTTTCTGAGGTCTCCTGTCAATAACACTGCACTGCAAAAAATTCCCCAGTGACTTGTTTAGATTTGTTAATACAGATTTTAAAAGATTCTGAAGCACTGGCCAAAGTAATTTCATTGCTTAACATCAAGAGGTTGTCTCTGTATTTTTAGTACTCCAAATGGCGTGATTTGCTCATCAGGACAGAGGATTACAAAAATTCTCCCTGCAGACAGGTTATTATTTCTTTTAGCCAGGTGCTTTTGGGCTTTTATTTATTTTCTGACACAGGCCATGGTGGGAGTCACAAGCATGGCAGAGCACATATGCCAATCATTAATGACAAGCAGCCTTCCACATCTGTGATGAGTTGACAAGGCCTATGGTATTTCACCCATCACCCTGGGTCTGTAAGTGGAGTCTGAGTCTAAGCAATGGAACAGAGAGAGAAAGAGTTAAGATATTTCAGGGTGTTTAAAACCACTTCTGAATCCCATCCCTAGTTGAAATGCAGTCCAGCAGATGGAAATTCAACAAGAATTGACTGATGGCCCCTGCCCAATCAACCACGTATTATCAGTCTCTGACACAAGCAGGTCACTTTGCAAGTCATTTCTATCTGTCTCCATTTGGTTCCTGCCTTTGCTGTCAGGCTGGCCTGCAGAGGAGATACTTTATTTGTGGCTCTCCAAACCGAGGTACCAAGACAGACCAACTAGCACCCCTTTGACATGATGGTGCCTGTTGCATTGTCTCTCCCTTGGCTCCCTGAGCTTTGTCCTGTTGCAAAGAGGTGGCTGAGCCCTCTGAGGCTGATCACACTGCACAGAAGCAGTCTCTCATCTCAACCCTCTTGCTTCTTTCAGGGATCCCCTGGAAAGTTGGGACAAAGTGCTTTCAAAGCAGCCCCTGTTTCTTATCCTCTACTAGCAGCCACACATGAATAGGTTGCTATAACACCTTGTTGATCACACTCACGTAGGACCTGAGGCTTTTTCCTAGTCTAGGTAGCATCATTCAGGAAATTAATCTTTTGTGACATGGATTTTGTTCAATAATAGCTATAAAAACATGGCAGGAAGTGGGAGAAAGAGAAAGAATAGCCTGTCTTGTGGTCATTTTTCTTTTGAGGAATTTCTTAATTCCACTTTAAGATACATTTTACATTGAGGAGTGATTTAGTTTCCACTTCAACCTTTGGGTCACATAGCTAACACAAGGAGCAAGTGTTTCTTTCTCACTCTCACCTCTCCCCACTCCCTCTCACAGTATTCAAAGGGCCTAATATGGTTATACTGGGGAAAGAAAGTCATGGCGTATGATATGAAGCTGCAGAACCTTTCCCTGAAACATATCTTATCTGATCTTTTTCCACAGCAGTGATTTGGAAGCTAAATTGAACTGTAATGCATAGCTACAAAACAATTTCTCTTTAAAGCTCCTCATCATGCTCTACATTCATCAGCACCCTGGGCTGGTGCAGGTTGAGAAGTGCCAGATGAGAAAAACAATCTGCTAGCAGGGGCCCAGGCTTGCCCCAGGGTTGGAGATCAACAGTCAGGAAATAAATGTGTCCAGCTCTCATGGACTTCCAGAACCTGAGGCCAACTTTAATGCTCACTGCCACATGTATGTAAATATGAAGATTTAGATGAGGAGAAGAAGCAGTTGAAAGTCAGGGCTGCTGTGTGCATTTGCATGGTTACATCTGGATGGTAACTTGCTTTTCTGGATCTAAGAGTGACATCCACACAAATCATGTTCTTTCTATAGTATCTTCTGCTAATGCAGCTGCCTCAGACACAAAACATAAGTGGAAAAGCCATAAGGAGAATTTCCAGCAGAGGTTCTAGGCTGCAGGACAGAAAATATCAACATCCCAGTCCCTATCCTGGTGAAAGATTTCAACACAGCCAGGCTGCAGCTGCCTTGCTTCTTGTCGTTAGAATTAGGCACCTGCTTGTCTGCAATATGCTACAGCTCACAAGTGAATTGAGGATGGGTCTGTTTGTCTCCAAAAAGGCACTAGGCTGACATTACAACCAACAATACCAAGCTTTATCTGCCTGCCTGCAAATAGTAGAGGCTGTTTCACTTCAGAGAGCCTCTCACCACCAATGCAGAGCACCGAGCCAAGCTGATTTCTTTTCCCTGTCTTCTTCCAAGCATACAGAGCTTGCCCCAGCCATGAGCAGCATGCCAGTTAGGTGGCCCCAACCCTCCTCGGAGTTAAGCTTTTCAGTGGGAGGACTGCCATAAACACAGACAGAGCTACCCAGCTGTAGTTTTGCTAAGCATGACTTGGAGAGCCACGTCTCGTTACTGAGCTAGTAGGAAGAGGTTTGCTTGCTAACAGTGACGTTGCAGTAAAAACATCCACGAACCGGGTACGGGGGCTGGACTCACCACTCCTTGGTGGGCCAGGTAAGAGGATGAGTAAAATCCTCTGGATCAAATCAGTAGGATGTGAACTTGCCATGAAAGCCCCTCTTCCCCCCTTTGCAAATGCCATTTCCCCTCCATTTCTTCTGGTCGTGCAAAAAGGAACAGGAATTCATGTGACAAGCAGTACTAAATTTAAGTGAATATAGTGTAACAAGCCCTTTAGCTCAGTCTGTTGATGATACTCAAACCAGAAGAAGGGCTAAAGCTCCTTGTCACAGAGCAGGATAATCGCAGCAGGTCTAGCAGAATAAAAATTCATTCCTGCCAGTAAACTGAGAATGACTCAGAATAAACAAGGCAAAGAGATCTTAAAATAAAGAAGTGCCATAACTTCTTGCTTCAGGATAGGGAGGAGGGGAAGATTAAATACTTTCATTAAATTAACTCTCATCTGAATGAGGCTTTTTGTTTCATTTCTTAAAAAAAGCCATTTCTTTATTGTCATCTTTTTCTTGAGTGGTAAATATAATGCAGAATTCCAGGAGCCTCATTTCTAAAGAAACAAATGTAATCAATTTCACAGAGCACTGAGACAAATCAATATAGAAGGAGTCAGAAAACCAAACAAAAGCAATGGGAGAAAAATATTACCCTATTTGTATGGCCATAATACATTGGAGAAAAAGATATTTAAAATTACAGAGCTAATTTCTAAAGCAACAAACAACACTAGTCAGTAATAAAAAATAACGTTAAACTATTTCAGCTGAAAAATACTGCAAGTCTATAACGATTATAACAACCCATGTGATGGTCATTATTGTCTGCAGTATACAAACATAAGCTATTTTGGCTTCATTTTGGTTTTCATTTGTCATTAACAGAGAATAAGAGACCAGAAAAGTAGTTATTGCCTGTTAACCCTTGTGATATCAAATAACATCTCGGCTTCATTTTCATCTTCAAAGTTGGATTTGATAGCCTGGTGACTCTTCAGAAGAGTAAGGACAAGACTTCACTGAAGACATGCAATATTGGACTTGACTGGAAGCTGCAAGATGCACAGAATCAACTCAACTGACTCCAGCATTTCGAACGATGTCTCAAGATTTGGCTGTCATGGGAAAGAAAAAATATTACACCAAAAGAGGAAGAAAAAATCTCAAAAATCTCATCCTGGTTTGTTTTTATTTTTTAAGAGTCCTCCTGCCTCCACTCCAACAAAAGTCCTCTTTGACTAGCAAGCACAGGCTGAGCAAGCCAGCTGAGAACACACATGCTTTTCAATGTATTCTAGCAGGGCAGAAGCAGGCTCTGTGAGCTTAGGGAGATGTACCTTTTGCTGCTCTCTCTTATTAAACCCTAAATCACTTTCCTTTTTCCATACCTTGAATAAAATTCATAGCAAATTAGATTTCTCAGCTGCAAGTCAAGAAGCAATACGGATGGAAAATAGAGGAAAAAAAACAACAAAAGAACTCTGTTCTTTTGGCATCATGTTCAATGAATCTGAATGTAAGGAAAGTAGTACATGTCCACTATTGCCAAGGAAGAAAAATTACAGTAGCTACCTACAGTGTGTGATTGCTTTTGGTGTAGGAATATCCCTTCTGAGTCATTGGGAAATAGAAAAAACATATCACCCTTACAAAAACCCATAAAGTTTTACTTCAGCAAGGAATAGAAATGCTACAGTTAAATGAAATAAAATGTTAATCAAAGTGCCCACTTTTCTTATTTCAGTACAAGTGATCCAGAAGTAAGCATCCAGCAAAAAAAGTTAATAATCATCTGGAGACATATTAAGAGAAAATAATCACAAAGTCAACAAACTTAAGCCCATAGAAAGTTACGTGCACATTTTTATTCTGCCATCAACTCTGCTTTACCTTTGGGCCATTTCATATCTGCTTGAATTATAACTGGTGTAATAAATGGGTTCTTAGGCAGCATATTTCTATGCAAATTTACATTGCCAATTTACTACTCTTATTCCAACTCCATCATAGAGGAAAAAAATAGCTTGAAGGATGTTTTTCCTAAAAAAAAAATTTCTTATGATAAAAAAATGAGGATTTCAACAGACTTGTCATTTGAAATATTATTTTTCACTCTCATGAAACAGAAGTGTATAAAATTTAATAGCAGCAGATCCAAAAAGCTTCTAGAGAAATTACATTAAAGGACCTTGAAAAAGTAACCCAGTCTAGAGAAGTTTTAACCTACTATTTAAAAAAATAAAAGAAATGCAGTCCCTGTGATTGATTTTCATTGATTGGTTTTCAAAGGTGATCATTCCCATTTAGTTTTCCCTGCATACTAAAAATCACATGAATTGAATTAATTGTAAAACACAGTATTTTCCTTTAGAAAAGGTCCAACTAAAATCCATGCAAGACTTATGTTTTACTGCACTTTTAAAAAGAGAGTCACAATAACTTCAGAGGGACCCTGTAGGTGCTTAAAGTTCTACGAGCACTGAAGGGCTCCACTGGATCAGAGCCCTGGAAAGCTGTGGAGGAGAAGCACAATGCAAGAGCTGAATATGATAATTCTTCCTGCATTTGCACCATTCTCTTACTTTTCAAAAAGGAGGAAAATTTCTATGTATTCTTTCTGCAGTTCATGATAATATAAAAAAGCATTTGCAACATGTGCAGCCAGTTGGCTCACTGAACTGGCTGAGAAAACCTAGCCTGGTAATTTTGCCTATAGTAAATGCTGACAGAAATTTCTCTGATACTGTTCCACTGCAGCTGCCTCATTGTTCTCTTTTAACGTAATCAGCACAGTGAAGAGGAAAAAAGGAGTGTTAATTTTATATTAAATAAACTTTAATTGAGTCTTTCATACTTTAGTACTGTATAATAAATGCATATAATGGTCTCTGGAGTTAGTTCTAGTTGTGATAACACAGTGTCTCAAAAACTTGTCTTGGGTACATTATGGTACCATTCAGCTTTGTGTCACTATCTTGCAGCCTAAGCAAGAAGGGTTCCTGAGACACCCTAAAACACCACTGGAGATGTCCCTGAGAAATTGTGTGTACATCTGTAACAAAAGGGGCTCCTAGGGAAAGGAGCAGATCCTCAAAATAACCAAAAGGTCAAGGTGGGCACTGCCAAATGAGAAGGATGATGAAGAAGGGAAAGCTCACTTGAGATTAGTGGTACATCAGAAGCACTCCATGCATGGAGATGAGCCATGGCATGACTGACAGCAATCTTTCAAAGCCACTGATGAAGTAACCTGTAAGCATGACAGATCCCACCACCCAAAACCTTGTTGTTTTGTTTTCCAGGTCATGGATTATTGCAATTCCTGGCACAGACATGAACAGCCTTCCTTTCTGTCTCCACTTGCCTCTTTCTCTCATTACAGGTATGATGCATTAAAATAGAGGGATTTTGAGACAGCTAAACTTGGCTTATAAACAGAAAATATGTAACTCTCCTAAAACAGGAAAAGCTCTATTCAAAGCATGTATACAAAGAAATGCAGCTACCTCCTCCCACCAAAACCCCCAACATCCCTGTTTTGCTTATCCCAATTTTAAGTAGGTGATGTTCAGATGACTTTCAATCCTTAGATATTATGAGCAAAACCAAACATTCTCATTGTTTAAATTTACTTTCCCACACAACTTGCACCTGAATCACAGACATGGCAGTAACATGGTTAAAGGTCATGTTACCTACCCCCATGTCCCAAGGTGGAGAATATTAGACTTAAAGTCATGCCTAGGCTACTCTTAAAAAACCGTAAGCATGGAGACTATAGATGACCCCCTCCAGGTTTAATTATCTTTTCAGTTAGATTATTTTTTCAGACCTTCTTAATGTTATTTTATTCCATGGTAATTTGTCCTAGATCAAGCAAAGACACAAAACAGTTCATCCTCCTCCACCTTTTTTTTTCATAGTCTTTGTACATGCCCTTGTCTCTAGAGGCTGGGCAGCCCCAGTTCTTCTCATCGTTCTGGTTACTAGATCTCCAATAAATTGACACTAATCGTTCTCATTCCTTCTAAAATGTAGATATTCAAGACAGGAGATGGAACCTCAACTTCCAAATCAAACCAGAATAAAAATACTCTGAGAATGCTACATTTTATGCTTTTTTGTTGCTTCTTCGAAGAGGTAAGACTCATCAATGAAGGCATTAGCAATGCAACAGCCAAAAGAAACCTTTCACTGGTATTTATTATTAGACCTGGACAAAAGGAGTAATTTATCTGATTAGTTTAATCTTTGTCTATTTAATTAGTTGAACTAATTCTTTGCAAATAGTTCTCAGATGTTAGCATATTTCCAAGCACATTGTGGCAAGTATTAATTACTTCAAATTCAATTTGTTTTGCTTGATTGACCAACAAGGTCACAGTGCTCTGTGGCTTTGTGTTTGAAAGAGGGCAAAGAACCAGCTTCCCAAAGTGCAAGTTTGCTTTGTCCAAATATCCTGCAATTATCAAAACTTTTCAGAAATATGCTTACAAGCAGTCTTTGCTTGAGTAATTACAGAAAATAGGAAGTGGAAAATAAAGCAAAAAATATTCTCTTGCCTTCCCTTACTACTGTAGTAATCGATCCCCTTCTTGCCATCATCTCCCAAACCAAATCAGGATCTCACAGCACAAACAGGTACATTTTGATGGGAAAATTATGAAGCCAAAGAGTAAAGTAGAACAAAGTAAACAGCTGTTGCCAGTCAAGGCTGGGGAGGAGAATCAGAATTAACATGGAATTTGTGAATTTAGCAAATCTATTCTGAGAATTCTGAAGATGAATCACTCCCGCCTCTCTAACTTCCGATACGCCTTGAAAGAAAGTTCATTTGACTTAACCCTGGCCCTCCGTCATCTTTGAGCAAAAATATCCCACAAATGCTGTTTTTCCAAAGACGAGACCCTGGACTACAGGTCTAAACACATATCATAGGCTGTTGTTTTTGTCTTTCAGGACACTTTATTGATTAGTCTATTTGAGGTACACTGTTTACCGTGCAGTATTTCTGGACACTTGCTTGTTTCTTTGATCACCCTTAGAGATCACCCTAGGAAAACAGAGAGAGACTCCAGATTTCACCACTGAGAAACAGTGGTTCAGCTCCTGCTCTCTACCTCTTTTTTTGCCCCATCTCTTATTTGACCTGCCTACCCTCCCCTTAGATTGTTGTTTTCGTTCCTTTTCTTACCCTACCTACACATTGTTTCCAAGCATTCTTGGAGATGCCATTTTCCTGCAAGCCCCATTCTCTGTAGTGTCTCTCCCTCTTCTATTGTGCTCTTTTTAACCTGCTTTCTCCTTCTTTCTCTCAAATCCTTTTTTATCCTTTTGCCTTCTCTCATAGTACTTCTCTGCCCTGTAACCTGCCACTTTCTGCTCAAAAAGGAAACGATAAATCAATAGCATGCACTGTGGGATTGCTGGCTTTTTCATTTTATTTAAATTCTGCCCTCAACAATCAATTAAAACCTCCACTATCTCAGCTGGAAGAGAGAAGAAGTGCATGCAAGCATTTTCTTCACATGCTGTTTGAGGGCAGTGGCACACACAGACCGCTGGTGCCTGTACTCATCCAGACACATGCACAGACTGGTGGCACTTCAAAATACAAGTGGTGTGTAAAAAGTCACAGTCATCTCTCCCAAAGTTCCAGTCTCCTTTCACTGTCAAAGGAGCAAGCAGAAAGGAAAATTAAGCTTTTCTTGTTTCTATTTCCCATTTTACGCTCCTGAGAGAGAACATTGTGTCAGATGACAGAAATTATAATTTGTGTCACACCAATATTGATTTAAATTCTTCCACGAAACTGCTAAAAGGTCAAGCTGTGAACATATTACTCATATCCTCATCAGTAGACATGCTTGGCCACAACAGTGCCAGATAAAGCTTTTATTTTGGCCAGTGAATGGATATTCTCCCTGTATGGGCTGACAGTCCTGCTACAGTTGGAGCCTGAAGGAGCAGCTCAGCAATGGAGCCCACAGACCCAGGTACCAGCTGTGGGGTGGGCAGGAGCCAGTGCTGACCATCAGCTGGACAGGAGCCCCATCCTAGTCCTTGCAGCATGTCCCCAACTATTATACAAAATCTAGTCCAGGTAGTGTTGATTCTACTATTAACTGGTAAAAGCAGCAAGAAATTTGACTTAAAAAAGTCAGTGCCTGTGATGGGAGTCAGGAATGAATAGATTTACATTCATAATGCATTGGACCACTAGTGAAGACATCTCCCTGTTTTCAGTGAATGAAGGACCCCACAATACCTGGGGTCTCAGCTGAGGCTCTTCAGTTAAGTGCCAAAACTAGGCAGGACTAATCTGGACCCTTGTCTTTGCAACAGGGTAAACATGAGTCAGTGTGTTAGCACAGGACAGGACTTGCTCCTTTGGATAAAACATTTTTCTTTTCCAAAGAAACAAGTTTTTAAAAAACTTAGGTTACAACTTCCCATGTCAGAAGTCTCTATGATCCTAAAGTCCAGGTGCATCTTACATAATTATTTAGTATATCCTATTAGAAAGGCATCCAGTTGTTGTTTGGTGCTCAGGCTAAATTCTAGTTGGTCCTTTGATGGCAAATGAGAGACATAAATCAATGGCAATTGATCAGTAATTATACAAAATTACAGGATGCTTTTGTGGTGTTTTTAAAAGAAAGTGTCATTTTGCTACTCAGCCTGACTAATTTCTGGCTCATATTGAGTCATTGTGCCATGTTTGCAGCTCGTTAAAGCTGTGCTCACAGATCTCTCACCACTTCACCTTGTTTTAGAAACAAAAAAGGGGAGGAGTGATACCTTCTCCAGGCTTCTGCAGTACCTCCCAAATGCCTTGAGGTTGCATGACTTTGTCAGAACAAAGGCAATGCTGCAAGTTGAACTAAAATCAAAAATTGAGAAAAAACACAGCGCAAACCCCACCACTGCAAGGGAAACAAGGTCTCTTACTCAGCCTCTTACCACGCTGAGGTAAGACTTGGAGAAAGTCACAAATGTTCTAAAGTATCATTGGGCTGTTCAGTCCCTGTCTTGTTTCTTGTAGATGAACCAGATCCAAGGAGTTTGGAGCTAGAACCCAAACACACAGACATACACAAATCTATGCACTCCACAAAATGTTCTTACAGTACAAATTCATTTCAATAGTTTTTGTTCTGTTGGGGTTTTCATTTTTCTGTTTATGTTTTGTGTGTGTTTTTTGTTGTTGTTGTTGGGTTTGGGTTTTTTTGGCAGTCTGTGCTAAAGTAAAGATTACTTAGAACATACCTGTGCTCATTTCCACCTTGAAAAAACTGACTTTGGCCTGAATTATTTCCATTTGTTTCTACTGTGTTTCAACATTCAGGGAAATTTCACTGGAGAAATAAAAAACCCCCTGAAAATAACCAACCCCACAGAACAGTATTATCTCTTCTGGAATATCAGATCAAGACATAAAATGAGAGGATCCCTTTCTGTGTAGACCTAATGTTCCCCATGGCCTCTTTTATGCCAGCTCTGTGCATAGCTAAAAATTATTATTGGCAAAAGTGGGTATTACAACAACCATTAGGCAGCATTTTCCAATGAGATTCTTGCTCCATTACAGCCAGGGTTAGACCACAGGACAGCAATGCATCAGAACACTGTTAGCATCACTGGCTGACTTCATGATATGATTCTGCTATACTAAAGGCAGTCAAAAAGCCATCTGGAATTACCTTGTTTTCTAGGCACTTCTAATAATCCTATTGATACCACCCAAGCTCAATACTTCAAGCTACTTCAAGCATTCAGCACTATTCAATAGTTGTTATCACTCAGTCACAAAGGACTTTTGGGCAAGACCAGCAGTGCTAATTGTGGTGAAGGTAATGGGTAGAAGCAGTTTGGACTTTGCACTCCTGCACTTAGGTGTATAAATTGTTTCATCCTTCCTATACTTCCATGATTCATCATTTATATTCCTGGAACACCTAGGGGAATGAACTGGTTTAGGTTGGGGCCCTGGGGTGTTGACACCCTGTGTTCACATGAGAAGAGCTTCTCTAGGAAGCCCAGAGGGAAAAGGCAAAGAGGGAGAGACTTGGTATTCATGGAATCCAGATCAAAAGTCTTTGCCACAGAAAATTAAGGAAAATATTTCAGCAGAGGACACATCATTTAGCCTCTTTCTGAAACTTTGTTTTGGAAGAGTCTAACATTACTTTTTCAGAATGAAGTTTTAAAACTGAGTTAACATTTTGACTGAAAAGCCTGTTTTGTTTTCTCAAGTATCAAATGCCCAGCTTCGGGTGAGATCATTGGCATCTTAGCAAAGCAGGATCATCAGTCCCCCAAACGGATTTAGGATCTTAACTTCAGTTAATCTGCTCGACAACTTTGAAATCAATCTGCCATCTGGTACTCAAATATATCCAGAGAATAAAAAACCCTTTGGCTGTGAGTAAAGAGAGAAACAATAGGTCTGTAACCTTCCCCTCCTCCTGCCATGAATGAATGCAGAATCTTTTGTTATTGTTGTATTTTAACAGTGTTTTGATGGGTCAGAAACCATAGGAGTCATATGTCACACTAAAAGGCTAAGAGAAATCTAGCAGAAGGAAATTAAAGCTTTTTTTTTTTTTACTTTAATGAGAAAAGTCAACAATCCAGGGTTGGGGTTTTTTCTGCAGGTTTTTGTGTTTCGTATCAACTTACTTAAGGAAAGCCACATTAGGCTGCCTTCCTTCCAGGTTATACTTATATTTGGACAATTCCAGGCATGCTGGTGATTATTAACTTTAGGCAATTTAGCATATAACTTGAATGACCAGTCTAGCTAGGAATCCTGCAGAGTTTAATGGGAAAAAAGTCATACTCCTTCAAATGACAATTCACTGAAAGCACCTAACCCAGGTGTCCTTAATTCTCTCAGACAATATTTTCCTCTGCTGTTTTTGAAGGCTAGGCTCCAGTGCCTTCCCCAAAATTCCCCCTCTGACAGCAGAATGATTTTAAAAGCTCTTTTACAGTTCATTGGGAAATAACCATGCAACACCAGAGACATGTGGCAAAAACACTCCCACTGCCCACATTACTCTGGTTTCCAGAGCACATATTTAAATATAAATAAGCATTTCTGAAGTAACACAGTGGGTGCTGTCCCTGAGATATTCTTCTATCAATAAAGACACATGATCATAAATTAAATGAAGTATGCTCCATGGCAACCACAATGAACAACATCACTTCAAATGCTGCCAAAATGGCAGCAATTTAATATTGCAATACGTTATCTGTAATTAAAGAGCAAGGGTTAGTTTCAAAGGGGAACTACTAAGGTTTTAAAAATATGCCAGAGATAATGTATTCCATGCATTGCTAATTATGTAGGCATCTCTTAAAACAAGTCGAATTAATTATGTATCAGATCTACCCCCAGTATAAGGGAATAATTGAATTTCTCACAAAATTTCAGCACAATAAGAGGCATTGTATGGACTGCACATTCTGTGCTACACACTGTGGTGGAAATGGGCTTCAGTGCTGCAGTTGACTCAATGGGAAATCTGCTGCCAATTAACACTGTTAATACATGTTAATTTAAGATTTCCCTTTTCCAACTAATTGATATCTGATTAAAGCCAGAATAGGTTTTTTAAAGTGTTCATTAAATAGCTAAAATTTCCTCGCAAGTTTTGTGTTTTATATAAGGCCACAATCAGAAAATATGTAGCTCATGTAATTTCCAAATCATTATGGAGTAATTGGACTTATCAGTTACATGCTAATTAAACTTCAAGTGAATGCTCTTTCTACAATCATTTGACATCAGATAGATGCACGGTACCCATCTCATTATGGTAAAAAGGAGTAGCTAAGGCATTTAAAATGTAGCGTGGCAGACAGAGTGTAGGAGCGTATCTACCCTGGTATGTGGACAGCACTTGAAGCTCCTACAGCCGTAACAGGGTGAAAACTCCAGCAAAGTACCCACAGCATCCAGACACTAGGACAGGCTTTAAAAAGGCCCCAAAATTCTGTATTAACAGAGGTATTTTGCCTGCACTGTGCTCTGTTCTGCTGTTATCATGTTGCCACTGATAACAAACATGACTGGGTTTATATCTACTTCCACAATCCACCAAAGTTCACAGTGTCCCAAGAATGTGATTTACATTCATTGTACATATATCAGAATATGGAGCAATCTACTTTTTAAGCCCTACTAAACTAGCTGCTTGTCTACATGCTGCTCTGGCCATGCAATAGTTAAGAACTCATAATTTCCACAGGAAATAAATAATCCATGAAGAAAAGAAACAAGAGGAAGCACTCATGCTCCCCAAATTTGGATGTGCCTTCCTTACCTGGTGACATATTTTGACCGTATGATAAGGACAGGAAGATGATGGTAAAAAAAACCCAACAACTTATGTCCAGTGTGAAACTCCCTGGATTTTGAATAGGACTAGTATGACTGTATGAGGGAATTTTGTGGACACAAAGTGATAACAATTGCATTTGTTCCTAGTAATTAATGGGAAGGAGATGAAAAATATGAGAAAGCATCAGCTGCTTTAATGACTTTTTCAAGCTCTCTATCTGCTAGCACTTCCTTTCTCCAGGACTGTGCTTAGGATCACTTATCTCTGCCGGATTTGGTTTTGGTGGCTGGAGTCAAGAAAACCTCAAAGCAATCGTCATTCAGGGAAAGGGGAGGATAAAAATAAACTTAAGCAAGGTTCCCTTTTGGTGCTGTCAGGGAGTCGGGTCTTGACTCCTCTCTCTCAAAGGAAAGAAAACCTGCATGGGAGGTTTGCCTGAATACAAATTGAGGGATTTGATCCTAAAGCTTATCAAATGCACTGGAGTAGAGCTGTGCTGTGTCCCAGAAGCACAGCTGTGAGGAACGTTGCTGCTTCCCTCAGCCCATGGATCAGTCGAAATCCAATCTGGGAATACTGCAGCAGCACAGTGTGCACCCAGAGCACGTCCTCTGTTCCTCACCACGGGAGCCTGAACCAAAATAAGCAGATAAAACCTAGGGAAACACACGGATTTCTCACCCACAGGGACCAAGCCAGTGCCCAGAGGGGTTTTCTTTGGGAGGTTTTGTTGTTTAGCATTTAAAGAATCTAGATGTTTACAAAGAAATACGCTGTAGATACAGGTTCTGCAAGATGGTATTTCTGTAGTGCTAATTTACAGGCGTTTTCTGAGTTCAGAGTTGAAAGTCATGCATGAGTTTTACTTTTTTAATGAAAAGCCTGAGAATTAGTAGGAAGATGTAGAAAATCTGTCATAGTCAATTACTAATGTGATGCTCTTAAAATACAATTAAACACGGACAAGTATTTGCCCTCATTGCAAACAAGTCATCTTAAAGTAGTTAATCTGTCTGTTCAAGAGAAAGCTCATATCTATAATCTATGTGAATAAAATCCTTTAAAAAATAGTCTCTTCTTTACAAAAAAAAGAAAGAAAAGTATTTCTAAACCATACCTGCACTTATCATCAACTGCCAGCACAAGGAAGATAATTATTTGCCTGAAAGCTAAAAAACTAAGAGCTTTATGTTTCTTATTAATACCTTAAGACTAAATGTTGAGCTTTACAGTGCTGTAATAGTGATTAAAAAAATTCTCCAGACTTCTTGCCTCCAGAACAGCGTATCTAAACAAATCCTCTAAAGTCAGCAAGGATCCAGGGTGGTAGCATCTTGTTGAAAGAAACCACAAGTATGCTGAGTCTGTCTGGAGAAGCTGCCAGTGACATGAAGACTCACCCGGGTTTTGGTGCTTCTTTGCCTCTCTGTGGCCTTTGGACGTTGGTGGTTTGGCCAGTTCCTGCTACCAGCCTGGCAGCAGTTGGCTGTAAATTCTAGTCTTCAAGCACACAGAGAAAGCCAAGTGGAAATCTGCTCCCACCCTTCCCCTTTCCTCACAGCACTGGTTGCAGAACCAGGGTTATGGAAATTAAGGAAATCCCAGAGTTTTAAATTGCATCCTGCTTCTTAAAATTAACATTCACTTCCCTGATGCAGACATCACCACAGTAGGGACTCCTTTCCATTTGTTTATATGTTTAAGTGGAAAACAGGATTAGAGCTGACATATACCTTATTATGTGATTACCTCTAATTTGGGTGGCAAATCTGCACAGAGCTATAAAACCAGATAGAATCATGTATCACTATTATTACACGTGTTGTGGGTCTTTTTTATTTTGAAACAATTCCCTGAATGGAACACTGATTTTATTTGTGTATTGAATTTGTTTTAATTGTCCCCTGTTTTAATCTTGCAGCAGCCATATAGCCTTTTAAATCACTGTATTTCACTGAGAATCTTCAAGAATGTGATCTTCTTACAGGTATCATATGCAATAAGATATATTGCTGCTATTATTGCCATTATTAGAGGTGTATGTTACTCTGTGAATATCATTTGATGTGTCTTATGGGAACGAAAAAGCAAAATGAAACCAAGTCTTTTCCCTTTCTGGCACTTTGCCCTTTCCCTGTTTCTTTTCATATAATTTTTCATTCTTTTCAATAATGGATTGTTTTTATTTGAAGGAGGGAAAGATGACATCCTTAGTAACACTGTCACCTTGGACCATTCCATTAGGAGGAATGTGACTTGATTCAAGACAGCTGGGATTTGGTTAAACGGGACATGGCAAATATTTTAATTTTGACCTGTATAAATCTGAATTTCCTTGACCTTTTCTATATGTGTGGCATTACTTCCTCATGCAACCCTTTGCACTTTTGTGTTTGGCAATTAAACCCAACAACTGTCTTGAGCATAGGGGAACTTAGCAAAGCCCCATAAAGAGAAGTTTGACTGACATTTTGCCTGATAAAACTTCATTGCCAATTGTCATAGAACAACTGGGACAGCAACTCTCTGCTACAGTTCAACTTTTACATAAAGTTTCATCTCAGGGTGTTCACTTTCGGGAGTTAAAGACAGGTAAAATATATTGTTGCAGTCCAGGTAAAATAATCTTTAGAACCATTTCATTGAATATTTTTTCCTTTCTTTCCTCCCAACAACCATTTTTCAGCTTTCTGTGAGCAACAGGATCTAATACAAATATACATCTTAAATATGCCACTGTTTTATCCAACTGCATGTGGTTTCCACTGTTATTTAATAAATTGTCCTTTCTAATATGAATTGCCCTACATTCACCTAACTTCATTTTCACTTGCAGCTGTGCTGCTCAGAAATCTGGTTTTCCTATAACTTTCTAGTGTGAATTAGTTTATAGGTTTCTAACATGAATTAGGGATGAATTTAGGCGATTCTGAGTTGTCCAGCTTTGTAAGGCAGACACCATCTGACACAGGCAACAGCATGGATTCTCATTCCAGCCCAGAGTGGCTATTTCCCTCTATTCCTACTGATGTGCTTGCTATGACAATTGCAAGTCATTTCCTTTATTCTCTCCCTTTCGCCCCAACAAGTATAATTTTTACCACTCCACAATGTATAAAACTGACAAAATCATCACAGGATTTAAATTAGAGGTTGTTGCCAACGTTTCACCTTCAAATGAATGTATTACATGAATTGAATTACATCAAGCCTAGGAGAGGTACCATCGTGATTCACTCTGGAACATCTTGAGTGCTGGGGTATGCCAACAGAAATAATTAACTTCAACAAGGCTCTCTATTAAGATGCAGCATGCACGATTAAAGGAGTTGCAGTTTTGAACAAATGGTTCAACATGTTGGTGTCAAAAGGAAGCGTTCTCCCTCCTCTACCAGCTTGGCAGCCGTTGGCTTCGTTATGAGGAGTAAACACAGAAGTGTGCAGACAGGTGCACAGCAGCATTAAGGACTCCCTAACAAGGCTGAGCAACAGCTCAGCTTTGCTGTTAACAGAACACAGACAGAAAAAGACCATCCATCCAGAGCCATGAGAATTATTTGGAGTAAGCATTAGTTAAAAGTGATGATAATAATAATAAATTTACTGAAAATACTAGCACTTCACAGTAAGAGCTCTGCCTCCAAAAATCAGGGAATTGCCAAAATATATAAAGTGATTTGTGTCTGTTGTCTCACACAAGCCCGTGGGGATGTTTAAAAGGAAATTGTGTCTTAAATTGGCAAAGCAACAACTCCATTTCCCATCTTAAAGCAAAAATCAAGAATTTGGCTATTGATATCTAATGCTTATAGACCAAGTTCCTGATGCTAAATTTGCGTTCAAAGGCTTAATTCCCACTGAAATCAAATTACCAAAGTTCATATTCTCCTAAATTTACAGTTTTGGAAGTGCAAGAAAACCGACTCTTGGAAATGTGTGGATGGACACTTTAAACATTTGCAAGTTGCTTAGAAAAAATGCTTGGCATTAACTGGAATTAGGCATGTTCTTATAAACGAGATTCATCAAAGGCCTTAATGCTATTACACTTCAAGACTTAAGCAAGAAAGGACATGAAAGTAGTTCAGGTGCATTTATGATCAAGGTAACTTTGCCTTGGTGGCATTTCCTAGTGTCTGGAGAAGGCGGCACCAAAGTGGCCTGAAAGACCCTGGCAATACTCCATGGAAAGGAGCCACATCAGAAGTGCACAGACAAGCAGGATGGGAGAGCCTTCCTCCAAACCATCCATCCCAGAACAAGTTAGAACACCCATTATTTTTATCCCCATCCTCGTGAGGTGCACGAGACCTCCACAGAAAGCCTAGAAACTGATAGTGGAAAGGAAACACTTCTCTCCAGTAACAGGTATGTGTACTGAGGTCACGCCTGGATATTTCAGGAATAGAGGGAGTCAGGGTGCTGCTGTGTTGGGCAGTTGGCAAACAGACTTGGAACTGTCTCCACCAGGGCCCTAAGCCAGATGTGCCACTAACTAGACTGGACACATCTGGGCAAAAAAGTTCTTCCTTTCAAGCTGTTCAGGTGAGTACACAACCACAGCGTTTCTCTAAGGTTAGTGAGATACTATAAAGCAAACAATCAGCAGTTTTTCAGCTGAAATATTTCCCCCACATACAAAGAAAAGTGAAATCAGGCAATTGGTCATGCAGGGCACAAGGGCAAAGACCGAACCAGGATGCTTTCTGCTGCCCAGGGGAATGTGAATAAGATATAAATGACTCTAAGTGCCATGTTTATTTTCCCATTGTGAAATGATGCTTCCCCATGAAGAATTGCCTTTCTTTAAATAAAGCACCTTTCAAACAAGTTCATTACAAAACCATCTGAGCGCTCCTGACAGTCAAGCTGGCGTGTGAGACAATGTCAAATTATTCATAGTGAATAAATTACCAGATGAATATAGTCTCCCTTTTTTATCTCTCTTTTTTTCCCATCATTTACTCTTGTGCTAAATGTAACTCTAGTGAATTTGCTGATTCTCATTGACTAACCCACAAGAAATTTTTTTTGAGGTGGATTACTGGTGTACTTTGAGGCTACCCCACTGAACCTATAAACTAAATTTCTAAGACAAAAGCCATGTCAGGACAGGAACTACAAAATGAGCAATACTTTTAGTTGAGTCAGTGACTAAATTACAACCAGATTCAGGTCCTCTGGAAGCTTCTCGACTAACAGTACAAGCTAGGAGCAAATTAGAGATGGTAAAACTGGGAGGTGAGTAAAGAACACATGGATGACTTATGCTAGTCGTCACTGCTAGGAGCAGTGGTAAATAGAAAATTGAATTTCAGCTAGATTATATCAACTATCTGATTTTCATCCTCCAATTTTTTTTGCAAATTCCAATGAAGTGTTGCTCACAAAGGGGATGAGATTTTTCTGTTGCATCCTTTTTACTGAAATGGTCCAAACAGGAGAAAGAATAAAGGTGAAAAGTGTGTAGTTATATTAGTGGATAATGAAGGAATAGCTGCAAAAACTATGACCAATATACCAGCCTTAGGTATTCATAAAAATGCAGTAGTAAGAAAGATGTGAATAGCAGCAAATAAAGAAAAGGGTTGCACACGTTCCCCAAAGCTGGCTATCAAGCAATTTTCACTGTATCCTATTCACAGCAATTGGCTTGTTGGCTCTGAGTTTTTCTGTTTCTCTTTGTTTTCCTTAAATGAGCAATTAGTCAAATCTGAGTTAATGAAGCTTGCTTGGTCGTCCAAGGTCTATAAAACTTTGCCAGGAGTCAGCATCTTTGCAACCTTTGAGATTGAGGGAGTCTGGCACTAACAGGCTTTGCTGACTGACTTCTCCCATCATCTGAAATCCAGTTTATCAGCTCATTTCAGGCATCTTTTGAAATGCAGGAGAGATGAAGAGGGAGGACACTGTCCTGTCAGGGTAGTTCATATCAACTCCTTTAGATTAAAGATTGAGAGACTTAATCATCTCTATCTGAGATGACAGTGAAATATCATACTCTTGAATCAATAATGATTGGTGGGGATTGATTAAGAGATGTCTGAGAAAGGGCTGCTGCTCTCCATATGGCAATTTGGAATTGGGGTTAAGTCCACAGTGAGTTGTCACATATCTGGGATAAAAACTGAAAGTGCTGCTCTGCTCAACAGGAGTTTAATGGCCTAGAACACTTTCAAAGAAAAAATAACCACCCTTTTTCCTCCTATAAGCTCCAACTGCAGGAGGACTGAGAGACATGGAGAGAGCACATTTTGAAGTGAAAACACAAATGTGGTGTCCCGCCCACAACAGTTATTGCTGGTCTTCAGCATGGAAAGGAATCTCCCAGGGGAAAAGGAACCCGACACCTGTTAGACTTCACAGACATGCGGCAATCAGTTTCTGAGCAGAACTTCACTTCAATGGTAGAGTTATTACAAAAACAGCACAAAAGCATCTTGTGACACACACACACTCAAATAAAGCAAAGGCTTAAGTCTGCCAAAGTTAGCATTAAACATTTTAATTAATATTTTCATTCATATTAAAAAAAAAACCCAACAAACAAATCAACTCTATTGGAGGAAAATGGAGAATGAAGAAATTCTTCCAAACTATGAGTCTGCCTTCTCTCAGATGCTGGTAACATGAGGCAGTTGGCATTTCATTTGGCAAATGTGACTGAACAATCAGTCCCCAGAACCAAACACATGGACCTCCACATAGGAACCATGAACTAAATTCTCAGGCTGAAGGCTATAGCAGATTCCTATTTTTAGTGCATTATTCATGGAGATGTACAACCAAGACACATGGATTACAGGATTACATGTTCACATCCTCTCTCCTGGGGAGATGGTTTGAACTAAAGGACATAATGTGCCACCTCCTCCTTTCCATTCCACTCTTCAGTCTCTCCATATCTCCATCTGTTTAGAGGCCATATATTATGTCACCTTTTGTAGTGCCTCCTTTTGCATAAATCCTTTCACGAGCTGCAATGTATCTTAAGAAATCAATTAGCTCAAGCAAATTAACCATGTGGCCTTACACCTACCTTCTCCACTTACTCCTACCTTCTCCATTTATCTTCTAACTTCTCATGAGGCCAGTGTCTCTTTCCTGCTGTGCAATTGCTGATCCCCTGAAACAATTTTAGAAATCCTGTATCACAGGCCAGGATGATGCAGAATGTAGTCAGGGACTCAAATCCTTCTCAGTTCTGGGAGAAGGAAAAACTTTCTACTTTGGAGGCCTGAATAGACTTGTGGTCTATCCCCAGTGTTCTGGCAGTTCAGACACCCCTGCACAAAGGTTGACAGTGAACCTGTTTTGGGGCCAGATTCCAAAAAAATACCAAGTGAATGAAATGGAACAAGGAAATGATTTTACTTTCTAATTCTGGCATATTTTCCTCCACATCAAAGAAGAGTTAAGTATTTTTGTGTCCCATGTCCTAAGGGCTAGTAAATTTATACAAGGANTTCTATTTTCTTTTTTTTTTTCTTCATGTTTTATCAGGGAATAGAAAGAAAACAAGTGCAAGCTTCCAGCTTTATACTCAGAATAATACATTTTCCATCTCTCCTTTTTTACAGTTATCAGAGCCTACGAGTTTAGCAAGGTCTTACCTCCTACCGACACACTCTTTTCAATTATTCTGCAAAATAATGTCTAAAAACTGCAGACCTCTCAATTTACAGCAACAAACATACCCATTTCTAGGTTCAGATATCTAAAAGTCATTTACCTAACACTGTTAAACAACCACAAATACTTGGAGCTACTATTCTCATAGCGGCTAATTCATTGGTTATGTGTCATCCTTATGGGCTATGCCATCCACAAACACATCTTGGAGGGTAAAGTGAATTTAACCTGATTTCATACACAAGGAGATACTTGCTGAAGAGGGATATAGTCCCTAATCCACTGGCTTTAGCTGTATATAGCAAGAGACTCTTTCCAGTACATTATTTGCAAGTCTTTGCAGCACGAGCCATTTCTAGAAACCCAGAGCATTTCTTGTAGAAGCTGCTCTCTAAAACCACAAGGGCCAAGGGATGATGAGGTACTACAGCCATTGTAAATGACCTTTGGGAAAACACAAATCAAGCCTTTCTTCAGTCACCAGGCACACATATAACCATAAAACTAAGAAAACATTGTACAATGCTACCCCATCAACCATGAACACAAAGTTAGAGGAGTTCTTTCACGAGTCAGGTCCTTCAGACTCACTGCTTTTGACTTTAATTTATTTCTTTGTTTGTTATCCTGTCAGAGCTGGATACAAGCCCTCGTAGTTAAAGCATCCTCTGGGGCAGCAGTACCAAAAATACCTAATTGAGCAAAGCTGCTATGCAGTGGAGAGGAGATGGATAGTGAGGCATTCTGCTCATCTGCTAAGCACCTGCTGAGGCTGGGATAACGGCAGCAGGACTAAACTGGCCTATTCTCCAGTGGCAGGTGTTTGCAGAGCTTTTGAGAGTTGGAGGAAATGAAATATGTTTTCTGAGAGCTCACAATGAAATCATACAAAGAGTTCTTATTATACTGTCATCCTCTATCACACCAGGTTTGGAAATGGAGCGCTTCTCTTGTGCCTCCAGAACAACAACATTTTTCTGACACATCTTTTTTTTAAAATACTCTCCCTAACCATAGCTTCACATAAGAAGGAAATCTCCAAAATTCGTACAAAGTGGAATTTAAAAGTGTCAAGCCAATGGTGCCCAAAATTCTGATACAAGCAGACATAGAGCTGGCTAATGAACAGCTCTACCCTCCCATCAAGCCGCAGAAAATGTAGTTGTGATGCAACTGAAATGTAGGTGGACATGTTCCTGTTCTTGTCCCATCTCCAGTCCATCTCACCCTCTCCCACCCCCAAACAAGATCAGGTAATGGGGAACACAGAGCAGACTCCCAGACTAAAAGGAGCATGAGGAGCTGGCAGCAGACTTGGTGTAGGTCCAATCTGGACTACAGGACTGGGACCTCTCTGTTCAAAAAACTACTTGCAGCAGCTGGAAGTAAAGGAGTAAAGGTGCTTTGAAAAAAAGAAAATGCCTTTCTTTTTCTGAGACTTAGTCCTGTATCTCCTGGTTTTATTTGTTCTATCTGAATAAAAAGCCATTGCCGATATACCATGAAATGCAGATGAATGGTAGAGGTTTGTTCATAATTCCTAATAAGGATGAGTTGCTTTCTGGCATTAAGTGATATTACACTGAGCTATAAAAATTTACCCCCTATTTTCTCAGTATATTACCTTTGATTATTTCATTTTCTCTTCTAAATCACAAGTCTAAAGCACAGTGCTAGGCTCTAATCCAGCATCTCATTTCTAGCAGCAACATGAAACAAAGGAAGATGTGAAATCTCAGCCACAAGCTCTTCTGAGCTCTTCCTCCAGAGGTTTCCACAGTGCCCTCAAAACTATGGAGAGGTCTGCCTGGATCCTGGTAATTTATAATCCTGCCAACACACTGGTTTTATTACACTTATATCTTGAATATTTTTATTTGTATCTATTCAGTGTTCATGTCAAAAGTTCTTAAGTTCTTCCTTGGTTTTAAGATTCATAGTGAGGACTTTGAATATCAAAAGGCTCAGAAATTTAAAGACACTTCTGGCAATCTTGGCAGGCCCACTAAATCTGAGAAAGAAAATTAGAGTTTTATACTTGCTTTTTCCTTTCCCTTCTCTTTACTGGGGAACAAGGAAAGAGGATGAAGGATAAAAAGTTCTTGTTTGTGGAGCTTCGTTTGAGGGAGCTAATTCACACACTTGCAAGAAAATGGAAAAGTTTACTTTGAATAGTTTGCTACAGCAACCCTTTGCCTCCCTCCTTTTCCCTCAAGTAGGAAACTTGGAAACACAAACACAGAAAATGCTTTATTGAAGCTTTCAAAAGGTAGAAGAGGTCTTGTGAAAAACAGTTTATGACACTATTTGAAGTCTCACTGGAAAGCACTCCTGTCTTTGCTGGACAGAGAGAGCTTTTAAAATGGCTGTATTAGCATGGCAGGTAGAGCCTCATATAAAAAGCAACCATGTTTTTTCATGAGCATATCTGCTTTTTTTCAGACTTGAAATAAAATAGAGGGACATTAAGCCACTGGATAGTGCAAGACAGTTAATGAAGGATGTCCTAAGCAGAAAGCATGCACAAACACACCACTGAAATGATTATCTGTAATGTTCCTTGCTTCCAACTTCCATAACAGCTAAACATGCCAGAATCCACAGTGTGCATATCCTCACCATACCCTGGAAATTGCAATTGACACTTGGCAAATGAGAAACCCAAACCTATATATGCTGTGGGTTAAATTTTTCAAAAGAGTAGAATCACAGCAGGGAACTGAAGGCAGTCCCTTGAACCCTAAGCTTATTTTTTCTCTTGTACCAGTCAGTCATTATCTGAGGTCTGATTTATTCTGATTTATTATTAGAAAAATGGAACAGAGCAAAAGAAAGCACAAACCAAGCGTTCAACTCATACTGATCCAAATTCCTTCACTTAACTCATAATTTCACTCCTTCAGAGAAAATGCATTTCTATCCAGGCTTCAGCTAAAAAGCTCCAAGAGATGTATCCTAAACATATATTCTAAAAGTTGTCATATGTCTCTGCCTCTTCTATTTGGAGAAAATGGAAAAAGCAAAAAAGCTAATGGAAGAGGAGCTAAGTACTTCAGAAATTTGTATTCTGCTTCTGCAAACCCCAGGGAATTCAGCTAAAAATGGGTAGCATTTGTTTTTGGTGTTCTTCATTTACGAATCTCCGGAATATTTTCAGCTTTAACCATATCACTAAGAGGAGACATTTTCTGCACTGTGAGGATCACAAGGTCATTATCTACACTTGGACAAAGGCTTTTCATGGTGCAAGTCTCTAACCAGTATCAGCACCTGAAACACACACATGCTTTTAGGTGAGTGGAGCATAATACCATGATTTCAGGTTAGGATATCAGTTAATTGTCACACATATTATTTTACTTCCTGCATTATGTCAGGAAAGTCTAATAGAAAGGTGCTAACAACATCTGGGACTATATTAATAGACTTAAAGGCTGGGGGGAGGCAGAGCCTCTAGCACCATTAATGGAATTTTAAGAGCAACCCATGAAGTATGTGTCTTCAGTGTGGTAAGAAAGATCACGATTAACAATCTCCAATGCTAGAATTCCCTCCCCCCACCTTTTTTTTTAAATGACTCAATTGCCTGAGTAGTTTCTTCATTGAATTTTCAATTTCAAACACACACCAATCGATCACAAATAATGATAGATTCAGTATGCGAAAAGAAAGAGAATGAGAATTCAAAGTTATTAATTCCTAAAAGCAAGTAAAGCAAAAAAAAACCCTATTGAGACCTCCAAGTCCTCATGTAGTCCTTGAAAAATAAAAATGCAGACAAAGAATAGTTCCATTCTTTGGATTATGTTAACTGAATCGTTATCCTCTGTTTGAATGTGAAAATTTACCTGAAATGGAACATTAATTTCTCTAATGAAGTAGTGGAAAGAAACTGAAACAATATTACAGTTAACGACATTTTCTCCTGGCCACACAGGTACATTTCCTTATTTTCTTTTCTTTTTATTCTTATAAAGAGTACAAGCTTTCTGCAAAGTAAATCAAGACTGCCAGTTCCTTTTAGTGACTGGGAAGGGGGGGCACAAGGGGGAGAAGAAGAATATTCTGATGGTACTGTATTCAATACTCAATCCCAAATTTACTGGAATAGGATTTACAGTGTTCTTCACTTACAGGAACTACTGTAAGAAAAAAGAATGTAGGGTGATCAAGTTGATTTTATTGGAGCCTTTTCCAGTGCATGACACTGTAATAGAATGCTCATTCATTTACAGAGCAACGCATTTCCTGGGCTCAATTTCAAAGGGGGTTGTGCTTCCAATAATTAAATTGTGTACAGAAGGCAGTCCCTTAAATGCCACACTGTTAATTTTATGTTAAACAGAAATCTATTGATTTCCTGCACTTTCCCAGACTTCAGCTGAAGTTACACACATCCCATCCAGAGTATGAAACAAATTTTTCCGATAACTGGAAGTCTGAAGAATGGTGCATGATGCTTGAGCCTACAATAGGCCCTTATATTGGAAGGAGCAAGGAGACAGCAGGAATAGGGCAGTTCCCTCCAGATCTTGTGCTTTGATCTATGGAGGTTATTTGGTAACCTACTTGGGAATTCACCCCGACATATTTCTTTTTACTCAAGCTACGCAATTCCTCCAAAGCGTTCAGAACTCTTCACATTGTCAAATATAAGTCTTCATTCTTTTTTTTCTTCCATGGAAATTTTAATGAGCCCTAGAGCTGCTTCTTTGAACTCCTCTCTCTCTCAATAATACGTTGTCACTACCAGCAGAATGAAGTGCCACTACACAAATGGCCAGCTGAAGAACATCTAAGATATTATGTAATTAGCAGAAATGAGCACACTGGCTGCAGCAGTCTCCCATGCTCAGGACTGCAGAGCCTTTTGTGATCTGAGCTTTGGGTTCGTGTCCCACTCTGTGACCTGCCAAGGCAAGGCAAAACACAACACAAGAAAATCAGATGACTCTGCCTCCCCCTGCAGAGCTCAGCAGTGACAGCTCCTGGATCATTAGGATGGAAGCAGCTCGTTTGCACAGTGAAGTCCACTCAGGTGGAGGGAAAATATTTCAATTATTTGAAGTGGGTTGTAGATGGGAGTTATAATTGAAGCTTCCTCTCTCAGTGTTATTGCAATGTGAATGCTGACCCATTGCAGCAATCACCAGCAGTGCCCTTACTAACTGCAATTACTTAAAACTGTTGAAATGCATTACCCTATGGAAGTAATTTCTTTTCTCCTTTTGGACATCATTTATTTGTAAATCATTCAGAGTGGGTCTCTGTGTTGCAAACATCACAAATTAGTTCTGTTTCTCATACTTCAGTCATCTGATAGCTATTCAAAATGGAAAATAAAAATTTAAGGTTAGAAGAACTAGTATAATTCTCTCCTTCCCTTCCCTAAACTCAAACTAATGTGAGCAGCAAAGGATACCAAGATAAATTTTTTAAAATACATCTTTTCCTTTTAAGAAAAGTACTAGGTATTTGTTCAGCTACACACAAACTTCAGGAGAGGTTACACACGCTTTACAAGAGATCACCTTTGTAGCTAGAGCTGCAACGCAACAAATTTGTTAAATCAGATTTCAGGCATTTCAAATGGAAAACCCCGAGAGACTGTCCAACTGCTGTAGCAATTCAGAAATGATGCCATGAGAAGATCAGCTTTCTAATGGAGAAGACAGGGGTCTATGCCGTATATACACACACAAATCTGACTGAAAAAGTGTCTTACGTCACATGGTCCTTTACAGGTATGTTTAAGAATGAAGAGAGTTCATTTGCCATGAAATAATCTGTCATCTGAGTAGAGTGGGACACGTTGCCAGGGTCAAGTAAAAGCAGTTTTTTCACCAATCTCAGGTTAAAACATAAGAAGCAGAGTTTTCATTTGGGTTTGGCTTTTTTGGCTTTTTTTTTTAGGGCAGCTATAAAAAGTCTAGACAAATGTTGTCCCCCTGGAACATCTGATGATATAGCAAGGGCTGGATATGCAATCCTGTGCTTGGCTGTCTTTGAAAAGAGAGTTGTTTTTTCTTCCTCATGGACTGATTACAGTGATACCATTATACTTCAAATCCAATCTGTATGATCAGTGTCAGCAAAAAGACTTGTTTAACTGAACAAAATCCATTTAGGCTATGCAGAAGTGACTTGACTACAATGCATAAATACATTCAGAGGGAGAAGATATCAAGTGGTAAATGACTACTCATTTTCTGAGCACAGGGTGTATGCGGAGCTCTAAGCTCCACTGCAAATCTGGTCTGCATTTGTACATGTTTATTAGGATCTCATTGTCCAATTAAGAACCTGCATTCTTCCTCCAAGCCTCAGGTCACTTTTTTGAAATAGGGAAGAAGTATCTAAACTGATCCACAGAGTCCAGAACTACAGCAAGGTTCATAGACTTCAAATTTCAAAGCAGAGTCAAGAGTCAAACCAAGGTCTAACACAACTGAATTCATGGCTAATCACTAGTCCCATCGTTGCACCTTAGAGGACTTCAAAATATCTGACTCCAGTGGAAGAAATGGAACTGAAAGTCCACCCTCAAATTTTGAAAATCAAAAAACCCCACAAAACCCTAGAAGTTATATGTGAGGTTATTTAGCAAGCATCTTACTTCAGGGAAAAGACAGAGACAATATCACTGGTCAAATACCGCAAGCCTGAAAATCTACATTGAAAACAAGGTTGTATGTGACCCAAAGCTTCTGTGCAGTCTATTTGGATTCAGTCAGGAGGCAGTGGACAGCTTGCCTGAATAGCTCCTGATGTTCCCAATTTTAATGCTCACTCCCCCCTCTCCAGGTTTTAATAGCAGTAGTTTCTATCTCTTTCATAATGTGCCACTCTTTCATGTTACACTAAATATTTCAAAGTCTTACCTGGCTTCCAGCAACAACACACCACTAGTCATAGTGATCAGTGGTAAAACTCCTTTCTAGTATCCTTACTCATGCATAAGAATTTAAACTGTGCTTTCAAGGACTATATGTGTTGATAAAAACTCAAGTCACAGGAGTTCCAGGCAAGAGGCAGCTGAAGCAGGATACTCAGGTGCAGAACTAAATTAATTTTAAAAAGGCTGAGCAAGTATTTTAGGGAATAGTTTTATTAATTTACTCAGCCTCTACAAAGAAGATTTACAGTAGAATTTAGTTTGAAAATAATGAACTGAAATATTAGCCCTGCCTGAAGTGTTCTCCAAAAGCACCTTATGTAATAGCTTCCTTCAGGCTTCTCACCTGTCTCCCAATGNTTCTCCTTTTCAATGTACAGGGCTAAAGCAGCTCCATTCTAGGAGTCTCTCTCCCTGATGGGAATAATCTATGCTGGACACTATTGAAAGATGCAAGGTGTTGATGTAAAAAACATGTCTCTTACCTCTCTTTGTTAACCAGAGGCATGATGATTACAGATTAATCACAGGTTGTTAAATACACCAACTAATACTCACAATGAACAGACAATCAATGTGCAATCTGCATTTCCAAGAAAAACAAGAGTCAGTGTCAGCCCTGTGGTAATTCATGGTAGAGGTTTGCTTTTCTATTTTCTTTTTTTT
>VYZX01022284.1:83575-133582 GCA_013401335.1 Brachypteracias leptosomus | reverse complement strand
TCCAATTAAGAACCTGCATTCTTCCTCCAAGCCTCAGGTCACTTTTTTGAAATAGGGAAGAAGTATCTAAACTGATCCACAGAGTCCAGAACTACAGCAAGGTTCATAGACTTCAAATTTCAAAGCAGAGTCAAGAGTCAAACCAAGGTCTAACACAACTGAATTCATGGCTAATCACTAGTCCCATCGTTGCACCTTAGAGGACTTCAAAATATCTGACTCCAGTGGAAGAAATGGAACTGAAAGTCCACCCTCAAATTTTGAAAAACAAAAAACCCCACAAAACCCTAGAAGTTATATGTGAGGTTATTTAGCAAGCATCTTACTTCAGGGAAAAGACAGACAATATCACTGGTCAAATACTGCAAGCCTGAAAATCTACATTGAAAACAAGGTTGTATGTGACCCAAAGCTTCTGTGCAGTCTATTTGGATTCAGTCAGGAGGCAGTGGACAGCTTGCCTGAATAGCTCCTGATGTTCCCAATTTTAATGCTCACTCCCCCCTCTCCAGGTTTTAATAGCAGTAGTTTCTATCTCTTTCATAATGTGCCACTCTTTCATGTTACACTAAATATTTCAAAGTCTTACCTGGCTTCCAGCAACAACACACCACTAGTCATAGTGATCAGTGGTAAAACTCCTTTCTAGTATCCTTACTCATGCATAAGAATTTAAACTGTGCTTTCAAGGACTATATGTGTTGATAAAAACTCAAGTCACAGGAGTTCCAGGCAAGAGGCAGCTGAAGCAGGATACTCAGGTGCAGAACTAAATTAATTTTAAAAAGGCTGAGCAAGTATTTTAGGGAATAGTTTTATTAATTTACTCAGCCTCTACAAAGAAGATTTACAGTAGAATTTAGTTTGAAAATAATGAACTGAAATATTAGCCCTGCCTGAAGTGTTCTCCAAAAGCACCTTATGTAATAGCTTCCTTCAGGCTTCTCACCTGTCTCCCAATGCCTGTAGAAAACATTCTGTATAAAAAACACATAAATGGACAGAATCCATGACTTGCACAGATTAGGAATTACTTTTTTAAAGCCTTGCAACCCTCCACATTCATTGCAAAGTATATGAAAAAATAAAATTTCTTGCAATGAGTCTGTTACTGCTCATGAAAAACATCTTTCCTGATCACTGACAAGGCAGATATGCAGCTGACATCTGCTCAGCAGTTTAAGATTGCTTTGCTGGCACATAAAATTGAGTTTCTCTGTGAAATCAAGATTATATCATTGGCTATTATAATAAGTTGTTAAAGCCCATGGTGATACTTTTCCGTCTTTTTCAATCAAGTGGTTAGATTTTTGCTCTCCCCTCTCCCTTCCAGCCACTAACTGTGAGTTTATCTTCTCAACAAAAACTCATAGAAAAAGTAATTTTTGTTGTGTTTTTAAACTGCTGTTGCTTTCAATAAAACTAATTAACATCTTGCAGTAAAATCACTTCCTTGGGTCTCCTTAGGTTTCAAATGAAGCTGACCTATGCACAACAGGGTCTTCACTTAAGGTTGAACGTGCTTATTAGTGTCTTCCAACAAATGAGTCTGCTGGGTGGTGCTGTTCATTCCACCTCCCAGAAGGTACTGCAGGAGAGGAGGGAATTGGGACAACTATTTGATTTAAGCATGCCCCATATCCATGCTCTTTTTTCCCACATTCAGCAACAATTAAAAGCTGAGAAAGACTGAGGAAAAATAATTAGGCGGCTTGGAGCTCTGGGATATTCCTGCTCAAAAACTGGGCTGAATTACAGAGGCGCTGGTGAGTAGCAAAAAGCCCCCCAGCATCCCTCTGCCCCAGGCGCACACACATGCCTTGAAGATGCTGGTTTTTACTCTCAACTCTGTGGAGCCACAGGCCAACATGCTCTTATAGAGCAGAGAAGCAGCCAAGAGGAGAGTTTTTCTTACATTACACCTACTCAAGGCTGTACATCAAAACTCTGATGACAGGGAGCCAATTAAGCTTCCTGTCAGTTAATACAATCAGAGTTCAAACCTCTTTTGACCTCCTAAAAGAGATGAGAAGTTGATGAGGCGAGATTTCTCGTACTCAATTGTTCTTCAGCATAGTCAATACACTCAGGTTCCCAAGTAAAGAAAACACCCACACACAGCATTTCCAAAGGTGCTAATCTTCTGCCTCTACACATAACTCAGGTTACCTAAGAAATTAATGAGACATTATTAACACCAGAAACACCCAAAGCATTTTCAGGTGAGGCAGGAGTGTGGAGACCCCTCAAGCTTCAGCAGCAAGGGTTACTGAATGGGCTTTTGCAAGGGGAAAGTGAAGATGAGAGCCAGGGAACAGTATACTGGAGGAAGACCACCTACAGTTTAGTAATGTACCTTTCCTACAAGAGATCTGTGTAACTCCAGAGAAAGCATTTCTAAGTCTAACACTTCAGTTTAGAAAAGGGTCTGAGAACATTTCTGAATAAATGGAAAACTAAAGAAAAAAACCTCAGTCCCCCAAAAGCTTTACTAGCTCCTGTAAGCACTGTCTGTTCATTCCTTGATAGCCTTTGTGCTGCTCCATTCGTATCTAAAAGCTGTTCATAGCCAGACTTACTGTTTTTACAAACCATCCAATTCAAAGGAGACCCCTAACAAAAGATGCCATCTATAAACTCTCATTTGATGGAAGTGAGCAGCCATCTTTCTAACCTAACTGCCAGCAACAGCACTTCTCTCTCCTGAGAGCTCCCCATGCAAAACCTGTTAAAATACACCAGGAAAATGCTCATTCTTTTTTAAGTAGCAGATTACCCATAATCCCCTCCCAAGAAATTTAAATTTTATTTCCCTCAGAAAAGGGCTCAGTCAGTCAGAGCTAAAAAGAGACCACTTAGAGACCTGCCATGCAGGATTAAAAAGTAAATAAAAGTAAACTCCTAGTAGAAAAGTCTCCTTTAATCTCCTCAGTGATGAAAACAAGGCCTGCAGACAAGATGGGTACCCAGTTACTAAACTACATTTCCCAAGAGGCCACAGGTCTCAGATGAAATTTCAGACCTGATTTCCTGCTATAAAAGACTTTATGACCAGCTAAAGCTTTTTGCAGAGGATTCTGGAGGTGGTGATGCCATTTTGTAGATTGCTATTACTGCTTAGGTGAGTAAAAGACAGTAACTTCTAAAAGTTCTAGGTTCTTTTAGGAGCCTATATCTTATTTGGTAATCTTGCTCTTTCTAGAGTTGATAATTTAGCATTTTAACTTTTTTTTCTTATTTACAAGAAGGTATTTTTAAGTTAATTTTTTTATGTTAGCATAACTAAAACTACCTGTTGTTCAGTCCTTTGTAGTATAGACTTTGAATTGTACTGAAATTCACAGTTATGCTCTGGTATGAAGGACCAAAGCAGCAAAACTTGCATTCCCAGAAGAAAATTCTCTAACCTGTTTACAAACCAGTGTGTGTGCCTCTTTTGCTTCAGGCTACTGATCAAATTATGGTCTGGGTTAGCTAAGGATTCGGAGGCTTGTTTATTTATCAGACTCTAGTTGTAAACATAGTTAGCATCAGCATTTGAAAAACCCTAGCAGATTCATTAAGTGCTCTAATAAAAGGAGAAAGAAAACTGAAGCTAAATAGAAAGGCTTTTAATTATCTTAAGAGGTTATCTTTTTTTCCATATGGTATGTGTAAGGAGCTTGGTTTTTTTTAATGTTCCAGTAACATTCAGATAATGTCCACTATATCTGTTGTTTGTTTGTTTTTTTCTGGAATGTGAAGGTGGGGATTTCTCTCTGAATACTGGCTAGTTTTTCTGCATTTGAATTTGGTGCATGGAAGAACAAAAAAGTGGCATTTAAAGTCTCCGGGACTAGGCTTAAGCTCTCAAAGATACTTTTATTCTCGCAGAATCAAATATTAATACTCTGAGCTTTTAGGCCTTAAATACTAAGGCAGATGATATCTTGAAATCACACTACTTAACTTTCTGTCTTGAAGAGCAAAAGCCTCTTTTTCGCCCATAGAGAGATTTACTATTACAACTGATAAAAAAAATGCGAGCACATTAGAGTTAGTTTTCACTGAAGGCTTCGTAACAGCAATCTACCTCCTGTGCTCCTCGTTGTTTAACGAGGCACCTACTGGGAGTTTTTATGTGTGGAAGTTAGGTAGATTTAGAAGCATGGTCTGATTTAAATATGTGTTGTTGTGATGTGATCTACTCAATTATAAATGCAGAACTCTGATATAAAAACACAACTCCTCCTAAAGAACTAATATCTAGGCTTGAACTTAATTATTAAGCACTTCCAAATATACACATTTAATTAAAGCATCAGGGAAACCTCTTGTAGACCGCAAACCAGGATCCTCAGTTTTTTCCCCCAGAATGCCCCCTCCTGCCTTGAAACTTATTTCTCCACATAACAAAGCAAGCATTTTAGTGCTGCTGATCTTACTGATCCAAAGAGAACTAATGGCCAGGATGGTTTACTCCTCTGGAAGGATGGAAGAGGAGGATGCTTCTAACCTCATTGCTTCTATAGCCTTGAAGAAGTGGGGGATCAGAGAGGGGCTCCAGATGTGGCAGCCACCTCTGCTGCTGGCAGCCCCTGCTGAGCCCTGAGCGAGCAGACCAGTACCCTGGGCTGAGGAAGACACATTTCCATGAGCCAGAGCAGTGCACAGGCATATGCTGTCAGAAATGAAGGCTAATTGCCCTGGCATTGACAGCCCAATAAAGCTGATTGGTTTTTAATTTCTTGGCGCCGGGAGTCCCGCCGTCTGCTGCACAAATGGAGCAATGCTACCCAGGTATCACTCAGGCTGTTTAGTGATGCCAGTGGCTCTGCTGTGCAGGGAGATTGCCACTGGTGCTGCCCAGGTTGCTCCTTTCCACATCGTTACCTCCCTGCCAGCACCTGGCAGTCCTGGCACACGGGTGATTTCTCATGGGCTGATGGTTATTCTTCCTGAGAGCTGGGATTTGTGGAGAACAGCGCGGCAAACTGGGCCTCATTTCTTCTTTTCTGTCTCTTTGGGGTTTTGCTCATCCCTTCAGCTTATGGTGTTTCCAGCCAAGTGTTTGTTGCAGGAACTGATGGATAAAGGAAATGCTATATGGGCAACTAAGGGGAGAAAGGCAAGTTCAGGGAGAGACCAGCCATTGCTTACTGTTCCAGTTATAGTAAGAGCAGGGAAACATTCAGTGGGTGAAGATCACAAAACCACAGCCAGTAGTAAGAGGGTGGCAAACTGCAGTATCGCCTTTCAGTGGGGTAAATAACAATGCAAGCAAGTTGTACTTTCCATCTGTTTTCTGCCTAATTTAATAAAACATTGCAGGTGGGCAGAATATAACATCATGTCTGCACAGCACCTTGCCCTTGCTTAGCACAATGCAAATCATTTTATGTAAAGTTGATAGAAAAATAGAGCTGCATGTCTACAATTAACACCTACTTGGAGCTTAGCTTGATTCTAAGTTATGATAAACTCTGCTTACTCTTAGCTCAGTTAACTGTGGAGAAAGAGTTATAGAGTCACTTTAAGGCATTTAGAAATGTTTCCAGAAAACTAAAAGTAATTTTCTCTGCTCCACATTGAAACCTCGATGGGTTTTGTAGAAAGTAAACCACCATTTATTAAGCGTGGGGTTTTTCTTTTGCCTTTCCTTTCCTTTCTCTATTCTGCTGGGTAAGGAGCTCATGTCATTTACATTTCTCAGTTGGAGAAATATGAATTAAGATTATCTGTATTGTTTGAACAGAGTTTAAAGCCCAGGATCCATTGTAGAAGTGGGTTGCTGGATATATACCTAGCAGAAAGCGCCTGGAGCTAGGCAGGACCACTAGCTGAGCAGGTCTGGCTCTGCCAGTTCTGAGTGTTTTACTAACTTGTCTAAATTGGGAGCATGGATTTTAGCTTTTCTTGAGATGCAGTTCTGCTCAGTGAATTTGTACCTCATAAATTTGTCAGATGTTTTGAATTAGTGATCTTCAGCTTTTGCTGATGTAACTCACAGACTACTGAAAGCTTCCTAAAGAAGGCGTGGAGTGCTTGTACTGTGGCTGGAGGCCTGATGAGCATGTTCCTGCTGATTTACTGCTTGCCTACACTCAGAATTAGGGCAGGGATTTCAAAGTCATAGCCCCTAATACTGTAGGAGAGGAATTTAGAGTGTTCAGCATTTTCTAGGCATGAGCAACTACAAAAACAAGTTGTGTAAGAAATGTGGACTCCTGTGAACCTGTTTTGGTTGTTTCCAGGTGACCACTTGAGCTTTCCAATGATTGCCTACGTCTCTTATTCTTTTAAAGTTCTGAGTGTAAAATCTAGAAAACTTTGTCAAAATTTTCATAATCCCTTGAGCTTTTGATTCCTGTGGAGATGACAAAGATGTCAACACAGCTTTTGTTCAGAGTTATTGCATGTGGCCATGAGATAATCCTTCTGAGCTAAAATACTTGCAGTGCTGTTGTACATTTTTAACATTGCTATGGCTTCACTTTTAGAGCATGGCCATGGCAATCTTTCTGTAAAGAGTGCTGAGGAATAATATATGAAAAAGTATCATAGGATAATGCAAATTGAAACCCCCAAACCCCAGTCCCGGCAGATGGGACTGTTGGAGGGCACAGGCTGCAGTCTGCCTTCCCCCCTCCACAGCCTTCCTTGCTGTCCAGAGGTGGTGTCCCACTTTGAGAACCAGTGACATTCCCCTAGAAGCAGGTTGCCTTCCATAGGAGGTTGGAGATTTGCCATGATAACCAGAAAGCAAGTTCTACTGAGGCAAAAGCCAAAGAAACTTTAGGTTAAGGTAATTATGTGTGATTTTGTGTAGCCAAAGCAAAAGTCAAATGCTTTCTTGGACCAGAGCAGATTTTCTGACCTGCTGCAATCTGTATGCACTGCAAACTGAATTGCCCAAGCATTGCAGGAATACTTGAAACCTGTGTACTAATGGCAGCGGTGTGAGGCTGAGACAGCTGTAAAAAGTCTATTTTGGCATTTGGCCATCTCCTAAACATAAACAGCAAAATAACTCATCCATCTCCAGAGTCAGGAATGGCTGTGCTGGTTAGCCTCAGCTTAAACCTTATGAGTTTAATTTGGCTTTATAGCTGAATAGAACCAGGCTGAGGTCAGCCAAGGCACTGGCTGGGTGTGCAGGCAGGCTGTATTTTTGTAAAACTCACTGGAATCCAATTGCAATGACAGATGCCATGGAGTGCATCTGCCTGATCGTTCACCACTGATAATAGAGCTGGAGGTAGCTCAGTGAGCCTCTTCATCATGAATTTCTATTTTCTTTTATAGTCTTAAATATTCTCACTGCCTTTATCTTGAAAATCATATTGTACCTTTGTTTCTATTTTACTGGTTTTTAAACACTACCATTTTTAACAGGTTGTTATTTTTCCCCTTTGCCAAGTTGAGCTCCTTACTCCTTAGCAAAGAAAGTGCAACTAAATTAATAAATCAGAAACAGTTTTACCTTGTCATTCATATGACTTTGGAAAGTGGTAAACTACAGATACTTTTGAGTTTTGTGTATGTGAACCTGCAATCAAAATCAACCACTTTCATGTATTTGAATTTTTTTTTTTCAATACTTCCTCAGAATAAGATACTTAAACATTTGGAGCCAGTAGTAGTGTAAAGCAGATAGCTGGCTGTGCAATGATTTTTCCCTACTTCTTATATTTTTATATTTGGCATTACTTGAGAAGGGCATTCTTCTTTTCTTATAGAGTATTAAATTGGGATATAACTTTTCTTTGTCTTTGCTGAACTCCCATTTCTAACCATATTAATTTTGGAGACTAGGTATTGTTCCTCTATCTGTCATCACTAACTTCGGTCCACCTGACAAACTTTGTCTTCAGAGAAGCTGAGAAATAAGGTTACATGGGCTTGATTCAGTTTGGCAAGCAGCAGATCTGCATTTGCTTTGCACTGGTGTCTTGCCTTTCCCCCCTCAGTGGTATAGCCTCTGCTTGTGCAAACCTCCCCCTGCTTCACAGCCTGAGATAAACAGATGCTTGGCAAGATGTTTAGCATCTGAAACGATTTGTCTGCTCAGATATTTGCTCCTGCTTTATACTGGATGGAGTGTTTTGGCTTGGATTTTTTTTAGTTGTGTTATGAAGGGAACAACTTCAGCGTCCCATTGTGAGTTTCTCACTATTCAAGCTGGGAGCCTATACACAACAATAGGGTAGTGAACAATGGTCCATCAGAGCTACCAAGAGCAGGAAGCAATTTAAGATGTATTGGGTAATGAAGAGCAAATGTACTCTCATCACTACAGCTACATGGAAGCTGCTCTAAAATTTTATGACAAATCTGCAACAATCCAGCTGCAAAAGAAATATCTTGTGGAAGAGCAGAAATAGAAAGTTTTCATTCATCAGCACTGTCTCTTTGATGGCCTCTTTCATTTTTTCAGATTTAGTCAGATAAGTGAATGTAATCCACCTGCCAAGGTCAATAGTGTACTCCTTCCCTGTAGGAGCTAGACAGGGATCATTATGTTTGTGTGGGTAAGCATTGGTCTCTGTCACTCTGAGGAACATAGGATTTTTTTTCTTAGATCTCTATATTAGGTATGAATAATATTCCAGTAAAGTGTATTTGCAGAGTGAACAGTGATTCTGTTTCAAAGGTGCTTGAGCTGTAGAGGAAGATTTTCCTTCTTCCTTTGGTTTTGCATGAGGCTTTGTATGCTGAAGTAGGGCTGTAGTTTATTCAAGATAACACTTGCACACTATTTGTGTTTAGGGCCAGAGAAAGACCACATTGATCAGGCCTGAATCAATTGATTCGGCTAAATCAATACCATACAGGCTTTAAGAACAGTAAGTCTCATTGGTTTAATTATGCAGTTCAAGTGATGGGATGTTTCAAAGTGTGATGGATAAGTTAGAAAGTAAACAAACGATCAAGATCTCTTTGGTTTATGAAAGGACTGAAATAAGGACAATAGAAATGAGAACAGGCAGATTGGAAGCTATCAGATAAAATAATGTAGTAATGATTTGGGCTTATGTCCATACCTGGCATAGACAAATAACTAATTCAGAAACCTTTGATAGATAAATGATAAAATAATCAATAGGAAAATGCATGATCTGACATCTGAGAAACTGATTATATATCTGTGAAAGAATTGATCACTTCAGTTGTTTGGACCTGGTTCCTGGATGCTGTGTAATATTTGAACTAATTCACTAATGAATAACTGAACTAATTACTCATTGAATTAAATCACCTGAGTGCTGAATTTGGACTTGAATTGTGGCTGTTGGACCAGACCAAGAGAAACAAGGACTAATGGCTGAGCTGCTGTGGGTGCTTTGTGTTGATATTGGCTGATGGGTAAAGAGCTGGTTATGGAAAACTGAAGAGTGGGGCATGGGGCTTGTAGTAAAGAGGAGGGGAAGGGAAACCCTCCTGTGGAAGGAGCAACTGAAAACCAAATTTGACCTAATCTTGGGTTGTTCTGCTGTGCAGTTTACTACTAAAGGAAAAGAGAGTCATGCTTGGAGCACATCTGGGAAATGGATGTTTACTTGGCAGTCACAGAGGTGTAATAGTTGAGAAATGTGAAGATGCAGTTATTTTACTTAAAGAATTTATAAGGCTGCTAGACTATCACACTGTATTTTTCTGGAGGTTGGGAACAGGAAAAGAATCCATATAATCTCCCATTGCAGTTCCTGATAGGAAGGAGTCTCTTTCAGCATAGATGGGAAAATCACTCTTTTGTTTTTGTTAACAAGCCAATAACAGCCCTTCCTACTGCAAACTTTTTTTTTGGTTTGAGGGAATGTTTTTCTAAAATGAATGTAAATATGCTGGTTTGAAAAGTGCATTATAAGCCACGATAGTTTTCCCATTGCTTTTTTGTTTGTCTCTCCTATTGTATGGTGATGTTTCTCTGAAATGAGCAAGCTGCATCTTTCCCCTGTTTCAGTGTACAAACAAGTATATTGTGTCAGGTCACTAAATACAATGTATTTACAGCAACCATTATTAGCAAATCGGGTTAAATGTGCCATGATGCTTCGATTCTTGGTTTAATCAAGCACTTCAGATATTTTTCAAAAAGCAAGAATAGATCTCAATTATGTAACTATTGTGTTCTTCCTTAGAATTTTAAGGAAAAGTTCTCTTCTCAAATCTTGGTGGAAAAAAAAATAGACATATTGTTCAGAGTTTCTGTACAAGATCTTTCTTGTTGTTGCTTGCTCTCGCTTCTGTATGGTTCATACATTTTTAGTAGTAGAATAAGAATGTAAATCTTTGGATATGTGCTTTATTAGTATAGTCAAATAAATAAATAAATTGCCCTAAAACTCAAAGTGCCCCTTGAGATTCACTGAGCCATTCACAACCTAAGTTTGACAGGCAATGATTTAGCCAAACCATCTATAACTTTTATTTGAAAAACAAGGACAATTAAAAATAGGACGAGGCATTTTGGTCATGAATTATTCTGATCAAGAATGTAACTAGATTTTTATTCCAATGCCTAAATGAAATATCTCCTTGTATATCCAGTGAGTTTCATTACAGCTTCAGTTTTATTACCTCACTTTGAGAGATTTAATCCTTTTCTGGGAAATGCATTACTCTTTGGAAAGTACAAATAAAAATGAAATACAATAATAATTTTGGGGGGATGGGCGAGAATAATAGGAGAGAAGGAACCGACTTTTATAGGTGACCAAACCTTTCTGTTATTTTGTTGAGATGTTCTTAGCATTGTAGCAGCTTTTTTGAAAGATCAGGAAGGGCAAAGCTTAGAGGCTACCAGTGTTCCTTAGGTTTGTGCCATGGCACCCCCTTCCCACCTCATCAGCATTGCTGGCGTGGCAGTTGCTATGGTGGGTGCCTTAGAGGGTCCAGGTGACCCACAAGAAAAGTTGCAGGCTGAGACTGAGGAGACAGTCTTTCAACAACAAGAGAGGAGCTGCAGGAACAGCTGTGTGCTGGTCAAGGTCTGGACACAGCTGGAGCAGCTTACTAGGCTGGACTGGGCAGAGAAGGTGTCAGTGTGGAGCAGGTGGCCTCTTCTCTCAACTAAACCCAAAAAGCATGTTTGGTTCCACATCCCATTCTGGACATGTGGTAGAGAACTTTTCTGTTGCCTAGAAAAGAGACGGACTGAATTCCTTCTCCTTTCCACCCCAAGACCCAAGCAGCTAACCTCAGAAATTCACCTCTGCTTTGAAGCCTGTTGGGATACAGACCAACGTCTCCTGGGGTAAGGGAAAAGAAGCAGAGCTCTATCAGGCCAAGTTCCTTCCAGTTACTCTTCAGCAACTGGCATAAATCAAGTGATTCCTCTTTTATCATGGTGTTGCTGTGAATGAAGGAGCTGAGCCCCATGGCTGGAGCAGGCAGGAGAGCACTGGTAATGAGGGGCTGGGGGAGCAGGGGGTTTGATATGGCTCCAGTGTGCTGGAGATGGAAATGTGCCAACTAGGAAGAGAAATCTTGCTGTAGCCCTGTATTAACAGGTCGAGCATGTTTTGTTTCCATAAAGCCTCCATCCAAAGCAATTAAGAATAATTTCTGATTTTTGAGTAACCTGTAGAATGTTATTCTTCACTCTTCCTTTCTTGCTCCAGTTTTCATCAGTGTCTGGACATTTATAAATCCAGACTATTTTGTGCATGAAAGATAAAGATTAATGCTTCAGAAGAGGTTTATCTTTTTAACAGTGCTGTCAAAGGCTGAAGCATGTTACCCACAGTTTTTAAAAAAAATTGCATCATAGATATTTTCTGACTGAAAACGAATTTGCTCTTTTGAAATGTGGATGGAAATAAAATTAGAGTGTTGGTAGATAAAAGTATATATTTTTTTTAACCTGTTGTATTGCATTTGTGCAGGCAAATGCAACATGGGGTTTAAAATGTAACTCAAGAATAAAGAAAGCAAGCTAAGAACTGAGATGTAAAGGCAACAGAACAGAACAGTGAAAAATTCTTGTGATGAAACCTGTTAGTAGAATTTAGATGCAAAAGAAATGGGGTCAGACTTTTAAAATCACTAGCACCCAGCTGCCATGTGTGTTTTGCTTTTTGATCTCTAACAGTTGACGTGGAAATTGTTGGAAAAAACTAAACTGATCCTTCTGCACACTAGTGATGTAACTCCTATAACAGGACCTTCTGAGAATTAAAAAAAAAGATTCCAAACAGGAAGTAAAAGAAAATATTTTCTTCTGTTAATAACTATGGAAAGTTATAGGAATGGAATAGATTGTAGCATCTTGTGTACATGGCAGAAGTTTTATTGAAATTGGGGGTTCAGTATCAAGGAAGATAGATTTTTCACCTACTAATTGTTTTATTTAATAATAAGAAAACCTAGAGGGGAATATAAATGCTCAATCTATGGAGAAATTTCCAAGACAGATGACTTTGCAGTTAAACTCGCAGGAAATGAAAAGTCAATGGAAACTGGGCCTGTAGCACAGGAGCAGAAAAAGATGGGGAAAGACTATGTAAAGGAAATTAAATGACACTAAAAGAAACAATAGACCTTACAGGAAGATACCTCATCCCTGTGCGTTTTGTAAACAGAGTGCCTGCAGAAATTTCTTCAACCACCACAAGGACAGAGCTTCTAAGCACTGACTGTACAATACCCCAGAGCTGATNTCCCTGACATTCTGTGATTCTGTGCAGTCTGGTGGGGACATGCACTAACCAATGCCAGAGACTGCCTGTGTTCTCACAAGTGTATGCTCTGGGTTATGTGCATAGGTGTTTAAGACAAGGATACGTTTATCCCGGAAACCTTTACCTATGAATTCTCAGCTTGTTTCCCACAGTGACTCCTGCTTCCCAAGATCATCTCCCTTTTTTTTTCCTGTGGGTTATCAGAACATTTTCATGTAACAGGGCTTTTCAGGGAAGCTGGTTATCCGAGGCACTGCTGGTGTGAAAATGATGCCTAGCTTGGGGAAGAGAGTCAGTCAAACTACAGCAGCATGAAACCCAGCACGCAGCTCATTCACCCTGCCTCGTCAGTGAGTTTGGCAGCCTGCTCTAATCTCTGTGCTGCTGCATCTAGGCTGCTGCTGGTACCCAGGCTCCTTAGTTTGAGCCTTGCGTGGTTGTTCCTGTGCTATGCAGAATCTGATCTTCAGCACACCCTGACCTCCCCTGTTATGCTTTTAATTCACATAAATATTCTCAATGTTTTCCTCTCAGCCTCTTCTAGAAGAAACGGTGCTCAGGCAAGGATAAGGTGCTCCTCACCAAAGCTCAGCTGGGTACAAACTGAAAGTATCAAGAGACCTTGTTCTGTTTTTTTTTCTTTTAAGGGTTTTGTCAAAAAGCTGGAGACCAGCACAGCCCAGGGAACTCCTGCCTTTCTGAGAGGTTTGAGTCAGGCTGGCCATGCGTCAAACTGGTGGGTGCAGAATGGAATGAGTAGTATTTTCAAGCCTGATGCTGTCATTAAGCGACCTCTTCTGATTTAAAAGGTTAGCAAGCAAACAGAAATAAATAAGAGGTTTTCTTTCACCTCCTGAGAGCTCACACAGTACAGCCTCTGATAGAACTGTACATGTGTGTGCATGCATAGGCACATACAAAAGCAATGCAAATGTCTACCACAGCTGAAAAATCAGGCTCAAACCAGACCTATGTGATCACTGCATTGTTTACTATGACCAGTTTTTTGAAGGCTTATGTATTTAAATATAATAACATCACTGTGATGGTGAATAGTATAATGGATATATGAAGGAGCCTTCCCAAAAGCCAGATAACTACAGAAAACATTGTCAGTGAATAAGGAACACAAAGTCTTCTAAGTCACAAGGGAAAACCCTTTCACCCTAATTTGAGGATGAGCAGCTTTGCAGCTATACCATTGTTTCTTGCTCTTATGCAGATACTGCTCTCTCTGATATTATTAATACTGACAGTAGAAATCTTAAGCATATGTCTCCTATCTTAGACTACTTTTTTCCTTATGGGATGGGAGGTGACCCCAGCAATAAAGCCTTGAGTTGAAAAATTGTTTAGCACATTGTCATAAGTACATAAGTAGTCTTTTTTTTTTTGTTGTTGGTATTGAGTGCTAGGTTGCTAATTGATTTTAGGGACTAATAAGAGGCCTCATATTACAAGGCAAGGTGGATGTCATGTACAGTCAACCCAACTGCACAGAGGGAAGAGCAGGATTTTAGAAAGTTTCTGTGGAGCATGTTAACTCTAGGCTACTGGTTTGGAGGAGCTTTGGGAACACCTTTGCTAAGGCTGCTCTTAGTGTGAGCAGCAGGGATTGTAACTGATACTCCAAATCCCCCTTTGAATGAATGCATGCTGAAGCTGAAACCTCTTGTCGTGAGCTTGACCTTTGGAAGAATGTCTAAAGAAAAGAACTTAAAGGCCAAGTCCAAGGTCTGTTACAGACTTCTTATTTTAGAAGAATTACTTGTGCAATTCTAGAAGATGTCACCCACACCAGGGACTGTTTAGCAATAATATCCCCTTCCTATACATGGAGCTACTTTGCCACTCTCTTCTACTCAACTGCCTGGTCTCAGTTATAGCTTTCTCAGCACAGATGGCTTCCTGAAATATTGATCTAAGCCTTTCTTCAGTTATCTTACTCACTTGTACTCCCTTTTGCCCCCAGATACTTCTCAAATAGACAATGAGCTGTGACAGCAGGGCTGTACTAACAGTGGGTTTCAGTAGCAGTATTGAACCCAAACACACCGTCCCTGCACATCCAAGATGCAGCTGGGACCACAGGTAGGGCCAGCAGCTGGTACACACTGCGTAGAGAAAACCTCACATATGGCCTGGGCTCCAGATGCAGGCTTCATTTCTATTCCATTTTTGCTCCTTGGCAGGAGCTCCAGACTGACACCATGCCCACAGGCCAGTTCAAGATTGCCCCCATATCGCGTGATGCAGGGGCAAATAAGATCTGTCAAAAACACAAGCGCAGGAGGTTTCAGACAGCTCATGGCAGCCAGCAGCTCAGGTTTACACAGACAAAGCTTGGGACAGCAGCCAGGCATGCCATCTGTACTGGGGTTGTGCATGGCCAGCAGTTGTGCCCTTGCTCTGCTGAGAAGCCCCTTCTCACAGCACCTGCCCCTGCCAGAGCCTGGGCCAGCTGCCTGCAGCCTGGCACTGGTAAACACAAACGCTGGGAAAATACTGCCTGCTAGCTCTGATGGTCTTAATGTGGGTAGTGTGGAAAGGTCTCCTGTGGCTATGTACTTAAGGTCTGCAGAAAGCTTTGACGTGTCAAAAGCAGCATAAATATTAAGCATTTTTATTGTTGTTGTGCATAGGAGGCCAAGTTTTGATAGTCACTTAAGTGATTTCATTCTACTTTTTAAAGCACACTTAGTAATAAAAAGTGTAATAAAAATCCAAAGTCCTAGGATAATATCCAGTGCTGCTGCCACTAAACATTTTTTGTTGTTAAAAAGAAGGAAAACCTTAATCTGCTTGAAATGCAGAGCACAGTCAGCTGCTAATTGTAGGAATAAATAACAGATGCATGCAATATCCTTCCATTTCAGTTTCCTTTTTATTTCCAAAATGAATATATTTTCCTTTCTTTTGTGCAGGCCAGTCTAGTGACCTGTGCAGGCACAAGTCTCTGTTTGCAAAGCAAGCCCAATTGACAGCAAACCTTCTGCTTCCAGATCCATAAATCTTCTGCTGTAAGTGCCTGGATATTGGTTCAGAAAGCAGATAATGAAATAAAAATAACAGCAGAAAAGCATCTTGAGTGGTTTGAAAAAAAAATAAAAATCTTTCCACTGAATGCAAAATAATATGAAGAAAAATAAATTGCACAAAAATGAAGGTATTGAAAATTAATTCTCCTGCCCCTCTCTGCTCGAACTCTGGGAATGTATTTTTCAGTTCCATAATGCAAGCATCTCCTCTGTGAAGAAGTCCGAAAGGATTTCAAATGGGGAATTAAATAGTTTTCTACAAGTTGCTAGAACCTACTACAAAATTATATCCTTTCTGTAGGAATGTTGGAGTGTTTATTGTGGGGTTTTTTTATTTGGGTTGCTGTTTTTTGGTTTTTTTAAATTTATTGCAAAGCCAGAGCTAAAGCTGGAAGTGCACTTCAGGCTGGGATATGGGGTTCCTCTAGCCCTATCCCTTTTGTTTAACTACCTCTCGTAGCTGAGGAGCAATGAGGATGCTGAAGTTGGCTGCTCCCCCCCCGACCCCGCAGTGGGGCTGCAGCTACAGACGCGCCGGGCACAGCATCTGCCTTGGGGACCTCGGAATTTGTCACCTTCGAGCCCGAGCTGTTCTCTGCATTCCTGAGCGCCACCTGCTGACACTTTTTAAATGACAGCCTGAGCTGCGATGCCCGAGAAGCGATTCCTGGGGAGCAGAGGAGCAAATCTGTCCGTGTCCCCCCCCGCCGCAAGTCCCGGCCGGGCAGTGCCGCAGCCCGGTCCCACCTCGCAGCCCTGGCTCCTGGGGCAGCCGCTGGGCTGGGGTTTAGCAGCGTTGCACTAACACACGGACATCTCTGGTTTTCCAGGCACAGACACGATGCAGGACGTCGTAGCCATAGCCCGAGCAGCAAAGGGCCATGCACAGGTATTAAATACCTGCTGCTCTGCGTCCTACTCTGTGCTGGGAGCTATTTGTAGGAAGCAAATAGAAATGGGAAGATTTACTTCTTTATTCACTTAAATTAGAAACCTAGGAAATTTAGAAAGAGGGAAGTGCTTGTGTAGCTCGAGAAGCTACAAACAAATAGTTGGATAACACAGAACATTATTTATGTTTGAGATTGCGAGCTACATAGGTATTCCAAACACCTATCTGTCAGCCTGCCTATCACTATTGTATCCTGGGAATATATAGTCAACAACAGAGCAACTCATCATTGCTTCCCTCTTCCTGTAGTAATCTCAGTAATTTACTGGGGCTGTATATTAAAACGTCTTTCCCTATCACTGTGCATTTGCATACATCCATCAGCCAGCTTGTATATGTGGGATGGTAGATGATTTAATGCTGCCAAGAAGGCTTAAGATGGGGATACATGTTTTTGTAAGCATTGTTAATACTGTCATGCCAAGAGTAAGGAGGCCAAAGACTTGTCCTATACATAATGGCTGGCTGAAGAAATCCTGGAATCATTAACGTCTGGGGGGGAGGGGAGTATTTAGGAAAGATCTTAGGAAAACAAATATCTAATCATGCAGAAAAGAATTTCACTCTAATCGTTTTTAATCCATATACAAAATCAAGTTTCTCAGTGATTTTCTCAATACATCTGTAGTTTGAGCCTCCAACTAGTACAAAGCCTAATATTTGCATGTCTGATGTGCCTGGACACTGGCCCAAATGTGATGCATGCATGCCCTGGAGGAGCTGCTCCAGGATAGCAATAGGGAATACCAGGAATGGGAGTAGGAGAGCACGTACCTGTGGCTAGGACAGAAGTAAATGCAATAAGTATGGACCATCTGTGGAGATGAAAAGCAAATAGTTGAATATTAAAAGTGGATAATAATGTAAATTTTGTGAAGAAATTACTTTTGCTGATATGAAGTTTCTCAATTACAATTTGAGTACATACGTCTCTTGGTCTTTTAGGGGAAAAAAGAAATGTCACATCTTGCTAGATGAGAAAATGTCATTAACTTACAGCCATACTTTTATTGATACAAGCCCTGAAGATTCAGGAAATCAACAGAGGACCAAAATCAAACCATCAGAATTGTGTGCTTTGCAATCCCTGTGTGTACTCCTCTTCTTCATGTCCCAGATCTGCTCGATGCTCCTTTCCATTCCACCTCACAGCCAGGCAGGGGCCATAAACCCAAATCCAATGGAGCCAAACCACATGAACATCAGACCTTCATACGTTTTCTTGGAGCAAAGTGGTGGTGTCAGTGCTTCAAGGCTTTGAGACAGGCAGCATCTTTTACTCCGTATCTATGGTGCATTTATTACAGAGATTTCTAATGCTTTGAGAATACAGACAAGTAATAGTGGTTTGAGAGATGTGTGTCTATTGCTAATGGGTTTTACCTAAGTCAGAATTTCAGTTGTTTGTCTGAGTGGGATCCACAGCAGATCCCTGTGTTAATTAATTCAGTATTGCAGGGTAGAACAGAGAAACTCATGCAATTCTCTGCTATACGCCACCAGAATTTCCCAGAAGAAATACCTACTGGTTATACTAAACTGATTCTTATGCCAGTAACCAGCAGAAGGAATTTAAAGGAATCCGAGCCTCCTTATCGATGAATTTAACATTACAGGCAACTACTTTTTCAATAAAATATTTACTTTTCCTACCTCAGCACTGAGAGAGATTTTGAATTACAATAAGCCCGGTGCTGACGCCCACCTCTGCAGTTTCATTTGCAGCACAGGACGTGTGAGTGACTCGCCTGCAGCCATACTGAGTTAGGAGCTCAGCTGGGGCCAGAGGGACCCACATTCTTTGCTCTCTCTTTTTAATCAGCCAGCCTTCTCTTCTCCAGGGTGCTACCCAAACATGCCAGGGTTTAATTCCTTAACAGAGAGGAATAATTTAGATTGTTTCACTTCCAGAAGTGCGGAAACCAAACCCTAGCTGTGGAAGCTGGAGTTTCTGTTGGGATTAAAGGAGCCTGGCCAATTCGCCCCTAAAGATCTAACCTTTTGCCTCTCGCTGCTGTATTATTTTTGTTGCAGAAAATTCATGTTTCCAATTGGCTTTGGCTTAGTGGATGGCTGTTGAAATAAAAGCATTTTTTTGACATGTCACTTTGCTCTTCCCTATCCACAGTCCAATGTGTCTCAATTTCCATTTCAAATACAGCCCAGATATGTCTAATCTTTTGCTTCTTCAACATTTTCAAGGAAGTGTAAATTCCACAATTTAATTAATGGGTCAAAGAGGCTGAGCCTTCTCCATGCAAAATAGAACTTTACAGTGATTAATTAAAATTGCTATCACTATTCCAACTTGCTAGATAGACTTGAGCATGACATATTCTACTAAGGACATTACAGAGTGCAAAAAACAAAGTGTGCTAAACTTAGCGAAGCAAAGGGAAACGTGCTTATTACAAATGGGGGACCTTTTTTTTCAGTATGCAGAGAACAATTTTTAAAGGACACTGTCAGGAATTATGGTGTACTTAAATTTGATCAGCCTTAATATTCATTCTCTTTCGCTGTGCTGGTTGATGTCTCTGGGGTTCAAATAGCTTTTAACCATGTGCCGTTTTACCCTTAAAGTTGGAGGAGGAACAAAAGTAATATTTATGTAAATTCAGTGAAGCAACAGAGCATCATACAGTCTCCACTGGCTTTTGTAGAAGCTGCTAAGTGATGAGAACTAATTTCCAGAATTACTTTAACGTGCTTTGGGTATGCAGAAGACAGCAAACAAATGAAACAATATTAATTTGAGATGCCATCAGACATATAATGGAGAAACCTTTCAGTGTGTTGGAGAGACAATAGTCTTTCATTTGTCACTTACTTTAGGCCTTGTTTATGAAACTCCACAATGCTGCATGACTGAGAATAATAAAATATTGAAAAGAACCTGAATCTGAAGAAGCAGATGTTGGTCTCTCCTGGCTTGTTTGCTTGATCATTTAGGAGGAGTGGTAATAATGTGCTTGGTTCTTTTTAATACAAATTTCAGCTTTTGTGGAGTGATAACATTGTGATTGCCATCATGGTTTGTCTAATCTCTGTTTTAGCATCTGTGGACTTTGTTTTTTGCCTTGATTCTCTGTATATGTTATAGCCACAATATCCCAGTGCCTGAAGAAGGATAAATCTAAATGCTGTATCTGTTTTCCTATCAAGATGAATGATCTGTTTTCCTATCAATGGGATATTAATTTTGCAACTAGAGACTTAATGCCAAAACCTCAAGAGATGCTTGCATAGAGAAATGAAGGTAGAATATTGATGTGGCTCTGGAGATGACCTCAGGTCCGGGAGTCCCTCACTGGGGATATTGCATCACTCTGCTCCCAGTGGCTCAGCACTGCCCCAGCTTACTCCAGTTCTGCACTGGAGTCACAAGTGCTCTGAACTGGTTGTGAGCAGTAACTGTCTTTTAAAGATGATTCTTGGGCAGCCCTTGAAGTGGACTTCATACTGTAAATCTGAAAGTGCCACTTAGTGACCAAAGGGTATTTTTCAGCATGTGTGGGACTCCCTGTGCCAGAGCTAAGCTAGCACTCAATTTATTAACACATTAATACAGACTATCTGCATCATGGCCATCGTGTTGGAAGGAGAGTGGGATGAAGAGTACATCTATTCGTGTGCTGCTCTTTCCACCTGGTATAGAAGGCATGCTTAGAAAAACCTCATCTTAACCACTCTCTTGGGTCAAATACAGGTCTAGGGGAGCTTCTACCTATGTTCAGGACAGCAAGTGCAGAAGTACTCATGCCTGAGGTAGCATGGCAAGAAGCACAAGATGCTGAAGCCGTAATGCTCACCAATATGGTACTTCATTTCTAGATGCCTTGTGCAGCTTGTCATTTGTGACTGCAGTCAGCAAGAAGTCTGAAACACTTTCTTCCCTTTGATATAGGGGAAGTTAGGATATTTCCAGCCTGTGTGATGAAGGAAGCCCTGTGCAGAGATCAGAGTGCGCTTGGGAGTGTGATAGCTCCAGGCTGGCGTGGTGTGGGAATGCCACTGTAGCAGCTAGGAATGAGGGGAGCCAGCAAAGTGGAAAATGTGGAGTTATTCTCGATTGAACAGATCTGTCATTTACTGTGTGATATAGTCTCTTGTGCCTTTCTCTCTAGAAAATACAGTTATTTCACTCTTCTAAAACCTTCTCTCAAATTCCCAGTGAGAGGATTCCCTGGGAGAAACAGCAGGTGAAGTTCCGGCAGTGGATGAAAGAATTCGTTTCCCTTTGTGCATTTTAGAAACCTCAACTTAATCTGTTTTCCTTCATTCATCTGTGCACACACGTCCTATTGCCAGCAGATCCGCCCTTTGGTTAAAAGTTTAAGTGCTGATCAGCATGAGTTGACTTTAATCACCAGGTAAAAGCCACTGACAAACAGCTTTCCCAGTATGGATCCTCTACATACTTTTTCTTTTCCACACTGCATTTAAATTTTGAATTAACCCTCTGTGCCCCCCACTAACATGAGATCCAAACCGCACAAGTGCTGCCATCCTCTAAATGACTGAACAGCGCACCCCAAGTCACCGACCGGCAGAGAAAGGTGCCATTGGGTTTGTGGCTCAAATCCTCCTCCAGGCCACAGTCTCTCCGTGTTATATTTATTCCCCTTCACTGCTGGATGCTGAGTCCTGGGCTCTGGTGAGTGCTGGGCTCGGCAGCCCCGAGGGCAGGGGTGCTGGGCAGTGGTGCTGGCTGGGTGGGTGGCTGCCCTCAGCATGGCACAGGCAAAGCGGAGGCTGCATCCCTGCAGCAGCCGGCAGCAATTGCCATGGCAACCAACAAGCTGATTACTCAATTACAGCGTTTCTTTTTAAAAAGTGACATAAAGCCAAGGGACAACACAGCCTTGGCTTCCTGTGGTGCTTGATTTTCAAAGTGCCGAGCTATGTTTAACTTTTTAATATACCTTGTGATTATGTTTGCCAACCTGGTTCTGGATCTCCTTTTTTTTAATTATTATTACCATTATTATTATTTTATCCCCCTGTTCTTTGAAATGCCGAGAAAGTAAAAAGCTACTTGAAATGTACAGTTTTTCTTGCTGCAGGAAAACATGCAGGTGTGATCAACACCCAGTGTCAGAGCCTTGCTGGCATGGGAGGACTGCAACAGATGCACATTCAGGAGAGCACTGGAGCCATGACCAATTTAGCAAAATGTGCCAAACCTGCTCCAAGAAACCTCAGCAGAGCTACTCACGCTGCAGTCTCTGAAATAGAGTTGTCTCTTCATGCTTTTCATACCTAATGTGCTCCTGTAGGTACTACAATGCTGTTCTCGGAGCTGATGGATTTTTCATCCTTCTGTGTGAGTGTAGATTACTGGTTATTTTTCTACAGCCTAAGAAGGGAAAAGGTTGAGAATACAACTTGTGATATTTGGTTTTATTGTTCTGTTAATATCAGTTCAGATTTATCACTCCAGCTGTGCATGAGCTAAGGAATGCCATTGTTTTTCATAGGGATATAACTGCTGTTATAGCACTTTGGTGGTCTGGTCATGGTCTTCATCAAGCTGGATGTGATAGAAGTGGACAGTGAAAGATACCTTATGTCAAACAAAATAGACCAGCCAGGCAAATTCCAGGGAGGAAAGCAGAAACACAGAAATAGAAGGTAGCTTTGCTGCTGACCTTGACTGGATTCATAGGATCATAGAATAATTTAGGATGAAAAGGACATCTACAGGTCATCTGATCAAGCCCTCACTCAAAGCAGGGCCAAATTCAAGGTTAGATCTACTTTCAAAGTTGGTAGACCTTTTCCAGTGAGGGAAAAGGACAGCTCAGGGCCTTTTCCAGCCAAGTCTGGAGTATCTCCCTGCACAGAAGTGCCCCAGGCTTTCTGGGTCTCTTTTCCAAGATTTAACCACTCTCACTGCTCTTAGCATGCTCAGCTGTAGGTCTGCTTTAGCAGATCATGCAAACATCTCTACATGACTTCCTATGCCACTGTTGCAGAATGAAACTGTTTTCACATCTTCTGCCTCCCAAATTGGGTAGCCATCTCGAAAAGGCTCTTGGATTCTGGAGGAAGCTGTAGTGTTGTTTACAGTGCTCACTCATGATTCAGGTGAAGAGCAAGATGTTGTATTTTTAACCCATAACTTGTAAAGGATTGGGGACTACTTGTTCTGTTCTGAAGTAATGTCCTGGTTTGTTAGAAAAGTTTTTGCAAGCAATTTTCACTTCTCTCTGAAGCTGCTGAGAGGTTCAGGTTGTAAGTAGACTGTATGACTCTGCAGAGACAGATTAGCAGGATTACTGTCACTGTTCCAACAATTTATTGTCAATATTTAATTCCCCACTCCCTTTCTCCTCTCTGAGTTTGGATCATCTCCCCAGACAGGAGAGCAACCACTTCAGCCTTCATGATCTAAGACTGAGGATTCCTAAGGAGGAACCTCCTCATAGTCATGTTTTCAATATTAATGCTGTAGGAAAAAAAAGGCCTGAAGATGTATTTGCTGAACAGAGGCATGGCATCTCAAGAAGTCTTGCTTGAGCGCTGGTCTTGGGAAGGAAGGTCAGCCAGGCTGGAGAATTTGGTGTTCCTGATGAACACTAGACTTCATGGATGACATCTAAACTACGATGGGTCCACTCTCCAGCTCTAGAATTTCCTAAATCACAGATTGTGAGGAGCTAAGAGAGTTTAACAAGGAAAAGCTCACTCCATATTTGTTGTCCTCTTTCCCCTAAGCACTCACTACTGACCACTGTCAGACATGGGGTAATACTAGTTCATTTACCCGGGATATTTACTGGGGCAGAGCTGAGCAGCAGGAATTCTGCAGGGAAAACTGAGAGCTGCCCTAGTCTGTCAGACTGGAAGAAGATTCCCCATCCCTCCCCAATGAGCAGAGCTCTTAAATTGCTTTGTGTGGAGTATGAATAGCAACAACATGCTGAGTGGAACAGAAAACCACAACAAATGAACTGCTCCTATTTGATCATGCCGTGTCCCTCTTCAGCATTTTTAAGCTAAACCATAGTCCTCCTCAGTAAAATGATTGATTTAAAAGTGCCTGATTATTTCAGCATTATTTGCTTTGCAAGCTGCATATGGTATTTTATTTCAAAGCTATGAAAATATAACCTGATTCTCCGAGCTGTGGGAAAGAGTAGCCAAAGACACGATTTCCCAATCATCTCATTTCAGCATGTGATAGAGCTGTCAACCTGGTGCTGTGGGGACAAGGCCAGCCATCTGTGTGAGATAGTGCAAGATGTCACTTGTACAGGTGTTTGTCAAGAAGGCAGGAACAAGTTCAGAACACCAAATTGCTGCTTTCTGCTCCTTATTTAATGAGTCAGTTTCCCAGCCAAGCCCGCACCAGAAAGCGGAGGTAGAAGGGATCAGCAGGATTATTATCTGAGCTGTGCTATGATCCATTTCCTGTGCCCACTCGTTAGGAGGGAGCAGAGGTGTCCTGGTCGTGTATGGACATGTGCTAGTGAGTGAATAGAGTAGGGTGGAAGTATAGGACAGCTAGCATCTCTGCCCTTAGCCCCGACCGCATGAATCCATTGTTTATTCCTTCAGAATGTGTGTTATATTGTGCACAAGTGCACATGCTGTACTTGTAGAGATTACCATCAGCAATAGGAATCACATTTTTTTTCCATTCCTAAGCACACAATGTTATCTCATGCCAGTGCCCTACTACAGGGATGAGAGAGTGACAGTGCAAGTGCCCCAGTTCTGAATCTCCAGGTTTCTCTTTACATCTTCTTACTGCTGCTTTTATTTTGTTCCACTGCAGAGTCAGAAAGTTTGTGATGTAATCCAAACTGACCTAATCTAACCGGCTGTAACTTTGAAGCTGGATCTAGCTTTAAATTTGGCCCTTTGTGAGGGGGTTGGACCAGGTGGCTTCCAGAGATCTCATCGAGCCTCAGTGGTGCTAGACTTTTGTGGCTTCTGCCAAGGAGAGATAACAAAGCAGCCATGGGTTTTGTGAGATTTGTGCAGCGTTTGTCATTTGTGCATTTCAAGATTGAGAAGGGCAGAAAATACCATTAATCTCCTTTTTAACATGGGGGTAGAACCTAGGGAACTGAGGTGAGTAGCAGTAATGCACTTAAGCCAGTGGTCAGCCAGGAATATAGCAAAGGTAACCCTGCCAGATGATTCTGCAAAGCCTTAGCATCCAGCTGCTATTCTGCTTTTCTGGGCACTCAAATGCACTAAGAAAAGCTTATCCAGGTGTTTGTGCTACGGACCAACCTCGTTTCTGGGTGTGCACTTGATCTGTCTAAATAAATGTACTCTCTCAAATCAGTAGAGGAAAATGGGAACCTCAAATCTATGGGGAGTTGGAGGGATGCCTTAAGGGATGCATAGGTACGTGAGCTAGGTATTTAAATGCAGGCTAGGGGTAAAACACAGGCAAAACCAGTTTTAGTATTTAAGACAGCTGTGCATAACTGTACCTTGTCCCTTTGCTTTCTTTCCCTTAAAAAGTCACTGAAAATGAGGGCTGGGAAACCATGTCTCACTAATAATGGGCAAGTACATATATGATCCAAAAGGCAGGTACGTAACTGATGTATTTGATCCACAGTGTAATGTATATGGTGTGTAGTGTTTGAAATGAGCCGTGTGTAGCAGGATGCTGCTATTCTGTCTCCTCTCAGAGCCTCAGACGCAGATAAGGGCATTTTTCAAAGTACTGACAGCAAGCTAAAGAGGATCTAGGCTGGGGTAGCTAAACTTCCACTTGATAGATGTTTACATCGCTGTATATTGGGAGCACACGTTCTTTCAATTGGCTAGTTGAACAAGAACACTCCTCAGATACATCTTTTGTGAGGAGACTAAGTTTCCTCTCTCTCACTCCTGCCTTTATCCCTTTCCTTCACCCTCAGTGGTAGCTTCTCCTTGCTATGTAAAGGCGCCCAATTAAACAGAACCATCCCTTCACTTTCTCCTACCTCTATTTGTTTTGCAGATGGCAATGATAAATCACTTAGGAGATCCACTTTGTGTGCACCAGGGCTGTGCATTTGCAAGTTTTCTCAGCACATCATTATTTCCCCTCATGGTCATAAAGCCAGCTTCTGAAGACTTCTCCTGGGGATGATCAGCCATGATGCTGGATGACATGAGCAAAGGCCTCAATTTTCATTTATTCTCTCTGTTCTTTATTTTATTTATATATTTTTGAGAAACTGGAGTTTAGACAGTTTAATAGACTGGAAAAATAATTGAGAGAAAGATCCAAATATCTTTACCTTCTCTAGGGACTGTCCTGGTTTTGGCTGGAATAAAGTTAATTTTCTTCTTTGTAGCTGGTACGGTGCTGTGTTGTGGATTTAGGAGGAGAATAATGTTCATAACACACTGATGTTTCAGTTGTTGCCAAGCAGTGTTTATATTAAGTTAAGGACTTTTCAGCTTCTCACACTGCCCTGCCAGTGGAGGCTGGGAGTGATTGAGAAGCTGGGATGCGACACAGCCAGGACATCTGACCCAGATGAGCCAAAGGGATATTCCAGACCATATGACATCATGGCCAGTGTATAAACTGGAGGGAGTTGGCCAGGGACACCCTTGCTCAGGAACTGACTGGACTTCAGTCGGTGAGTGATGAGCAATTGCACTGTGCATCACTTGTTTTGTATATTCTAGTTCCTCTATTATTATTGTCACATTCTTACTATTGTTTTGGTTGCCATTATTATTATTTTCTTCCTTTTCTGTCGTATTAAAATGTCTTTATCTCAACCCACGAGTTTTACTTTTTTATTCATTCTCTCCTGCATCCCACTGGGTGGAGAGTGAGCGAGCAGCTGCGTGGGGCTTAGTTGCCAGCTGGGGTTGAACCATGACAGGGACTCACAAGCCCTTTCATTAGAGACATAGGTGGTAAAGAAGTTTGCACTGTTCTCATTAGTGCTTTTGTTTTGTGATAACTCTTGTAAAGGCAGAATTCAAAGAGAAGTGACACCCACTTTCACTTTGCCTTGGGGCAAAATGGGACTGCTGTCAGGTGATGCCGATAGGAACCCAGGGCTCATACAACTCATGCTATGGAGTAACTGTCAGTGCAGCTTGCAGTGGAGGAGTACTTGCATCTCCCAAGCACGAGATGTGGCTGCATGTAAGTAATCAGCAGCACGGAGCAATGGCAGCACTGGAGGGGCCATAAACATGGGTCAGCAGCCGTGTTTGTCATCATGTCACACAGCACAGAGCTTCACAAGCCCTGAAAATGTCTGAGAGATACCTTGGTCATCTTCTACTTGATTTTAACTTTCAATCCTCTTTCAAACCTCACTTCCCATTCCTTGATCTGTGAGCTCAAATACATCCACAAGTCATCAAAATCCTCTCCTTAGTCTACAAGAAGTACATTGTTTTTCAGTCAGTCTCTGCTTCTCCTGTTATCCATTATGGATTGGGATCTGGAGTCAGGCTTGGTGCTCCTTGTTTATCAAATGAGCCAGTCAGCCCTTGTATCAGTGGTACGTGAGTGCCAAATTTCAATCCAACATCTAGTCCACTGGGTGTCAAAAGACCAAATTCTTTGGCATTTTTCTTGAAATATGTTCAGTGAACTTTCATACACTCACTGAAATTGAGATTTGTCTTTACCATATAGTTTATGATCAAGGGAACAGAGCCAATGACTAATTTATTTTACCAAATAAGTCTTTAGTGCTTCTTTTTAATATATCCATGTTTAATTGCTGTAATATATATTGCTCTGATGTGCATGTAATGTATGTTATTATTATTTCCATTTTTAAAGGGTGTGATTACTATATAGTGCTTTCCAGCATTTATACCATCCTTGTCCTTCTCCAGGTGAAGACAGCACAGAACACCTACTTGCAAAGTTCTGGTAGCCCAATTTCCCATCATTTTCCCTAATTCAAGTGCTATCAAAACAAAGCACAATCAGATCCTTGAAAAGGGGAAGTCAGGATATTGAGTTTCATTTTACAACCTTATTACAGCTGTTGCCCTGTACGTTAATTTGTGCTGTGTTGGGACATTTCCTCTGCTCCTGTTAAATCATTATTAGCAGCAAATGCCCTCTATAAACCTGGCACAACAATGCTGTCAAAGACAACAGATATTATCAAATACCAATGCTCTGACCTGTGTAACGTTCTCTGGCTCAGTTCTCCAAATTGTGCAGAACCACTGTCCCTCATAAGCTCTTCATTAAAGCTTCCATAATTTCTGAAGCAAATGAAGAGTCAACAACAGGCACTCCTAATTAGCAGACCTTTCTCCTAGCATGTCACACAACAAGAGTGGGGAAAAGAAAAGAAGAATCACCTTTATCTGTTCAGTAGGAGCCTCAAAGAAGTATCTATTCACTTAGGTGACCTACACATGAACGAGCACCTACTGTGCCAAGTGCTGCACAGACACACAATCTACTGCAGGTAATTTAGACCTCAAGATTACATCAGCAGATGGTTACTCAGATGCAAAACCCTAGAACTGGATGGATCTACAGCCAGCAAAAGAAGGCTCTGCTTCCAGTAAGCATGAGAGTGTTGAAATCAATCTTGTCTTTCCAGTCGTTTTATTCTGTTTTTTGTTACATTGTGAGAATACAAATAAAATAGAACAAAGGTGAGAGTTCTGCTTCTCTGCTCAATACAGCTTTTAATATATAAAGCTGAACAGAAACAGTTAATCAAAGTGTTTCATCTGTGTCAACTCTTCTGATGGCTTGAGATGGCACCACTAATGCTTGGGCATCCATCATGCCTCTCTAACAGCAAGATGCCCTAAGGAATAATTTAGGGACCTTCTCCCAGGAATATTGCTCTGTGTAAAGTCAGTATTTTATCCACTTGTCCGATGAGAATATTGCTTATGATGGTTTTATACAGCTGTAGTATTACTGCTGTTTATCTTCAAACCTCTCAGATGCCTGTGTCCTCATGTTGCTCTATATGCATAAGCAATCTTGTCCTCTACTTCCATTCTTTAGAACAGAGAGGGAGGAGAAGGTCAAATATGTGACCCTGGGGAGATTATCTTTGCAACCAACATTTATAAACTGAGATGAGACACTTCAGAAGATGTCTTTGCTCTCTTGTACATATTTTCCACAGCATTAGTTCAGCTATAGTGGAGTGATCTAGATCCCAGACAGGCTAATACCTTCCTGAGACCGTCATCTGAGATCCTTTGGCATGACATTTAGGTTTAGCTCATCAGTTATTCAAGTATCTGTGCACATAACTATTACAGCTGGATTTTCTAAATCATGGAAATAGACTGAGTTTGTAAAGATGTAGAGGTTGCTAAACCTCTTTAACTGATGCCAGCGTTTGGGAAGAGTACTCAGCATCTACTGTAAAACAAGCTCTCCAACAGAGTCTACCAAGGTTTTGGGAACAATGTGGGGTTTTTTAATTCCTTTTTCTGTGTTTATATTAGCCTTTGCAACTACTTACACGAGAATGAGAGTCCTTATCCAATGCTAAAATGTGTTCTCCACATTTTAGAAAATGTTCTGGTTTTTTTTGCTGTTTCTAGATTATTTGTTTGAAATTAAGACTGATCTTCCAGTGATTCACTTCCAGCTTTTGACAGTCTATTTTCTGCCTACCGAGGTACTTCAGAGAGAGCTGGGAAAACAGGATTTTTAACGAAATAAATATGCAATAGTTAAATATGCTGAACAAGACATTTTACTGCTATGCCCTTGCCCTCCACTGGGAATTTAATCATCTGATAACATGGAAGGGAGCTACAGAATTTGAGATCTACCTTTTCAAACCTAGGAAGAATTAGGTTGCTCCAGGAAACCTCCAGTCCTGCCAGACTGACATGGGATTGCTTCCTTGTGGTTCTTTCTGCAGCTTATTTTACCACAGATTCTTCTTGATGAGTTCTACTAGAAATGCCAGTTTTTTGCAGTTTGAAGGGAAGGAGAAGAAGATGGCTGTATGTAAAAGGAGGAGAGGCAAATAAGAAAATACTTCAACTTCTGTAATGATAACTTCATTATATTTTCTTGTTACAGTAATTGCAGGTTTAACTAACGACTTTCCCATTGTGCAAGCTCTGGAGAGGCTGGAAATTTAATAAACAGTTAGAATAATACCAAATGATGGAGCAAGAGGTGAAATTACCACTTGGATACACTTCTTTCAGCTAAACTGTGCAGGATCAAGGGGTCACTCAGCAGAGATAATTGCTAATTAAGCTTGGAGGGTCAGGCAGGCAGCCAGGCAAACATCCTTGTGTTGCATTGGGTTGCCAATTGATTACAACTTCAGCCCTTGATTAAACTTCAGAAATGATTAATTGATTAATACACACTTGCCAAAACGGGCAAGAAGGAGGGGGTACCGAAGGGAGGCCATGGCATTCACCTCCAGGTGATCTTCAGAGCATGGAAACTTTGCAGTTTTGCCATGGTCCCATTTATGGTGATTTCATTAATGTCAGTACAGGAGCAGGATGAGCTCATGGCTCAGGTACTAAAAAGGGAATCAAACAACGTGAGCTCAGTGCTGGCTCTGCAAAAGATTTGCTCTCACTAGAAGGCACTTAATCTCTCTCTTCTTTCCTTCATCATCTGTAAAGTGACAGCGAGGGATTGTTTTCTGCAAATACCCCTGGGTAGGTTTCCTTGCAGCACAGATACATACCCAGGACAGATTTGGGGCTGAGGGGGCCCTTCTGAAACTTTCAAATTCGGCAATCGGTGATCAGACAGCTGTTGTTCAGATGTGAAAACATGGACATTTATTGTAACTGTATTGATTTACTGATTTTAAGACCAGGGAGTACGATCAAGTCTGAAACTGCCTCAAAACATAGATCACAATTTAATTTCATCAACAAATTGCTAAGAAAGATAACATTACCGAATGACTAATTTAAACCAGAAACTTTTCATACTTGTTTGTTTGTTTTAAATCTGGAGCTTTTGTGTGGAATCTTGGAAGCATGAATGCAAGCTAAGGTAGACCATCATTGAGAACAAATATTCCATTACTTCTCACTTGCTTGTCTATAGAAATATGATTACATAGTATTTATTTACCTATTTATATGGGATTTGTTAGTAATGACTATTTGAAATTCTAAGCATCTCTTCAGCTTTTTTAAACTATTGAAAGCCATAGTTAGAGCATTCTGTCCCAAACACACCTATCCCCAAACTGCTCTATCTCATCACAATCAAAACCTAGTAATGAACAGCATACATTATTCCTCTTTCTGAGCTTGCTTGCAGAAACGTTGCTATCTTACATAAATTATAGTTTTCTGCTATTAAAAAGCAATGCACTGGGGTTTAAATATTGCTCCTCCAGCTGGAAAAGTAAATGTACTTTGCAATGGGTTAACATGTGCTTACAATTAGATACTGAAACACTCATTAGTATGTTCTGCCTAGCAGATAATCCTGCCTAGTCATGTTCAAAGAGCAGCACGATTATTAAGCAGACAGATGCAGTCAGCAGTCCTGTTGGGGAGGGGTGTTAAAATGAGACCCCTGATTAAATGGTGACTCACAATAAATCCTTGTGGAGAATGCGTGAAAGTAATACAATCACCATAGAGATTTTGGATGTATAACAATAGGGTAGTGATAAAAGCATCATCCTCCCCAGTGAAAGCTGTATTCAAGGTGAAGCTTTTGCTTGTGGACTGGATCCCAGCTGCAAGGCAGCAGAAGCACCTTGGCAGATGGCTAGCTGGATGACACAGAATGACGAACATTTTTTTAGCTCCTCTTACACATCCACCTTTTCATTTCTCTCTGAACCTCATACCTTGCATTGTCTGTATTGGCCTGCCAGGAAGGTGATTTCAGGGAAAGTGACAAATAAGAAGGTGTTTGGATACCAAAACCTGATTTATTACTGGCCTTTTGAGGTACCACAGGACTACGTGTGGGAATGCCGGGACATCCCAGGGAGCTGATAACTACTTCTGAGTAAAGCAGAGCTCCAGCTCCCCAGATAAGGAGGAACACATCTGTGTGTGGTAACACACACCTCATTCACCACCAGTACCCTTCGGTCCAAGGGCAGGCACAAGTGATTATCCAGGCTTAAGTGTGATTCAGTCCTTCAAATGCTGGTGTGGCTGGACTGTGAGGGCAGGCTGGAGAGGGATATCTCACAGTAGAGATTCATCTCCCTCCTGTTTAAAACACGGGCTTTGTGCTCCAGATCTGCTGACCAGCACAGTATCTGTCCTTCCAACATGTCAGGCTTAGTCTGGGAATTTGTGCTGCTGGTTTTTGTCTGCATCCATTGCCTGCAGGTTTTCCAGCTTCCACTGCTCTAACTCCAACTCAGATTCCCTCCTCAGTTGTGACACATAGCTGTAAGTGCTTCGTAGTGACTTTGTAGCATAAAAACTCAAAAGTTATTAAGATCTTAGGAAAATCACCACCTAAAGTTGAATAAGATTTACAGCAACGTCCCTAGGGAAGGGATTACCCTGTAATGTCTTCAGCTAGACAGTTTCTTGGACTATGGGGAAAATGTCCTTCTTTTGATGCAGTATATGTTAAAGGACTCTGAGAACAATCACTTTCTTCTGAGCAGAACCACAGGTATACATGTGCTAGAAAGCAACACTGAGAACTTTGAATCAAAGATTTTCTTTCAGGGAGACTGATGTCCTTATTTAAGGAAACTGTGTAGAAAATTAAAACAGAAGTAATTTTTGACAGAGGATAAGAAACAGCAAGGAATAAATCCAATTTGGTGACAATTGGTTATGCAGTACCTGAGTAAGATCAGAGCAGGTCTGTATTATATGTCTCTCTAGTAAGCCATTCAGCTCAGTATCAACTGCTCTGAATCAGGAATAGTTCCCTTCCCATCTCAGTGTGACAAGGGCATATGGATCCTTCTCTCTTTAAACATGGGAATTTGTTCTTGTGTCATGCTGGCTGCAGAAGATATTTATAGCATTGTGCATGTGGCTTTGGAAGAATGTAAGGAGCAGAGCCCTTAGTAATGGAAAGGCAAAAGGTCTCCCCATTGCAAGCTGAGTGCAGAAGACAAGAAAATATTTTACCATGAGGGCATGGTGCAGAGATGCCAGTTTCCAACATTCAGTCTGGCTCTGGAAGCAACACAGGTTGTGTATCCTTAGTCTTCAGGACCTGCCTAGGTCTTTGTAGTGTTGCACTGGTTGGTACACCCACGCCAGCCTTCTCACACCTGGCTCAGAGGAATTCATAATGAAACAAACAAAATGGTCCTGAAATGCCAATACACATTTCTAACTTTGAGCAGTGAGATCCTTTAGGTGAGTTTGGGAAAATATGTTTCAGCTCTCACCCCAGGAGGAGCTGTTCAGCCCCCGTGTTTCTTTCCCTCTTAGTAAAAGCTGCAGACAGGCACTCAGAAACTTAGTGTGATTTTGTGCCCTAATTACACCATATTATTCTTTATTATTATCTGGATGAAAAATAGACCTGCTGCAAGTCTAGAATCAGTATTCCTCCTACACTTCTCCCTAAGCTATTTTCCCCGCAGGCACGCTATCTTTCTCTTTCCTTCACTCTCTTGCTCTCTGCTTTGCTAGTAGCTTTGTTTTAGACAGGACATTTAGGGGTTTTTTTTCCTCCCAGCCAACACTGAATGAAACCCTCTGCTTTTTGTGTCCTGTGCTGAAAAGGAGAAATCGTCAGCAAAAATAGAGAGCAGCTGGGTGTGAGAGGACAGGTGCTGACAAGGCTACCAAATAAAAGGCTGGGAGGGAGAAAAGCTTTGCTACTTAAGGGGTGCTCTGTGGAGAAGACTCTGCATGTGAACCACATCAGTGTGACTGTGAAAGAGTAACACGTGGGAGAGACAGAGGTAAAGAGAGCTCTGCACTGGGAGGAAGGAATTTCCTAATTCTGGAACTAGGAGACTAACTGGGCCTTAAAGAGTGCAAAGGTTTTATTGGGAATAGAGATGTGTTCACTTTTTTAGTGTTCTCATGTACAGAGCTGCTCACATGCAGAGGGTCTCATAGAAAGCTCTCATCTACAACAGGCATGTAGTGTCACTGATCCCTCTGTGTGCCATAAACCCAACAAGACCAGGAAATTTCAGACTCGTTGCCTATTTTCACAGCACATGTGATGAACCTCACCAGGAATTCCTAACGTCCCTCTTCTGTGTCTGAGCTATTGCACAAATGTAAAAAAACTCCTCTAATTCTGACTGGAGGGAATTGCTATGTAGAGAGAAAACAAAAATGTCCGGGAAACCCAGACACTGCTGGCACTGCTGTGCAGGACATGCCAGGTCTGATAAGTTTGGGCTCTCTGCATGGTGAACCAGCTGTACCTGACTTCTTTGGACCAGCAGCAGATCTGGTGAGCTACTGTGTTCATTGGCTCCCTTCTGAGGTCATAACTCACTGGATATTAATAATTGTAGATTCACAGCTGGATACAATTGTTAGTTGTATATGGTATTATTTTCTTCCACTCTCTAGATCCTGTTGTAACCTTTCAGAATTTGAGGGGTGCTATCTGCTTGCACCCCTGAGGACCCCCATACTGCCCAACAACACATGTATGAGCTGTCTTTGTTTGGATTCTGCAAGCATCAAACCCAACTGAACTACCCAGAGCAATTGCTCCTGCCCTTATCTTGAAGTGTGCTTTGATCTTGTGGAAGGGTTTGTGAATTCAGTCTCTTGTCCATTTTTTCCAATCTATATTAAGTGAAGCAATGACAGGTAAGCAGTTCTTTTTTTTCAGAATAGAAAGGAACCATCTTTTTCTGTATTTGAGGTGTAGTGCTATAAGCTTCAGTTCACCACAGAACTCTGAGGTGCTGCTCAGAATAGAGCAAGGATAGACCAATAATGACTTCTGCCAACAGGAAAAGTTAAGCTGTAAGACAACAATATAATCTTTTATTTTAAAGAGGGATTTGTTTCTCTATCCAGGCTGTCACTGGTGTCTGAGCTGTAAAGCTGATCTGTAAAACTAATGTCGGTGCATCTGGATGAGCTGGTTGCCAATTGTTGCATCTGCAAGGTACTGCAGAGCTGCCGATGTGTTTAAAGGAATGCAGCCAAGAAGTTGGGAAGCTTTTGACATTTTATCCGCCAAAATTCTGGGGTAACCATAGCCCTGTGCCTTTGCAAAACATACGTTAAGAAATTAACAGCATCACTTTTGAATTTCTCCCTTGCAATGGGTATTCTCAATGTGAGTATAACCATGAGAACAAAGAGCCTTTCCTAAAGGGGTATCTGGGTGCTTTTCAAGTACTATCCCAGGGGGAAGCTGAATAGCAAATATCATAATTTCTTTTTCAGACTTCAGATGCCCATCAACCCTTAGGAAAGTATCTTATTTAGCTCATTATTAATGATCTGGATGTTAGCTTGGGTTGCTAAATGAATCTGTGGAAAAATAATGTATGTACTCCAGTTCTTTGATGTTTAGATTCATCCAAGCGTTTAAGAACTGTCAAACAAAATACACCATATTCAAGGGAACATATTCATTGAAAGATTAAATTAGGTACTTCAGTAAAGCCCCCCCCCTTGCAGTGTAGAGGCATTTCATGCTAACATAACTACAGCACTATTATAACAAGACCTAGAGGCATGTGATTTCAATTGACTGCACATCGCTGCTCTGTGAGTGCCTGTATTTTTTTTTTTTTCCTAGGCTAATGAAGAACAAATAGTGGTTGGTATGGAACAGAGTTGTTCTCTTAAACATTTTGGAAAGATTTTATAATGTTTCAAAGGTTGTCTTCAGAGGAGTTACCCTGAGCCATAACTTAAGGTTCCTTTCCATCCACTTCTTTGGAAGGACTGAGAAATTAAGGTGTCTCTGCATCTCCAAAGTTTTGTGCCCAAGAACTGTTGTCCCTCTGTGCTCCCTGACATGCTCCCCTGCTTTCACTTACCTGTCTCATGTCTTTATGGGTCTTTTGCCAGCAGGCAGCTGTGCTGGCAGTTACACTCTTTAACTCTGATTTCTTAAGTTAGAAATCTGTATCTCACTCCCCGTGAGACTTGGACACAGTCACTGTTTGTTTGCCTTTATAAGATGGAATATAATTATTCTCTACCCTTTAAGATGCTGGTCTTTAAAGCAGTAAGACCTCCTTTCTTACCTGTGTTTTGGACCATAAACCAAAGTTCACAGGAAAGCCAGAAGGAAAAAAAAGTCAGATTTATGGCCAGCTGCAACTGTGCTATCCAAGATGTGAATTTAATGTAACACTGCTCACATTTACTTAATATCCAGAGTTCAGTTTCTCCAGCTATGGCTGAGCCCAGCACAGTTATCCCTCTGTTAATATATGAGGTCTAGAACAAGAAGAAACCTTAAATGCTGCTGTAGAGCAGGAGACAGCTTGTAGGAAACCCAGGATCCAAAATGTGGTACATTCAACAATACAACCACTGAGTACCAGCAAAACAAATATTCATGTGGAAGGAAAAGCTTTCTGACGTGGGGTTGTGTACTTCTACCATCTTAAATATACTACAAATGTCTCTGTGGAAAGTATCAAAGATGCTTTATAGTACAAGACAGGTTACGAAGATGGTTCTTTACCCAGCTGGATACAGCGACTTACATGTAAATGGAGAAGGTTGAATAACAATCACTAAATAATTTATGCAAAGAATCTCTTAACTTCTTTCCTGCAGCCCTTACTTGATGAATGTCTGTACACACAGGGACTCCTTTGTGCCTGGCTGCCCTGATGCAGGGAGGATCCAGTGATGACATCTTGAAGCTTGATTGCTATTGCTTTGAGATCATTTAGGTCACTGGAAAACTTTTCAGTAAATCTGAGACCAAAGATACACAGTTCAAGATGTACCCTGTAGGCAGTATATGTATAACTCTATATATCCCATAGCTGAAACTGGATTTATGAAGTATAGTATAAACAGTCAGAAGTGCTGTGACTAAGCCACTGTTCTGGGCTGTATCCTAGCTGTAGAAGATATCAGGTTTCCTCCTGGCAGAGCCAGTACAGCATCCAGATGTGCTGTATGTGCATCTGTTCTTGGGGACAAAACCACTGCCTTGTAGGACTGAACAGGTGAGAGAAGCTCTCAGCAGGTTGGGCTGGAGTTCACACATTGAATCCCAGATGCATATGGGCAGTATAGTCCTTACCTGGCATGAGGTCTGAGTGTTTGCACTGGGTGTTTTGCAGCTCTATATGCCTTAGAGTTTGTCCACATCTAGCTCTGATGAAGGAGCACAGAAAAGGAAACTGGAAATGGCACCTAATGTAAATAAGAGATGACCAGAAGTGGACTCTGATCCGTGTTTCCAATTTTCCTCCTCAGAATATCATCTGATGGCAATCTCCAGCGTTTGAGTTTGCTTCTAGCTTTAGTTTATCTTGTGTAAACAGTGTGGATGACTTTTGTCTTTGTAGGATTTTTAGGCAGCTTTTATTTTTCCTATTTTTTTTTTTTTCAATGTCCGTTCTGATTTTATCCCACACGGCTCTCTGGCAAGACTTGAAGTGGGCTAAATACAGTTATGGAAACACAGGGCAGAGGCTTAGACCTGGAAATACATTTATTTCTAGCCTTATTTTCCTCTTGATGGGGATCGTTGTGTCATCCTCGATGTCCCTAGCAGTGCAGTCTCTTTATCCAAGAGAATTTCCCCTCTTCAAGGTTTTCTATGCTGAAGCATTTCCTTTCTTATCTGGGAAGAGACAAAATAATTCCCATCTACGTCAACAGCCACCTATATTATTTTAGAGACTCATCTCTTTCTGGAATGAAAAGGATTATATTTGATAAATCAAGGCTTGATTAGCAAGTGAGATGCTCTTTTCTAACCACATGATGCTGAAACTGCCAGGCTGTGACCAAAATGGTACACGAATAATACCAGAGCAGCTGAGCTGCTGCAGCCCCTGATGGTGAAGAGTGAAAAGAGCCTGGCCCCTGAGGAGGACAGCCACCAAAGTATGTTTATGCTGTGTTCTGACATGCATTTAGAAAGGGTGACCGTGTTTACCCCTTTGCTGCTGTGGGCTTAGCATCTCTGGTACAAGCCACCCTGATCTGCAGCTCAGTTCTCTGCAGCATCCCCGAAGCTTCTCTTCATCAGAACAAAACAAGATGAACCAGCCACAGTTTGTAGCCACCTAATTGAGAGTTTCTGAGCCTGGCCGGCTCTGTTATCCCGAATCTCTGGTGGAAACAGTGTATTCCGAGCTTCCCCCAATTATAGCTACCAGCAGCACAAGCAGCAGCTCTTGCGCTCCAGCTTGGTCCTCCCACACACCCGAGCCTCGCTGTTTTGTTACCTCGGGATGGAGTTGCCTGGCAACAGGACTCTGCAGCTTTGGGAGACAAAAGCTATTATTTCTGTCACACAGATGTGCTAATGTGATTATTGACTGGGGAGGGTGGACATAGGACAGGTCAGATTTCAGATACTTGACAATTCCCAGGCAAGTGGTTGCCTTTACTTTCAGGTTCTCTGCCTTTCTCCCTTAGTAAAGTGAAAGGAGGGAGGAGGCAGGTAGCTGCTAGGTACCAGCATGGGGTAAGGTAAACCTGCTCCTGTTTTGCAGGAAAACAGCTTCGTGCAAAAACAAAGGAACAACAACAACAAAAAATTAAGGCCTGGTTGGTGTGGTTTACCTGATGGAGTTCCTTCTGGGTTCCTGCAGATGGTCTAGACACAGGCGGTTGCACATAGCTGACCTCAGTACTCAGTCAGGTCTCGTGAAAGAACTGTCCTGGAATAGAGCCTGCTGCTCTGGAAATGATGGTGATCCAACAGCTGGATGAACAGAAGCTCTCAGGACCTTGCAGATGCTCAACAAGTACCAGCCTCCCTGGCTAATCACTGCTGACTAAGATGTTCATTTCACCGGCTTTATGCCAACTTGGATCAAGATCAAATAGCAAAAAGAAAAAGACACTTATTCCCCCCTGCCATTGGTCTTTCAATGTTCGCATGTATATTTTTGTGTTGAGTGAGAGATAAGGCCGTAACTGAGCAATGACTATTTACTATTTCTAGTTTGCAGGATTACACTGATGAATTTGGCTTTCAAGGTAGCTTTCCATTTATAAGTCACTTTTTAAGCAGAACCACCACCAACAACAACCCATTACCCTTCCTCTGCGCTTCCATTAAGCTGGCTTGTGTAACACTTTTCTCTGGCTGTGCAAGCCTGTGGGAAGAGCTCTGGCTTCACCTTCCAGTAGGTGCTGGATGCAACGTTGCAGCTCCCTAGAACTGCACCATCCTATTGTACTAAGCAAAGCTGCCTTCATATTGCAGCATTTGATTGCTCTCAGGTGTTGAGGTGCTCTTCATACCTGCTACTCTCATGCCTTCTTTGCTTCTGTGGCTAGGGAGGCATAATGTGAAGGGATTTTTGTGTGTGCAGAGATCTGGGAACTAGGTAATTTTCATGGTTTGACACATATTTGCATTCAAGTTAGCTTATAAGAGGACAAGGCTTTCTTGTCCTAGAAACTAGTGGCCTGGGACTGTGGCCAGTGCATAAAATGTAGGTTTTCACTTGAGTTTCTACATGAATCAATTTTGCTTTTGTAAATTAAAACATTTCCACAAAAATTCACGAGGCAAAATGGATGCATTTTCTTGATGCAGCAGTCCCAGCTCCAGAGCTGCATATTCATACTGAGTTGTTTGGTCCATGCTGTCCAGCAAAGGCTCTGTTCTGGGCTACTTACAACTAAGGCTCACCCTGGACATTGCCTGGATTTTCTCCACCATTAGTACTTTTTAAACAAATAAGTAATGGATAGTGCAACTAAAGTACCCAAACAAATATCAGTAACAATGAACAGGGCTGAGTAACTCGTTATTCACCTCATGTTTGTGCTATTTTGGTGAGTCTGGATCCTTGCGGTGCCAGTGCCAGTTTTGTTGCAGTTTCTCCTGCTTGCTGTTTTTCCAGCATAAGGTGTGATGCATAACGTGTAATGAGGCATGACAGATGCCAAAGAAAAAGCCCTCCTGGGGAAATGGATGGCCCCGTACTATTTCCTCAGCAAAATGGAATTCTAGTGACTAGAGCATGAAATGTACTTTTCTGCTCTCTTAAGATGTGCATTAACGGGAGGGAGGTCAAGGCAGTAGTAACGAATGTCCCCTGGTTCATACCTGAAACTTAACTCACCCCTGAAGCAAAATGCCAATTGAGTGTGTAAAATGTGTGTGTATTGAGGGTAAGTATTTATTTGCACTTTTTCCAGAGAAAGTATCTCAAATAGAGAGATTAAAAAGTCTTGAGGTGAGAGAGGGGGGAAACAGGGAAGGAGATTCCAGTGTTTGTCTCCATTCCAGAACACAATGAAGAGAAGACCTTTAAAAAAGCCTGTGGGGGGAAAAAAAATAAAAATAAAAAAAGTGGAGCACAACATAGCAGATTGCTGGGGTATTCTTTTTGGCTTGTGTTTTGTTTTGGCTTCCCTTTCAATTTGGAGTGACTTGAAAAGATGAAAATCTTTTCACTTTGGGGAGAAAAAAAAAAAGAGTACAAACCACTTTGCCTTGTCTTGAACTGAGATTTTTTTCTCCTCAATTTTCAGGTGGGCCATCAAACCAAATGAAACTGGGAGACTAACCATATAGTTTATCCAGCCTGAGAGGTAAGTTCAAAAAGAGCTCCTGAGCTCTACGTATATGAGTGCAGCAGTTGAATGGAAATTTGATATCTTTAAGTGTTACATACTGTAAAATACCTTGTATGGATGTCTCCAAATTTTAGAGAAATGTGAAAAAGCATCCCTGCTGTAACTAAACTTCCATCCAGAAAAGGGATTTGGTTTTAATATTTGCTTTACTACATAGCTGTAACTGTTACTTGAGAAAAAGGATCTGAAATAACCTAAAGTTATTAGTTATTGGGGTTTACAGTATTGCAGCATGTCTCTGTGAGTTGATAGGTGAAATGGAAAAAAAAAAAAGAAGAGCTCAATTAAAAATAAAAGATGGATTTTTGTATAAGTTAGAAATTGGAAGTTGAAGCCCTAAGAGGTGAGTTTAAAACATGCCTGCCCTTAATGAAATATTTAAATAGAAGGATTGAACCCGAGACCTGCTTCTATCCAGCAGTGAAAGAAGCTGAGAATCCCTGCTGAAGGGCTGCATCTGTTATAAAAATCATCTTCCAGCCATGGCTTCAGTTTCTTTTGCAGGAAATCAATTCCTTGGTGAAGCTACTTCTCACTTACAGTGTAAGATACAATAATAGACTGGGAGAAAAATGCATTTTTGGCACCTTTTGGCTTAACCTACTTGAAAATGAACTTCTCCAGCTTCCAAAATGAGCAAACTTCTCTGCAGGAAGGGTTGCAAGGGGAAGCCAATCTGTTTGTAGAGCAGTGAAGAAGTGTGATAAATTCAGATCTCAAAATCTTCAGTTTATTATTACATGGTTGTCACTCAGGCAAACCTCTTATTCTCTCTAATACCCATTGTGATTTGATAGGAATTGAGTAGGCCTCAGGATTTGTCCATATAGCCTAACAAATCCTGGCAAATATTGATTAAAAGTGAAATGAAGCTAACAGGAACAGTAAAACTGACTGCCTAATGCAAGTAATTTATTACACAAGACTGTTTTCCCTTTGGCTGGTGTGCATGTGGGCTCTGAGTACTAGCCCTGAATTAGAGGAATTATTCTGTTCAGCCACTCAACAAATTCTGGCTGATGCAAATACTTCTTACTGAAGGAACTGAGTCACAACTTCACAAATAAACCTTTTTCCAGCTTTAATTGCCTAAAAAAGGAGGAACATTTGAACATTATCTCTCCTAGCGCCATCTGGTGATTTCCCTGCAAGGGCTCACCCTCCCCAGCCAAGTGAAGACCCCGAAGCCATCCAGTTCATCTGCAGCACATTCCTGTACGTGCTTCCCCCAGAAGTTTGTGCAAGTATAAAATGCAGGGTGATAATTTCAGCTTTATAAGTATCCACTTACTGGAGAGAAATACGAGCAGAATTTGGTTCCTTAGGTCATTAGTGCTCTCTCTGCCTTACTTATCTCAAGATCTTAGTGCCTTTCCCTAGATCTAATTTGTAAATAGCACATCCTTGTCTGGCGGGCTGTTAATCTTGGTAATATAAGCTAGAAGACAGAGATGAGGAGGAATAATCTGTTCCAGTCCGTCCAGCAGAGCAGACCAGTTTTATGGACCTGTGCTCCTATCAGCAAAGCATATTTCTTCTAATAATCTAATATGTTTGGCTGTTAATTCTGCACTAGCTTCTCTGTTTTGTTAATAAAATCAAGTGCCAGCTTTGCCATGAGGAGAATGTACTGAAAGGTAGCAGCCAGCAGTGTGATAGGTTTTTTTTCATGGGAGTACCTCTTAACCTCCTGCTGCTCTGTTCTGTGCAGACAGTTCCCCCACTTCCCAGAGGAATTTACAGAGAAGTAAATAGAAGTTTACAATTTTTCTGGGTGTGTAGATAAGGAAGAGAGGCAGAAGTGACAGGACAGAGGTTTTACAGCCCTGGCAAGCTCACAGAAATCAGGGAGGTTATGAAAAAGGCAAGGATGCACAGAAGTTGCTGCTAGGAATTATATCCATACAGTGCTTTCTAAGTGGAGAGTTCAGCCTCCCTTGTGAGTCTCAGTAAAGAAGATGCATTTGTCCGAAGTCAAGCAGTGATATCCCAATTAATAACTTCATTGCCTCTTGAAATAAAAATCTCCCTCACTTGGACCAAAATAACATCCTACAGTGGAAGAGATGGAAGATGTTGTAGAACCCTTGATGTAGGTTTTCCTTTCACTCCCCTGCTAGGAGGAAATCTTCATCAGAGCAGCTGTATGGCATCTTCACACTGGGCCAAGGATGACTATCCCATTGGCAGGATTCAAGGAGCTGGGATGCCTTGTGCACATCGCATGCTCCAGGATGCCCAATACCATCTTCCTCTCTAACTTAGTCATAGAAAAACAAGTTAAAGGAAGGCAGTTTTCAACAAGCCCATCAGCATAAAGAGATGTGCTGTCTAGACGCCTACTTAGGATCAGTACAAAATTCAGGATAAGAAATTCAAGGAGAACTTATCTTATAATAGAAATGTGGAGTAGCAGAAGTTCTGCGTGGATTTCAAGTGTAATTCAGCACATTTTGCCCTGCTGTGGCAGACACATGTTTTTTTGCAAGTGTGTAACTTGCATCCTCCCTGTTCTTTTGCCATAAGCTTCACTCCTACAAATTTTCTTTTTTATTTCACAATTCAGCAAAGCAGAGACATAAAGCATTGCCAAGGCTGGTTTTGCAATCCCAAGGCCGATGTTATAAGATCAGCTGTTTCAGGCAGTTCTGGCATCACATGTATTTATGTTTTAAATGAACACAATGTGTCTGTGTAGAATGCTGAAGCATAGATTGTTCTATCCCTTGCGTAGAAGGCTTTGACAACAATAAATCATTGTATCGTTGCATGGGTGATGGTGGAGCTCCAGTAATCTTTTACCACACACTATCGACTGTCAAAATAACTTCATCCCAGCCAGCTTCCTATACTGTAAGAAGCAGAGCTAGGGAATGGCAATACACCTCAAGATCCTTGTAAATCACAAAAAGAAATGCCCTTCTTTCCTACTCAAAATCTTTCACTGTAAGGGAAATTAGTGTTTCTTACCCATCATGCTGTTTTCTTACTTCTTCAAGTTTTGAATGTCCCAAGAGTGTTTTGGGATTTTTTTTTAAGTTTAGTGAGAAATTCTATATGAAACAAACCACAATTTTGTCATTTAGAATAACTGGCATTGTTTTTAAAAGAGCATGGAGAGCTCCTTCTGGATGCAACATGTTCAAAACCAATGGAAAACATTCATGTTAGTTCCTTTTTATTTTAGTTACATGCAAATCATGGTTCCATTTTAGATACTTGGAAATAAGTTCTCAAAGTGCTTGATTATATTAAATAGGGGCATGCAAGTCCCATCCGGAGGCTGGAATGCAAGCTGTAATATGCAGAAGTAATGGAGAGACTGATATAGAAACAGAAATTAAGATCTTTAGTGTTTCTGCTTTCCTCAATTGATTTAACTCTACTCACACAAAATGCAGTGTAGTGGGGAAACCTGTTTCTAGATAAGAAACCTGTTTTCAGCAGGACAATTAATCTTTAGGAAATTGAGAAGTTTAATGTTATTTAACACTGTAAAAAAAAAAAGTTATTCAATATGCAGTTAATGTTTTCCCACTAAACAGATCTGTGAATTTAGGTGTACATCTCAGGTGTATGTGTATGTGTATGTCAAGCTCAGTGAAACTTTGATAAACATAGTCCAGTCTAGGGACATTTGCAATACCGCGTTTCCATGCTGCTGATCATCATCATCATGAAATGGACATCATTGTTCCTAACTCACAAAAATGTGTTCTTACATTGGTTTGGTAAGCAAGTGGGATTTTCAAGGCCGATCTGATCAGACCTTACCAGGCAGGATCCCATGGCAAAGGTTCCATCAGAAAGGGCAGCCATCCCTCTGGCTGATTTTGTCCCTGTGCCACAAACGAGCTTTGCCGCTCTGAGCTTCCTGCTGCTGCAGCTGTGTCAGTAGTTCTGCCATGCCCAAGCTCCCAATCAGCAGTGATGGTGTGTTTTGTTCCAAATTAGAACATTTGAATGGCAAACCCCTGACATCCTTTGCACAGTGGAATTCTTGGTTTTTAAACAGACTTCTCTAGGAGATCAGGATGTTCCACTGCAGCATGACGTGTCCATTAAGTGGGCAACATGCCTCCCAAGCCTTCTTTTATGGATTAAAACATTGCAGAACTTGAAAGAGTGATAATAAACAGATCCCTGTTGCAGCATTATTCGAGGGCAAAAGTATTCCTTCAGCTGTTATTCCAAGTGATCTGCCAGGATGCTGTTTGAGACAGGGTCTCACTGATGAGTGCAACTCTGTGTGAGCTCAAGGCATGCAGTTGATTAAGCATTAAAAAGAGAAAGCCTTCCTCAGTTCAATTGCATTTTGTGGTTTATGCTCGTTTGTAGCTGGTAGACTCCAAACATTAATTCAAGAGAACAGTCCTTCCAAAAAGGGATGAAGGAAGGCCATGAATAAATGCCCACTTGCTGTTTGCAATGCTAAGTGGCATTTCCCAAGGAGGCCATTCAGTGACTGCACAGGGGCTCAGTTAATTGCCCCTGTCTTCTATAATAAAGCAACTTTCCTAATCTGGAGAGAAGCTCTCAAGCCCACAGGAGTGTCCCTTCACTTTGGTCATAATTGGGTGGAAGAGGGAGGCCAGCCCAACTGTTCAGCTGTGCCATGTGAAGGCCCCATCCAATTTCACATAATAGCAGCCTGTAGAATCTGAACAACTGAATGCTGGAAAAGCTCATTTACATTTGAAATGAACCTGCTGATGCCTTTGGGCAATCTTGATGGCTAATAGCTGCATCAGTAAAACACACCATTCTTTTCTCCCCTCTAAAACAAACAAACAAATACATCTAAGGTATCAAAGCATCTCTTCTCTGGGTAGATACTTTATCTCTAGTATGAGGGCTGCATTTTAAAGGCATTCCTAGTGCTTCTAAGCCCTTTTAAAGTCCCTAATATAGACAGCAATGCTGGACTTTTTTCTTTCCTCATTAAAAAATTAAAGCAAAACAGCATCAGACACATACAAAAAAGCCCTTCACAAACATCACAGACTCCTTGTCATGATTTCCACAGAGGACAACTACACACTGGCATCCTCTTGCAGAGGAAATACAGTTCAATGTCACGGCACTTTCCTTAATTCCTCAGTAATGCCTAGAGCTAGTTAAAAAGGTAAATTCCACTATAGTGGGGAGCTGAACTGACTGTTTAGCAGGTTTCCCTCCGTGCAACTTGTTTTTTGAGTAGGATCGTTGTGAAGGGGATGTGACCATAAACACCCATCAGCTACATTAGCTGAGATGATCAAGTGGAGCTTTATGTGATTAAACGTTCTCCCAGAGATGCCTTAGTCAATTTATAGTGATTGCCCAGACGCTTGGCTAAAGGTATTTTTGTTTGCTTTTCATCCTCGTGCTGCAGTTACCTTTGTAGTTTGTACTCATCCATCTTCCAATGGCCAAATTTCCACCATGTAGCTTCTCTCAACAGCCCATATCCTCTTATCCTGTTTCCAACCTGCTGCCATTCCCTTCAAGGGCGTCTGTGTTGCAGACAAGTCTTAGGGCAAATAAGCATCAAACTGCCTTCTGCTTCTTAACGTAGTCTGTGACCATGACCAGGAGGGACTGCAGAACTGCTGAATGAAGATAATGGAAAACTTCACATTTTGGTGTTAGTCCAACACTCATAGAAAGCTGGAGAGGAATAGTTTTGTCAATGAACGATCATAGATATAGATATGGCTATAACTAGTCAGCTGATGGTAGCTATACATCTTACAAAATCACTACTGCCTCCAACTCTCTCAGGAAAGATGTAGACTTAGGCAGCATAACACAGATCACCTATAGGCACACTGAGCACTATCAGATGATGGAGAGGGAATTAAAGGAAATTGTGATGTTTCCTCTGGGGGCAACAAGAGCAACAGCGTAGATCTGAACTAAACAGAGCAAGTTGCACAGCTCTCCAGACAGGTAGATGCTAAAAAGTAGGAAAAGGGAATGCCAGCTTGCCAGCCAGGTTATGTGGTTCCTTTGAAGGACCCCTCAGGGTTGATCCTTTCCATTGAGCCAGCTCTCTGCAAACCTGCTGCCATAAATGTCTGTTTCTGTGTGTCTGAGGGCAGAGGAAACGTTCTGAAAGATGTCCTTCTGAACTTCGTGTGCTGAAGTCAAATTATTTTTCTAGCATTTAGCACTCTAAAAGGCAAATGTCAGCACAGCATTTTATCCAACAGTCACTGCAGAAGACTGAGCTGACATCCTTTTAAGTACGTCCAAAGACCACATACAAGCAAGTGTTCTGCCTTATGGTAGAGACACACCATTGCTGTGTGTTGCTGAAATGAGAGGCTTTGGTCAGGCTGCATGACAGGAAACCGAGTGGGAAAATGTTGGCTCCAGTTTCCCTTGAGCCTCCCACAGCAGATGGGTCGAACATTTTAATAAGTCTTCTGAGCAGATGAGCTAAATGTTTTAGACCACATAAGTGCTGATTAGAGAGGCCTTGTGTGTGTCCCCATGCTAACATGTCAACTTTGCCAAAGCAAGAAATACAAGGTTGCTGTAGTAACAGAATTAAAATGGCAAGAGAGAAATCAGTGGAGTGTAAGGAAAGACTTTGAAAGAAGAAAACTCAAGCTTGCCTCTTGGTTTCTAGTTTTCTATGGAGATGGGCTGAGATGGAATGGGAGCTCAGATGCAGATTTAAGAGGCTAAAATTTATTATACAGCAAATGATAGGTTGCTAAGAGGCAAGGACTGGTGGAAACTAGATGTGTGACCTGTTAAGGATAGGGGTTTACAAGAGACCTGGCTCCAGACAGTCTTGCAGCTTATTTTCCAAAAAAACGTATTATTCAGTGGAGATGCCATATTGAGAATATCACTGAGAGCCTGGAATGTGATAGCCTTGAAAACCAGCTTTAGCGAGGGAAGGAGGAAATAATCTGCTTGTTTACCAGAAAGCTCTCCCAGGGCAGCAACACTCTGCAGTATTTATTAGGAATAGAGGGAACAAATAAAATGAGTATTAATTTGTAAGATGAAGCTTAAATGATTTCCAAAAGTATTGTGTGACACGGTTACCTGTAGCTGGCACTCTGTGGCTTAGGAGACCCTTCCTTGTCCCTCTGCATTGTCTGCAGCATGTTCTCCCCAAGCTCCTAGCACTCACTAGCAGGGACTGACGTAGGCAAGACCACAACTTTGTTTTTTTTCCAGTTACTACTGCTCTGTAGAAGCTCTAGCATACCCACCCACGATCGTGTAGATGGTGTGGTGCTGGGATCCAGGCAGGAGTATTTGTGTGGGTGGATGATGAGAGGACAGTACAACCTATTACTCACCCACAAACTAGAGCCTTTGATGAGGTGTGAGCTGAGAAAGAAATCTTTGAGTAAGCAAAGGAATATCAAAATTGAACTTTGAAATAAAAAGGAAGTAAATGTATTTTCTTTGCTGTTATCTTTTTCCCTCATGGAATAGAAACAAATGAGGGTACAAAGTCCCCTTTGGAATTATCAGTTAAAGTCAGAAGAAACACATCAGAATGGAATTAGTCCTCATGGGCCAAACTCAGCATTCAACTGAGAAGTGCAAACTGTCAGCAATGTTCACTTGTAGAACCTGAGTCTGTGCTGAGGCAAGAAACTGAAGACAGATCCACGGAGAGGTTGGGTCAGCACATCCATTGGCAAGCAATGGGACTCTGAGGCCAAAATAAACTGGACCCACTGCACTTGGATCTCAGTTGGAAGGAGACGTCTTGAAACTTCTACCCCTTGAATCCAGAGCCTCTTCCCTTTCCCCTGAGCTCTGCAGATTTGGTGTCCCTCTTCAAAGGGGAAAGTTTTCTTCTTCAATTCTTCCTTTCTCTCTCAATTCATTTTTTGATCAGGAAACTGGAAATTAGAAGAGACGTTCATCTCAACTGCGGAAATGTTCCCGAGAGTATCGGATCACATGCATTTGTCAGTCCTGCTCTCAACAGCTAAAGCAAAGAGGCTTCCATCACTTTTGCTATGGCAACCACTCCATGCACTTTAGTTAAACTTCACTTAACTTGTTTTTCTCTGATGACATTCAGCTGGATTTGTCCTTCCCGTGGTCAAAAAGCCTGCAACAGCCACTCTGAATTCTGCCTGCATGGAAAGAAATTGAAGGCTGAGCCAGTCCAGCCACTTCGACAGTGCACACTGCTTAAATTAAAACATCTGCAATGTCTATACCTAGGCAAATAAATCCAAATTAATTCAGTCTTACAGAGGAGGGTTTGTTTATTCATTACACAGAGTAAAATTGTGAGTCAATTTGTAGGCACCTGGGCTGGTATCAGCCTTCTGACACTGCAATGTGAAACTGGCAGCCCACGTTCAGAGCAAGCTAAGAAATCTCACTCTTCCATCTTCCAGACAAACAAAGAAGATGGGAGCAATCAATTTTAAGGTGTCTCTTTCTTTTTTGGGGGGTGATGATTCATCAAGGAACCTTCTTTGGAGTTTACTTTCTCCATCCCACTTCTGATGAAGTCCCGTTCCAGATTTCTGAAGCCAGGTAACTCTTCCTGCACTTGAAGCTCAGACCTGTGTGTCAATGCCCCCCTCTCCATCTGTGCTAGCACTGTGGTCTATCTTATCCACAAGATATTCCTAATCAAGGGATGACTAATGGCACGTCGATGCCAACAGGAAAATATCCCCAAAACTTGCTGTCATTGTATTAGGTGCCTGTCATATAGATTTTGACCTGATCCTTTGGAGCCATCTTAGACAGTGGAGTGTGTAAAATTGTCCAACAACTGGTGAAATAGGGAAGAAATGAAGCCTTTATTTTGTCAGGAAAGAGTTATGAGCTTCTGAGTCCTGCTGTCAACTTTTGAGGCACAAACTAAAAAGAGTGGCCTTTCTGTTACTTCCCTTAGAACCATTTGCATTTATTTCCTGCTTTGTTGCTAATTAATCTGTTTATACTATTTGTACATTTGAACTGTCATGAGTCTGAATCTGATCCCAGTTACTTCCCAATAAATTGGGAGGAACCCTGAGGAAATCAGAGATATTCCAGGAGAGTTCAGATGCAAGCCTAACTTCCAAAACCTTTCTCCCCAGTGAGATTTCTCTACCCTAGAGGCATCCAGGGAGTGCGTGAAGTCAGCTTAAAATCTGAGTATTAGAATTTTGCAATGTCTTGATCCGGTCTGTTTTATTCTTCAAGCTTGTCAGTACTATTAGTCCACTTCTGCAAGAAATTTTACCTGGTAGTAAATAGATTTGCCCTGGGCTGCAGATGGCTTTGCAGTCTTTGGCTTCATGATATTTGTAAACAGAGACAGGCAAACCAAGAGATAGCTGTATGTATATGACATGCACATATGTAAACTATTTCTGCAACTTTGCTCACACCTTGAATTGCACGTGTATAACATTAGCTGTTGCTGAGATGTTGAGATTCAGTGGCTTTGAGTCCTTAAGCAAGCAGCTCTGAATTGTACAGAAATCACTGGAGACAAGAATAGTGTGTGCAGGTGCTGGTGCAATTTTCTTCCACATGACTTTGCCAGTGCTGAAGGGCTCCTGGTATTCCAGCTCTGGATTCCAAGCAGACACAGTGTCACCTAGAGGAGGAAGTATGGCCATGCACATTGAGATATAAAGACAATGTATTTTTATGGGAATAAATGTCCTGAATGGAACGAGTGTCTGTGCTGATGCAAACAGCAGTTTTCCCTCCCTTGTTACCTTGCTGG
>VYZX01022284.1:23420-82996 GCA_013401335.1 Brachypteracias leptosomus | reverse complement strand
ACCAAAGTTTCCCTTTGCGTGTCCCTGCTGTGCAGCCTCTCCAACTTTTAGAGAGCTATTATAATTTGTCCCCAAAGATGGATATACTTATTTCATAAGGCACCCAGACAACTCTCTGACATTTATGCTTGCTAATGATAGGCATTAGAAGAACATTAAACATAGTGGTCCTGGGGTTAGTTGCTTGATTGTGTGTTAGATTTTCATGCTGTGTAGGAGGGGGAAATGAGGAGTAACAATAACACAGCTTTAAAATATGCTCTTCAGTTAAAGGAGTTTTAAGAGTAGTTCCAAAAAGGCTGTCATGTTGGAGAGGCAGTGACACAAGCCTGGCAGGAAAGGTGAGCTCAGTCCAAAGTTGATTCTGCCCAGGTCTTAGAAAACAAGCATCCATGAGCAGGAATAACTTTGCATGAGTGATTTCTTCCACAAGAAGAGCAACTGTCAAACTCATTTTGAGAGCATTTCTTCAGATGCAAACAGTTGCCTCCAGGCTTTGGAAACAGCATGTTATTTAGATATTACCTGATGGGAAAAGGGATTTTAAAGAGCCATTATTGAAAAGTGTTTGTTTTAACCAAGCCCAGCAATTATAGTCAAAGCTGTCTTAGGATATTCTGGGATCACAGGAGACATGTAAATATCACAAGAACCCCACTTGGTTTAAGAGCAGCAATGAAGGATGGGGCACTACTGGTATAAACAAAACTGTTCCTGTAGGTTAAGTAGGTACAGCAATCCCATAGTGGCTGACTGATACCAAGCTAATTGATAACGGGTTGGGTATTATGCTTAGTATATGAGAAACCTCAATTTTGGGAAAGGGAGAAAAGTAGAGACGAGAAATCCTATTAGGTCTTGTCCTTCACTAACACTGGACATACTGCACATCAAATCCTCTGCTGTATGTTAATCACCCTACTAATTAAGCCGTAGGAGCTGATTAAACAAAAGTCACTCAGAGAGTCTGACGATGGAGATTGTGTTAAGTTCCAAAGCAGATCAAATTAGATGGCTGGATAAGTATTTGCATATATTAACATTAACTAGCCCTTTCTTTTGTAAAGATCGAGGCAACTTCTTTCTGGGTGCAGCTGAAACCAGCATTTTAATCATGTTCCCACCTGAATCGCTCGCTTATGTTTCTAATATTGCAGGTGTGTGGCTACAAAGTAAGAGATGATACCACATTAAAAAACCATGAATAATATACATTAGGTAAAGCTTGATAGGCAGGTTGTCCCTTCTAAATCCACATGCATGGAACAGGTAGAGCTACATTTTGTGTTGTTACCAGATTCAGGAGTCACTGAGATCTAAATCAAATGACCTAGAGATTAGATGTGTTCAGTGTCCTGAACCATTGAAACCCTGTGTGTGTATCTGAGTAACGTATTAATGTCAGTGCTGCTGTGCTTCAGAGCATGGGTTATCAAATCTGGCCATGCCATTTCAGGTCCCATGAAACCACTGTTTTCTGTACTGTTTCTGACATGCTGAACATTCAGGGAAATCTGTGGAAAATCATGTCTTCTGCACCCTTGAAAAGGAAAGAAGATGCTTCTGCCACTTTCACCATGGACCACTCATCTGCGAGTGGTTGTCAGCAGGAACACTTAACACCTTCATACACACTGGGAGAGGACTTTCTGGTGTGGTTTTCTCACAGGAAATGAATAGGAAGCCAAGGCAGGAATAAAAAGATTTGCCTTTACTAGGACTACTTCTTTTATTACTTCCAATATGAGAGAATCTGTGTGTAATCATGGTCACCCTCCATTTGTGTCAACTTACCCAGTAAATCTGTAGTAACAGGCCTGTATAGCAATGAGTTCCTGTGTGTAGCAAGATTTTAAAAAATAGCAACAAAATAAGAAAAGGGACAAAATGCAGTTATTGACATGTTCAGGCAGCAAGGAAGGGGAAAAAAGAGAACGGTGATAAAGCTTTATCATTTCTTTCCTGCAGAAGAAATTCACATGCACTCTACCCTATCAGTTTTAGGCAGACAGATGACAGATGCGCTCAGACTAGAAAGGCTCAATAATATTGCATTATTATTATGACTTCTTTAGAGAAGATAACATTTCAACTATTAAAATCACTTGCTTTGCCCTGGCTCATTGTTAACGACCTACTTTATCACCATCAGTAACCTGAATGATAATGCTCTCACTGGATATGGTAATCAAGAATCAATTTGCAGTCTGAGCTAAGCCTAGCTGCCATTATTGGAGTCTCAGTTGGTTGGAGATGAGGAGTGACTTCCAAGCTGTTAATTTTTAATTTCTCCTTTAAAAGCTGGTTAGGAACAGACCAGTATCACCTCACCAATACATACCTGAATCTCTCTTACTGCAAAATAAGCCTATGTAATGCTTCTGAGATGAAACCTTATAATAGAAGTCCCAGTCTGCAGACTGCAAAATTAGTCTGAACTCAAAGGTAAGCCCCAAACACACGTGGTCTCACTTTTCTGCAGTGAAGATGTCTGAGCAGTTTGAGAGAGAACAATGGAGATGAAATTGTCCAGAGGTAACAGGGGTTGTATTTATTGACATGTGATCAACAAAAATAAGCCAGTGTTTTAACTTATTATCCAAGGTACTTAAGATCAAAGTTTTACCAAGTGATAAGTGGTTGCAGTCTGAAATTTGAGATCTCTAGAGGGGCTGATGCTGCTGATGTTACCCTTTTAACATCCAAATATTTTTCTTTTATTCCATCTCATTAGCAGGGATAGGTCTCAGCACTGAGCATCTATCAATGTATTTTAAGCATGGCAATCACTAATCTACGTAAAAGTAGTTCTGGAATCAGATTTGAGCTGTCTCTAGTCCACTGTACAGCTTGTGTTAAATGAGGCTGGTTACCTTCTGCCTTCAGACAGGAACAGAAGTTACAAATGTCTGGTTTTCTACAAGAGATGTATTTTGAAATCTGAACATCCCAGACTTAATCCCTACAGATAATTTCCGAAGCAGTGTGTTACAAACACATGCAATCTGCATTCCTGACTCCAAACACCCTCTAAATTCACATCCTCCGAATACTCAGGTCTGCTCTAGACATGGCTTCATAGGTTCATGCTTAAAATCTAATCCATCTGCCTTCCCTAAGACACAGGCTGCATGCCCTTTTCTGAGCAGACATTGCAAGTTTGATGCAAAGCTTGATGTTGCTGAACACCTCAAGGACTCTGCTCTAAGAATAAGGGGGAATAGGTGCTTTCTAAGTTATTTTTGTATTAGAGTTTGGGTATTTCTGAAATAAACAGAGTATTATCAGTAACCCCTCCTCATAAAAATCAGAGTGTGGCAGTGGTTTCTACAGCAATAGGATGAAAGAGCTTGGTCTGCCTCTTAGGACAGTGAGAATATGATTTGAATCATAACATAAAGCAGCTGAAATTCCTCCCATCATGCAAAAGAAGGAAGGATGTTGCTACCTAGTGGTGAATAATTGGTTTATGAAATATTGTCTTATTAGTGTCAGTGGAACTAAGGCGAGGACAAGCCACAAAAAATACTAATGAAATTGGCCACAGCTGAAATAATTCTGTTTATAAGGTGGATGCTGGAGCGGAGCTATAGTTTGAGCTGCTCTGGTTGTATTTCATGCTGTCACTAGATAGACATTTTCCAAAGTACTAAAGAAGAAGAAAGTCATTGCTCCTAATCACTCATTACAAATTGTTAAGCTCTTTGAGTCCAGTCAGCATTTATGAGCCAGTCTTTAAACACTGGCATTACTGGGTGTATTTATTGCATATTAATTAGTGCATATGCCTTTGAGTTTACTGAGCATCTTTTGCTGAGGGTATTAGACTACTAGAGGAGCTGCTCATCTCAGACACAGATATCCCCTGGTAAGCTGATTCCCACTGGGCAAAGCTCATTAATTAATGAGAAGCTCTGGATTAGCATTTTGAAGCTAGGCATGGAAGTGACCAGCTAGGAGCAGCTGAATGACAATTAAACTAGACTGTTTCACGACAGCAGGATGCAGATGCACGCTCTCAATTTCCCTCTTGCCTTCTCCTTTCCCTTGTGAGCATATTCTGCTTCAGCAGAATCTATCAGGTATTCTTCAGACTGCTTCAGAAACTCCTTGTGGTGCCAGTAAGAATGGGGTAGAGAGGGAAAATTGGCAATTCAAGGAAATGACAGTGTCAGAGGTGGCTAGAAAACACTGTCAGTCTTACAACTGTGTTAACCTGGAGACCTCAAGATTTTAAGCTGCTTAATGGGAGCAGCCTTAGGGTGATATTATAAAAGTGTTCACAAGGAGAAAAGCATTCTGTTGTATGGAACTTATATAATGCTGAGTAAGCTTTTCTGAGGAATAAAACATAGGGAGAGTTGGCAACAAAATGGACCTGCTAGAAACGACTACACTCTGGTGGAGAATCTGCAAATGCTGGTGAGCAGGGGATGATGTAGGATTTATGGATGCCTGTCACAAAGGAAGTTTTAGATCCTGTCAGTTCCATGTCAGCACAAAAAGGTGCAGTAAACACTGTTCAGGGCTGGGAGCAGAGTGATGTATCCTCAGCCTTGGCTTAGGAAGATGTGTCCCACCGCAGGAGAAGGCAGCGGACAGCTTGTTCTTGTCTGTACTCCAGCTTTTATAAAAGGAAAATTCAAAGTTTCAAGGATTTCTGACAGGCTCATTCCCTTTGTCTCTCATCTTGGAATCACAGCTTTCATGGATAAAGGCAGAAGATGCAGATTTCCCCGTGGGGCCCCTGTAAGCACGCCTGTANCCCTGTAAGCACGCCTGTATCAGCACAACAAAGACAGTTCTTGTTCAGCTCAGGAGCACAACCTGTCATCTTCTTCAACTGCAGGCAAACATCTCAAATGCTGATTTAAGAGTTCTCCTCTATTATGGGCTCCTTGCTCTGGTTAGGGCAGTGCATTATGTACAGTGACTACAGCATCATCTCTGTATTTTGACTAAGAGAAAATCTCAGATCAGACACACAGGTAGTACCTGGACCTACAGTCAAACCTCACACCAGATTTGTCCATTGCCTAATGAGTTTTCAGTTTAAGCAGGCAAGACAGATAAAGGGTAGGAAGAAGACTGCTTTTCCTCCTGTATTCCTATATTCATTCTGTCAGACAGGAAAAAGAAAACCTCGACTGACCTAAAAACCTATCAACTCTAATATCGGGCTGAGCGAGACTAGGACATTGGTGTCAGAGTAGCTTTTGCGAGTGTGGCCATCAGTTGGGAGGTCTGGGATGTCCTCTAGTGGCCAGCACGGCACAGTGGGAGCTGGAGGGAAGAAACACAGCTTTTCTGGAAAGAAGCAGATAATAGCTGCCCTAAGCATTGCGTTGGCTTCCTACAGAGAGAAGTCTGGAGAGTTCCAGATATTTTTGTCTGTTGTTAAATTCAGCATACAGTTGCCATTACGTGCCCCGCTAAGAGCCTGATCATTCACAGCGTGAATCCTATATTGCAACACTGAATAAAGCAAAGTACTTTCCATTCCTGCAAGAAGAGGAGAGAAATAATGCTCCTGTGTTACAGTAGGGGCTGTAAAGCAGATCTGAAAGTACTTTGGTGCCTGGCTGCTCCAGGTGGTTTGAGCTTAGTAGGTGCAGAGGTGCAGAGCTCTGGCTCAGTGTGAATGCCTCTCTGCTTTTAGGATCAAATGGTGACTGGGCAGGGGGTCTGAAGTAAAGCCTTATCTCCAAACAGGGAGGATCTTGGTCACACACGTGAAGTAGAAAGCTTGAGGGAAGCATGTTGGGTCACAACAGTACATCTCACCTGTCTGATATGGGAGGGTCGATTTAGCCTCTGTTAATTTTTAAAAAGCCATATAGTCAACTTAAGTTGCCAGGTGTTGAGAAATTGTAAAATTCAGCTGGTGGCTGTCTCTGAGAGGAAAGTGATGGAGAACTCTAGTGTTGTATTTCCTCATAACAGAAGAAATAGATGCAGTCTGAAGAAGCCAAGACTTATTTTTCACCCAGAGTGCTTAAAAATTAGTTCAACTTGAAGTAAATGTTCCAGTCAATTTGTTTTTCCACTATGTGACCTGCTTTGTTAGTAATGCAAGAGTAATAGAAAAAATATATTGACAGAACTGTATCTGCAGAATACAGAGCAAAGCCTGCCTGTGCTCACAGAAAGACTATTACCGATTGCTATGAGAATGTTTCTCAAAATGGTTTATAAGGCATCAGCAAGTCTTTAATTTAACTGTGTGCCATTATTACATGCTGAGTGTGGTTTATTATTGTACTAATAAACCATAAAGAAGACTCTATAACTTCATTACCACAGTCAATTGCCATGTGCAGTGTTAATTTGCCAACAGATCATTAATTGCCGGTACTCGCTGAAATGTAGACATAAAGCAAAACTATTGGGCTGAGTTTCTTTTCCAGAGTCTGTTCTGCTGACAGCAGTAAGGCTGAGCACACAGAGAAATGGCTGTGATTTGCCAGTAGAAAGGCTTCGTTCTTCATTGAACCCAATGGAGAAGGAAACCACAGAGGTTTCCAATCCCAACAGCATTCTGCTGACCTCTTGGTATAATGAAGGTAGTTTTCCCAAAATCCATATAAATGTATTCTAATATGAATCCTTAAAGATGCTTCTTTTACAGTATCCAAGAATTTCACAAATGTAACTGTTCTGGGAAGTATAAATTTTCAAGGAGGAAAACTAAAGCAAAGTACCTCATTTAGCTGAAGTAACCTCTCCAATAAAGTGCTAAACTGCATTGTCATATTTTGATGTGGGGGATTTATTTTGTACATAAAGCTGTTTTGAGTCCTCTTCGAGCTCTCTATTGGACAGTACCATGTGTGTATTTATCCGTATGTGATGGACTTTGTGTTTGGCAACGCAGTGCCCTGCTCGTCAGCAGATAGACAAGTCTAAGTGCATTGGGAAAGCTGCTGGCATAGGAAAATGCAGTTCAATGTTGACAGAAATAAAAGATGCTTACATCAGTCCAGCAAAGCAAAATCAAATATTTAAATTTCAGAATAATGAAAAGGCCAAAACACCCACAAAAAAGCTCTGATCCTGTGAGAGGCTCATCTTTTGCCTGATTCAAAATGGACCTAAACACTTGAATTTTATTGAGGGATGAAATTCCAAACTGTACTCTGCTGAATCAACAGATTTTTTCCAGTTTTGTAGTAAATTGTGATGGTCCTGCTGCTGCATGTTGTGTAACACATACTCTTAAACATACTGTAACAACAGGGATTTTTTTTCATGCTTGCTTTGCCTGGAGATATGAAATCCCACTCCTTTCTGATGCAGATGGGATATATTAAGCTTCATAGGAACCATTCTTTAAATTCCTAACTAAATTGCTGCACACTAATGTTCTTTTGCAAAGCTTGTCTTACACTTTATTACCAATACAGAAATCTGAAAGGTTATAAGGTGATAAAAAATTCCTACCATGGTCAGTGTGGGATATTATTTTAGTTACATGCCCCAGAGGATGAATATAGTGGGACTTGACACCATATGACAGAGACGTGTTAGCAGGACTCTGCAGCTCGTACCGTTCAGAGCTGGCCTTTGTTCTTGTTCTGGTGAGAGTTGATGCCTAGCTGGGAAGTTTCTGTGGTTCTGGTGACAAGGTGGTAATTTAAAACCATGGTCAGCTTTACCCTGAAGCATGTTTCTAATTAGTAGGAATAAGGCAAGGGGAAAAATACAAGCGAGAGAGCGCGTGGAAGTTTAAGGACATTAATTGCCTCCCAGCTGTCAGGCTAGTAATTAAATTCAGCGTGTTGACTTCAGCTTTGTTGCGATTATGTGAAATTAATCTTCAAACACACTGAAAGCTTCCATTGCTGTTCATTTTAGTGCTGAAACCAACAAATCCCAAACAATACGCAGAGAAGCATTGACATGCGTCTGGCAGTCAGCCAAAAAAATGTCAACTTAGAGAAATGTGATGAAACTTTTTCCCCAGTTTGCTTTTGTGTGGTATTTTTTTCCTTTGTTTAGTCCCCTGACCGGGCCAGAGCTATGTCCACCTCTCTGGAATAGCAGAAGCACAACTGACAACTTTTGAAGAGGCCACAGAAGTCCAGTCAGTTCTTCTCTCTCTCTTTAGCTCAAGCTGGATTAGATGTAAAGGATTACTTGGAAATTTCAGCTTTCAAAGAACAAATCCTTCCTGCTTGTTAACTTTCGATTAGCACTGTCAACCTTCCTGTGCTATGCATCACACACAATTAAAAGCAGTTTCTGCCCTAGAAAGCTAGAACTCAAACTCCCTGCTTAGTATGCAAATACAGTACCTGACTTGTGCATATGTGTCAAAAATTTATGCATCAGTGTAGTCAGTGGAAGCTTGCTATTAACATCAACTAGTATGCTAAGCCCTTTTTATGTAAGTGAGGTGTGCATAAATACATTACTGCATTTTACATGCCTACTTTCAGGGAAAAAAAAAGTCATTTTTCTATGAATATATAAATACCCTTGTAGCTGCACTTAGGATATTAATTAAGTGATGTTCACTCTTAAGCAACGATGTACCAAGGGGTAATTGATTGGGTGGACTCTTACATCTAGGCAGAAACAATGTTTATTATCTCTGCTTGCTGCTTTTAGCTACTAGGTTTTGCCTAAGAGAATTAGATCAAATTGGCAGCATGATTTAGATTTTTCTGCTAAGTTTTGATGTTATCTTTGAGAAGCTGGCAGTCTCAGTAATCAAACTTGCATCAAGAATCGCCCACTTTGCAGGGTATGAGATAATTAGGAACCACATGGTGTACGAGGTCTTCGTGGAGAAGATAATGCATTCTATATTGTGTGGATCAGAAGGGGAAAAAGAGTAGCAGAAGTCAGTATTGCTTTCTTTCCTGAATACAGGCACTCCGTTAATATTATTGACTTACATCCACTGTACAAGTTACTACAAGAGACCTGAATGCCATAGCCTGGGCAGTGATCAGTGCTCCCTTGAACCTGCTTTAGCAATGGATCATCTCCACACAGGCTGCCCTTTTTCTTACCCTTGGAGCAAGAGCTGGCACAAGAAGAGATCTGGCATGAAGTAGTTTGAGGTGTTGAATTTCCTACATCTTGGGTTCCCATAATTGCCTGACCACTACCAAATTAGACTCACTGATCCCAGAGGTGTTGCACCATGCAAAAGGGACCTGGAAGCAGTGTGTCATACAGTGGAGAGCAATAGGAAGGACTGGGATCCAGCTGGGTCCTCTCTGACTGCCCAGAAACTTCTCTAGGGCAAATTGCTCCCTGGTCTGATTGTCAACTCTAGTGTCCTCTCATCTGGATATGTATTCCCAGTTTTCTGTAGCACCTATCTGATTGTCTAGCTGATCAAACAGGGATACAATCAATATCTGCCTCTTCATGCTGTGTACAAAGGTTTTATAGGATTTCTTTGGGGAAAACTATTTGATGTTAGTCTGGATGAAGGTGAACACCACTGACTCTTTCTACCTTCAAGAGCTACATTCAGTCCTGTCATGCTGTAATACAACGTATAACTTTTGTTCCTTACCTCTAATACAGGATATGCTGTGCAAAAATGTCAACTAATAGAGGGCAGAGGTCAGTTTTTCAGAGCTTGTATTACAAAGAAAAGGTTTGCACATGAAGCCATCTACTAGATGCAAAGCCTGGCTTTTGAGGTGGCCAAAGGGCAGAATCCCTCACCTGCTTTTGGAATAATTTGTTTTCCTGAATCTTACTAGATACTGCCTTATAGTCTAAATTTGGAGAAGTCCCAGTACAAACCAAAAAGCACTGGGGTATTTTTACCCTTCTGGAAACCCAGAATTCTTATGAGCTGAGAGTCAGGCACAGTGAATTTCTGTGCCATTGGCTATACGCCTGGCAGGCATCCATGGCAGCCTCAAACCACATGCTTCACTTCCAGCTGAAGGCAGCTCTTGGTCTTGCTGCTTGTTTTCTTCCCGCTCAAGGGAAGAGCAATGAGGAGTTACTGCCAATGTGTAGTGATAGAACATGGTGTAAGGGCTTTAAACTGAAAGAAAGTAGATTTAGACTAGATATGAGGAAGAAATTCTTCACTGTGAGGATGGTAAGTCACTGGAACAGGTTTCACAGAGAGATTGTGGATGCCCCATACCTGGAAGTGTTCAAGGCCAGGTTGGATGGGGCTTTGAGCAGCCTGGTCTGGTGGAAGGTGTCCCTGCCCACGGCTGGATGGTTGGAACTAGATGTTCTTTAAGGTCAATTCCACCCCAAACCATTCTATGATTCTATGTGTAATGTTGCAGGACATGACTCTCCATCAGCAGAAGGAGCTGGGGATTTATCTCAGATAGATCTTTTTACTTTGACTGCATCATCCTAAGATTTCATTCAGATTTTGAAAGGATACATACACCTCATGTTTTTTTGAACAGCACCAGATCTATAGGCAAACATCTAGGACAGAGATGATAGTAAACTCCTAGAGTATCACATAAGTTCAGGTATGCTCTGTTATGTCATTTAGACCTAGCTCCTGTCCCAGAAAACTTTTGGACGTTTAACTAGGGAATCTATAGATCCTAATTGCTGTATGCTCTCTCTACAACCTGTGGATAGGAAGAAGCCTGTGAAAACAAAGATCTAACCCATCTAAGATATGCTATGAGGATAATTGCAGTAAAATTGTAAGGTGCTGGAGTGGAGAGTGAGGGTGCTGAGGGAAGACAAGCCACTACAAAGTTCGTTATGCCCTGAAAGAAATGCTGGAGTTCCTGGAGTTCATTGTACCAAAACCTGCTGAGATCCTGATTAGCAGAGCTTGCCACAGGCATTCAGATGGTTTTGGCTCGTCTTCTGAAATACCTGAGGAAAGAAACTGCAGACTCAGAGTACAACCTAACTTCCAATTTTGTAACCAAAAGTAATTTGCCCTTGTTTCTAATATAATTTGGCTGTGCTCAGTTGGAAGTCCTCTAGTGGGTGCAGTCACCACAGAAATTTCCTTGGATTACACATCAAAAATCCCATGGCTACCCCACAAAGAAGCTTTTCATCCACCCTTGAAGTCTACCCTTCCAGCCTGGCAGGGGATTTTGCAGCAGCACAGGCTACCCTACAGAGTGGATGCATGCTGTTACGTAGCCCCAGTTGTAGCATGTGAGGCCGAGGAGGTAGCAATGCTCTGCCATCTTTCCACAAGTTCTTGCTTTCTGTACTGCCAGAAGTCCTAGAGCCCAATGAGGTGACCACAACCCTGGTGTCAGCACAGTGTGGGCATGAGCAGGCACTGCTATGCAGCTGCATGGTTCTGCCCTCCTGGAGCCCTCCTGGAGCCGGCAAGATCTGCACTGCAGATCTGTCCTGGGATCTTCTGGTTGTTGTGGTTCTTAAATACAGCTTCCCTCTTACAAGGCTTTTTCTGCCTTTCTCATTAGAAAACAGGAGAAACACTGACCCTAAATTTAACTCTAATCATAACTCTTTAACCCCAATTTCTTTCTGAACTATTTATTTCAGACTTTCCTATTATTTTTTGAGCAGTGCTGACAGGCGATAGTTCTGGAATAGTGAAATGTCTTGCAACCATGGCAACGCAATGCACTCATTGGAAAGTTTTCTGATACTAAAAGAATTAGTTTACCACAGCCTTGTACATTCGGTTTCCTATGAGATTCCCAGGCTCACCATGTTGTTTAAAAGCACAGAACTCATGGACTGCTCAGGTAACATTGCAGAGAATCACTCTGATGTGCGACACGGCATTAGTCCCTGGAGCACACGACAGGAACAAGCCCAAAGGAAACTGCTTATGAAAGCTATCAAACTGGAAAAATTGGAAGCATCATCATTAAAGGATACTTTTGTTCTATTCCATTGTAGAATTCCCTTGCTTCAGATACAAACTTTAATTTTGCAGCAATCTGTTTTGATTTCCAAAGAGGAACAGAAGCCCTGTTGCTGACAACAATAAGCAATTCCTCTCCTCTTTTCACCTTGCCACCTTCTGCTCCCAGTGGGAACAGATTCCTGCTTGCTGAAGTCACCAGTACCCCCACTGTAAATATTACCCATAGTTTACCTCTCTTTCCATTCTCTCTGTCTCTCTCCTGAATTTATATCTAATCTCACTCTTTTTCTTCTCTATTATGCTGAATTAAAATCTCCTAAGCGCATGAAAAATGGTGTCTGTAAAGCATGAGCAAAAATTAATAAAGCCAGGAGAGAACATGAAATCAATAATCTAATTCTGACAGTTTTCTTTGTCTCTCTGGCCAGGCTGTAAGGGTGTACTAGTGTTTCCCTCTGTTTAAAATTAATTGAACTATTTTATCATATCAGATAAGAGTGCACTCTTTGTGCTATTGAAGTGATAATTATGACATGATAATTACAGTCTGTGGTCTGCCTGATTCTGTGAATGAGTCAGCACAGGCAATTAGTTTGTGACAGCAACTTTATGTGAATATGTCCCTACAGACAGGAGCTACAGGATAGTCTAGCTGCTTATTATCTCTGCTCCCCGAGCTTCCTTATTCACAGGAGGATATATTTTTGTTGTGGTGGTTTTAGGTGGGGGGGGAGGGATTTTGGGGTTGTTTATGAGTTTGTTTCCAGACTGAGCAATCTGTTTGGATAAACATAATGACGGCAGGAATCAGAGACAGCAAAAGATGGAAATAGTATCAGTCTATAAGTTTGTTGATTCTGAGCTTTGTGATGGTGTCCTTTGAGAAATTCCATTTGATGCCAGAATGATATGAGCTCCCCATGCCTGCTGCACTTTAGCATGACTCCATTAAAAACTGATCAGCCTTGGAGTTTTCTAAATCATCTGTCACTGCAATATCCTGGTGGCAATTCTGTGCTCCTCAGAGCTCACTGAAAAACCACAAGAATGTCCGGGAAAGAGGAAGACAAAATACTTGTTGGCAGAGAAAACTATAAGCGTCAAATATCGCCAAAGAGCTCCTTGGTTTTAGAAAGCTCAAAGCACAAGGGTGTTTCATCCCAAGCCATTTACAGTCTGAACCAGGAGACAAGGTATAGATAGAGATACAAGCAGATAAGGAAATAATGGAAAAATGTTGGGAGACATGAGAAAGTGCAGTCTCACTGCAAGGAAGTAAAGTTGTTAGGTTATTTGCTTTTAAAAGGAAGGTAGGGAAGGAGAGGGTTGTTTGATTTCTAGGTGTCCTTTCCCTGTGTGATCTCAGGTGAAACAGGAATAACCCTCATTTCAGAATAAATCAGTAATGCATTGTAATAAATAATACACAGGGCAATGTTCTGAAAAATGAGGAGAAAACACAACGTGGAAGAGCTGCCTACTAAGGGAATATAATTCATCCTGTGAGCTGATGAGACAGTGAAAGAAACAGTACATGATCGTGCAATTAATGATGATGCATGTCAGTATGATCCAAAAGAGCTGATTTAAGGCCACCTTTCCTAGCTTTGCAGTGTTTAATTTTGCAACCCTAATCTTCTTTGACTGTGTGTAATTATATCTTAGCTGTATTATTGATTCATCACAATGTTTATTTCTAAACTGGTTCCACCTTAGGCATGCAAATGTGAATGTCATGAGATCAGACGAGATCCAAGGCAGCTCAAAGGGAGAGGACATATTTTTATTCCTTGAAAGTCATGGCATGTTACCATCTGTGAATGAGGAAAGGTGCCATTCCCTCATCTCAGATCACTAGTGGATGTGATGAGCTGCAAGCAAGAAGGATTTGGATATGACATATTGCCTCCCAATAAAAGGAACCAACACACATCAACACATGTACAACATGTCGCTATTAGGTCTAGATTTGGAGTTCAGGAGACAGATGCTCTGCTCCTATCTGCAATGCTCTGTTGAATTCTGTATACACAAAGTGAGAATGTGATTCATAGAGAAACACAGGCTGATCCCAGGGCTTGTGGGATATCTGGGAGAGAAGATTATGCGTCCTGTAACATTCAAAACAAAGACATTTTTGTTTATTGGGAAAGACTATGTTGGCTGGAGAATAATCCTGTGCTGTGTTTATGTCTTGCAGATCAAAACCACATGCAGCCTAAGTGACATCTGTTTGAGTGACACCTATCAGAACTCCTCGTGGACATGTATTACCTGGCCTAAGGTACAAACACAGTCTTAAGAATAGCTTAAAGGTCAATACTTTTTTTTCAATAAGGAATCAAATTATCCACCATTCCTTTGTTCTCCTCTTGTGGCTGCGGTACCATTATAAAAATCCTCTTCCTGCTTCTCACTCCGCTGACACACAGAGAAAATTGTTAGACATGACAACCAGACACATCTTCAGCAGCACTTTTCCGTTCACTCACATAACTGGATATTAATATTGATAATTGCTTTCTCTGACACTGCTTTTTTAACAGGTTTCAACCTGCAAAAGAATCCAGAATACCATGCATAAGATCCTAAATACTAAAATTCACGTTCTCTTCCAAAAATATTTCTAGCTTATCAGTTCCTTCTCTTGAACAAAGAGAGAAACAGAAAAATAATAGAAGCACAGAAATGTTAGCAGGAAAGGACCTCTGGTGGTCAGTACTCAAACTCCCATTTGGGGCAGGAACTTCACCAGCAAAGCCAGTAAGGAAGCTCTTACATAGCAGAGATGCTCCCCACTTGAGTTTTATAATGATGTATGCTTGTTCACTTCATACAATAAACCAGGTTTCTGTGTTACTGGGGAAACCATAGCCTAGAAACAGAGTGCAGCAGTACAGGTCTTGGCAGAGGAGCTCTGGGATGTGAACCGTGGTGCACCATATGCAGAACACTGATTTTTATCTCAGCCCAGCTGTGCATCTGGTTGGGGTCAGCAGAAAGGAGTATAAGGTCAGGTGCACAGCTGTGAGCCAAATGGGCTGGGGTCTGTCAACACTCAGGGCTGTTTTGTGTCAGCGTATCACAATGTGGACATAGGGAATAGAGATCCAGTATGTGTCCCTCATCTCTGATTCTGTAGGACATGGTTGGAGAGCTGCAATAAATAGCTGGAGCTATTTGGGAAGGACCGTGAGCTGTTTGGATACAACTTATTATTGGAGATGGAGCACGAGTTATAACTGGACCCCTCTTGTGTGCTCTGGTCATGTTTTGCTGGTTAAGTGGATGGACAGGGTCTCTTGAAGCTCTGCTAGGATGAAAGAGGAATTTTCTTGAAGCAGGCACTGTGTAGGGTGAACATGAGGTCCCCCTTTTGGGGTTCCCCTCCCAAACTCCAGGCCAGAAGGAAGGAAGGAAGGAATGCAGGTAGCACTGTGGAGATACCAGCAGAGCTGCCCCGTGCAAGAAAGCCCCATGACTCACACAAATCTCCAAATGCTGCCTAGCTTTCTCTGCCCACTGGACTTCATTCCTATATTGCTGCAGGAGCAGCGTGGGAGATGGTAAAAGCTGTATTTCTTTCTTCCAGGTCTGTGGTGCTCACAGAGAAGCATCTCACCTTTCATGCATGGGGGAAGGATGAGACATAAGGAACCATGTGTCTTATGGATGAGAAGAGATCGTTGCCATGTGGCTAGCATGTAATGCAGTGACTGTCTTTAGTATGCCTGTTTAAATGATGTTGAAGATGTGATAGACAGTAGGTAAAGTTTCATGGTTGTTTCCAGCACAGAGCAATGACTCTGGCAGTGACAAAAGGGTTGTATCACTCATTGTACCTTCAAATGAGTGAGGAGAAGAAAAATCAGCATTCACTTGCAGAAATGAATTTTTGGCCAGGAGTTCATTATTCAACAAGTGACTGATGTTATGTGTCATTTGTTGATTTTCACCAACGTTCATTTTTCTGAGGGTCAGAGTGCTGCTGAAAACGTGGCAGTATCTAGATGTGAATCAAAGTATCTATACACAGGGATATTGTCTAAAAGAGCAACTGATGCAAGTGGATAAAAGTAATTTTTTAAAAAAAATTGTACTGATGAAGGAGCGATAGAGCCAGCTAAGTACAGTGTGTGGCTAGTTGCTCTGAGTTTAACTTACTGTGAAATCCAGCCTATAACTTTGATCCAGGTTCCCCAGTTCCTCTGGAACAGGAAACAGGACATACAGCCCCAGTGATGCCCTGTGCAGGGTTGCTGGAGAACCAGTGAAATAATCCGAGCTTGCTTTGTGCTCTTTGAATAGCAATTTTTTAAACAGTTTATCCTACAATGACATCTGGTGGTTGTTTTTCTTTGACAGCAAGTTCTTGCAGAATTATCCTGCCAAGAGTTGCCTGAGGGTGAATCTTCCCATGACAGTAACTCCCTGGGGTTCTACTTTGGGGGGGAGTGCAAATGTATTAGCAAGATTGAACACTTTTTCAGTTAATAAACAGCACACAGTCCCTCCTTGGGGCCCATCACTGTGCCTAATTGCCTTGTTGTGAATGATTTGATGGTCAAGTATCCAGCAGAGAAGCCACTGCTTCATCTGGAAGATCTACTGGTTCATTCTGAGAACAGCCACTGCCTGGCCCAAGAGTATATGTGATTTGTCAGGGATCAGAGCATCTGCAAAAGCATTTTGGCAGCAGAAGTTAGGAGTGCAGTCAGCAGTGGGCACATGTCTCTGCTGCAGCCACTGAGCACCGCTGTGCTGGGGTGCTGAGTGCTCTGCAGAGACCCATCCTCAGGCTTGGAAAGCCATGCAATGACAGCAGGGTGGGGGGATACCTCCAAAGGCTGATTCTCTCCCCCAGACAGCCCATAACAAAGCCCTAAAAGACAGAGAAATTACAAATTACCCTCAGTTGTCTCTTTTTTGCTGGAGCTGGGCACCATGCACTGATTGGAGCAAACTCTGATCCTGCTGCAGCTGCAGTGAGGTGCCTGCTCAGGTGTTGGCAATGCCCAGCACTCATCTAATTGGAGACAGCCTGCAGGGCAGACCTGGGCGTTTCCCCTCACTCCTCTGTGCTGCTCAGATCCTCATGGCCACAGTGTGACCCGTGGTCCTTGTGCAAGTCCTTGTGACCATCGAGGTCACTACCACAGGTGATCTCCTGGCCACCAGGTGGAACCCAAGCCATGCCTTTTCTTTCAAAATCTCCCTGCCAGCGGCTCCTCTCAGAAACTTGCAGGTAACTCAGTAATTCTTTCATGGGTTTTACCCTTTCGGGGCTCTTGGTAATGGCCAGACTGCACAGGATAATCGCTGTCCTCTTCCAGGAGACAGCAGGTCCATAGCATAAGGGGGAATTGTCCAAAGCAGAGCATTCACACACAGCAGCAAGACGTGGAGTTTTAAAACTGATTTCTCAGACACTTGAAGAGGCAACAGGGGCTGCAGTGAGGAAGGAGTAAAGCAAATTAATTTCATGAGCTTTGGCCCATATTAAGGTAATGTTGCCACCAGTTGTTATCTTGCCCACAACAAGCCTGGTGCTGTCAGTGCCAAATACTGTGTGGCTTGTTGGGGAAAATAGCAGAGAACTTCTGAGTTTGGTCTAGAAAGGTCTGTCAGGATCTAGCTATCCTGGGCTGGATTTCTGTCTGATACTTAGCATATTCAAGCCCAACATTATTAAGAATTAAAATTGAATATTGTTTTAATTTCAATTTGAACTGAATTCTTCACTGTGATATTTTCTCACTGCATATTTATAGTTTTCTGCTTTGGAACTTCACTGCTTAATGCTGGGAAGTGCTGATGGTGATTAGTGCTGTATTTAGTTTTCTACAAAATTATTCTTTTCACTTCAAAATAAATTTTACAAAGTATCTGGAGAATTTTGTAAAACTTATGGGTTTATAAAAGCCTAATTGTGTTGTTTTGGTTGTGCTGGTTTGTTGTTTGTTTGGGTTTTTTTTTTCCCTGTGGTCTATTAAAACTTTTGAAACTGCTGGGGTAAAACATGGGATATGTTCACTTTTCAATTAATCTCCTGGGAATAAGAACCTCTCCCTCCCTCCGAGCAGGATGAGGATACAAACAGCTGTTGCTGTTTATGCTCTAGGATTGTGCAGGCTTCCCCCAGAGAAGGTGTATGCACAGTAGCTCATACATTTGGGACGCTTGTAGCTCTGCTGCTCCTACAGCTCTTTTTACTTTGCTTCCCTACCAGGACCAGCAATTACATGCTTTCTTATTCTTCCCCCCAGAAGTTAAGCCCAGAGTCAGCCCATGAGGATCATACATGGTTGACACTCTATGGCTTGTTGACTCGCATGTCAAAAATAATTTCTTAATATCTTTGTACTCAACCTACTGGTTCTTCTCATTACCGACACTGAAAATAAATCTGTGATCTCTGCTGACTACTCAGGATGCACTGTGGGTTCACTGCTTAGTATCACAACATCTTTATAATCTTTATGTATTTAATTTAAATGTTTGATCTTGTTTATTTGTAGTTGTTTCTTGCTGTGGAGGTATCAGGATCTGAATGAATTTCTTTGATGACTTAACATCCTAAACATGTGAACATCTTGCACCATCATGCATCAGATGCCATAACCCAGCTGTCCTCTGGTCAGAGAGTGGAGCAGTAGGATGTTTCTGGCAGTATATTAGGGCAGATGTGACTTCAATGTCCTTCCTAAATCAGAACCCCTGAAATGCTTTGTGCTGTACTTCTAGTTTGTGTTCTTTCACCAGCCAGATGCATGTGGATATAAGTGAAAGACACGAGACAATATAAATGATTTTTTAATAACTGCAAAAAGATTTAGGAAGCTACAGGAAAAGGGGTTAGATATTGGACAGAATTAAATTAGTATGTAGAAGGGTGACAGACTGTAGATGGAGTTTTTTTGTATATGTAAAATCACTCATCTCTGCAGACATCAGTTACTGAGGGCTTCATCCCTCTCAGTAAATAGCATCAGTGTCACCATCTGCTCTCTGGTGTTGCCACTGCACAATAGCCTTGCAGTTCTCAGCCTTCCAGAAAGTCAATTGCTTCAAATACTTTTTTTTTTTTAAGCCATTTTCCTACTTTTTAAGTAGTGTCCAAAAAGAAGTGAGTAGGAGTCAAAGGTTCTAGCAGGAATGATTAGAAATAATCAGAAAACACAGATAACACACTATACTGATTCAGGAGAAAGAAAAGCCAGAAGTAGCCCCTGCCAGCCCAGACAATCATTTTCTCTTCTGGGGGTTGAATTTATTTACACTTTTCTGTGCTTATGTTGAGCTAAGCTGGAGTGGCTGAGCTACCCAGAGTGGTCATTCACCCTCAGCAATCAGCTAAATCAGATTTTGTGGAAAATGCAGGTTTATTCCAGCTGCTTTGTGAATGTAATACCTGAACTCAACACATGCCCACACAAAACCTGGGCACCAGCCTCTGTTCCTTTCTGCATCACCCTCCTGGCTGGATTCTGACATTCAGCAGTAATCTGAAATGAATTCACAGTCCTAAAGTGTAGGTGGGAGGTTTGCTGAGAGGTTGTGAATGACCCCACTGTAGTCCTGGGTTTGTGACTATGAAGATATTGAATAATTTCCATTTTCCTAGGACAATATACTTAAAATACTTCTCCACCAGCAACTTTGTACCTTTGGGGAAAGCTTAAAAAAAAAGATATTTCTTCTAAGAAATAGTATTTACTTTGCTGCTAATACAGTTGTCACTATGCATTACTATTGCCTAGCTAAGTGAGACCTGAGCTAGGAAAAGTTAGTTTTAAGGCCAAATGTCTATTTGTTATCAAATAAATAAGGTAAAAACCATGTAAGTTTCCTGAACGGGGGAAGAGTCTGATTGTGTTCAGATCTGAAGTGAGCATGAAGCAGCACCCAGTTTTCAGCTTTAGAAGAGCAAAATAACAGCCTGATGAAGCCTCTAATGAAACAAAGGAATCTTCTATATGAATGTGACAAAGTGGGGAAGGGGATGTGCAGCCTTAACACTCAGGAATGGGTCTGGCATTGCCTGATCCCTGACTGTGAACTAGATCTGCCAAGAAGTCTGCCTCTATTACCCCAAAGTCTGCTTGTTTTCTGTCTGGAAAGAAAAAGATGTGAATTTTAAAAGTTTGTTTTGTGCCAAATAAGCATTTTGATGATCTAAAACTCGTGGGTGTTTCTCTAAATTATTACTTCAAAGAGATTTTTTTTTTTTCCTTTTAAAAGTGCTTTACCTATATAGTCAAAGACAACATCTGCTCAACAGAGAGATGTTGAGAGCACCTGCTCCTACTATAAATCATGTCTATGGAAAACAGAAGGATTTTAGCAGGTTAAACTGGAAAAGGCTCATTAAGGAATATTTCACAGGCTGTGGAAGCAGGAGGCATTGAGTCAGGCTTGTCTCAGAAAGACATGAGAATTGAACTGGGCTAAGAAAAGATCTTTGTTGAAGAAAAGAGCTGCTCCTGCTGGACATGAGATGGAGCTGATATCTAGCATTTAGTTCTCACAGTTTGTTTTCTAAACCTCTAACAATAGAAAATATGAAGAACCTCTTTTGTTGTTGTTTCTAGTGAGAAAGGAATATATATTTCAGTTTGAAAAATCATACCAACTTTAAAGCAATAATCCCTGGATAATTACGAGTCTCTCAATTTGCATGTCCAGTAACTGTGAGAGAAGTAGCCAGAGTAATGTGATTACACTTTGAGCAAGAAACATTGTGTGATTTAGCTCTAATGGTAGATATTCATCTTTGTGATAGGGCAATATTTATTAGCTATACAGGCAACAACCTGCCCTGTGTTGCCTGGGTAAGTGTGGGGGTGTTGTACTTGAAATTGTGCTCACTTTGTACTGACTCTGATTCACCACAGCTTTATGATATCCTGTTTTCATTCTGCCAGAAGTTCCACAGATTGATGAAGAAATTACTGAGACTGAAAGCCATGAATTTCCAATTCATACATGTAATACCAGGATAATTTTCTTTGAAATCAGCACCACAATTTGGCACAACAGCAAACTACTGGGAGAAAACGATTTGCTGATAGAAAAGTCAGAACTTCACAGCAGCAGCCCAGCTAATATTTCCTTAAAACACTACAAACACTATAAACAGACTCATTGTATTGGCTGTAGGGCACTGTCTCATCTGGAAACACCCATTTCGCAGTAGTTACATAATTAACAGATACATTCCCAAATAACTCTGGAATATTTTTCTTGCTTTAAATACAGCTGCCTTCCTCAATCTTAGTCCAACGCATTTTAAATCATACACTGTTTTCCAGGATTGAAAAGGTGCCCTAACCCCTGTTACAACCATGTTCCCCTCTGCACCATGAGCATCTCTGTCTTGCTCTTTCTCCTCCCATTGCAAGCAATCTCTGTGTGCACCTGGGAGGCCTCAGCTGGCTGGATTTACAGTCTGTTTGAAGCAGAGTGATTCAGTGCAGTCTGCTCATTAGCACTTAATTTCTGCTTTGCTTGCCCAAGGCTCACTCCGGTGCCATTCCAGCAGCAGTGATGAAGTTGGTCCCCAGCGTGGCTGACAGGGTGTTAGTGAGCTGGACCACAGCCCCCTGCACCATCCCTCCAGCCCAGCTCATTAAGGCTGAGTCATTGCCTCAACTTTTTCTTTCTGTAGTTTTTGCCAGCATCAAGCTTTGATTTTGTTTTTAAAATAATTAATTTAGCTGCCACTCAACACACATTTTATTTTCATCTGAAGAGGGTCGAGGAACATTCACATATATTTTTTTCTGCTACTCATCCTGCAGAACTTCAGTTCTCGGGGGAACTTAATACATGGAAAGTACAACCAAAGACTGAGGGTCCAGGAAAGCACCAAGAAAGTTGTCAGTTGTCTTGCCTAAAGATTTTCCCAGCAGACCTAAGCAGGAATTTGCAAATGTTTTCAGCTCTAAAGATTACATCTGTTGTTCCCAACTTTTGGGTTTTGTTGGTTGTGTTTTTATTTATTCTGAAGTTGGACAGGCTCTTGGTAACCAATTAAGATGTATAAAAGAACAGAAAATTTTGCCAGTGCTTTTATTAGGGTCCAAGGTATCTTGAGGTTGTTTCGGCTTCTCTTGAGTGTAGTGCCTGGATACAGAGATTGAAAGGAACTCTTTTTTTCCTTTGTATCACAGATGAAAATGGGAATATAGCCAAATCCTCACAGGTATGTTCACTTTCTGCCCAGGGAAGGGATGAACAGGAGGGTAGGCATCCTCTGTGCTAACTCCATTCCATGATCTGAGCAGACTGTGAAAGTGGTTGGTGTTATCTATGTATTTACTGGGCAAGCAATAATTTCCTATTGAATCCTATACCTTAGCTATTGCCATCACAAAAGGATCTTTCTTCCTGGCTTTGATAAGGGTCCTTGCCATTCTGTTCAGACTGTAGGGACAATCCTTCACTCCTCAGGACGTTCAACAGTGTGTGATGAATGAGCTGAATAGAGCCATCTAAATCAGGCAAAAATAACAAGACTAACCCCGAGACTTCTGATCAGTTTTATCAGGGTGGGGGCGTGGGGTGTTTCAGCTCACTTGGATTTGAGTTGCTTTTTGTGCTCTCCTACCAAACGAAGTCACCCTCAAGTGAGAAAACACTTAAGCCCCAAACCTGTGAGCAGCTGTAACTAGATCAGATCAATAAAAAAGAACTATTGTATTTTTCTTTACGTTCTTTTTTGCAGCCAAGACCTTTCAGACTTCATAGCAATCTAGAAATTCCAAGATAAATCAGTTGCTTGGTAAAATTGTCATTTTAGCACAAGAAGAATGAATCTAAGCTTTTCCCAGACCTCTTCTGTTTCATGAAGTGTTGCTGTTAAGTTCAGAATCCCTTGTTAACTATATAACATATCAAATTCATACCATTCCATAGTTAGTGTTTAGATATGAAAGTAGATTAATAAACCATTTTTTAAAAGATTCCATGACTAAATGGTAAAATTTTCTACTTTGATTTTGCTGTCCACAGAAGGTCTTCTGAAATATTATTAAAATTTTAATTGAGAGTACATGTAACTGCCCTCTATTAATACATCAGGGGGCGATTATTAGGGAGCAGTTTATAAATTGCTATAATTACAGAAGAGCTGTTAACAGCTAAAGGCTGTGAAAAGGGTAGAGTTTTGGGAGAGACAAGCTACAATGTAAAGTTAAAAGGAATTAATTTGTTTCTTCTACAAAAGGAAAGTGGTAGGGAAGGTTTGATAAGCCTCCAACTCCATGAAAGGTTTTTTTACATGGGCAATGATCTGTGCTTCGCCACATTCATGGAAGAGGGGCTTAATAAGAAGCCAAAGAGATTTAACTGAGCTGCTAAGAAAAAAATCTGACTAAGGAAAGTCAAGCTTTAGACAATGTCAAGGGACATTTGGAATTCTTCAACATTGGAGGTTTTGAAGAATAATTAAATGTTCCAATTATTTCTGATAGCCATTCCTAGTTATGCTTTAGGTTGGTGGGAGACACTAAGCCATACTTTGAGGCTAATGTGTCTGTTGGAGGACACAAATAAATCTGAATTGAAGTAAGTCAAGCCCTCGGAGGCGTGATGTCCTGAAATAGGTGTCTAGAGGGGTACCCACGTCAGAAGATAAGAGACTTGCATGGCAAGGTTGCCTTCTGTGAAAAGAAGACTTTCCTAGGGGATGCATGAGGACACACATCTGTTGAAGGAAGCCCACAAAGGAGCTACCAATCTCTTGACTGAACTATTTATATTAACACTCTAAGTGCTAGGCAAATACTTTGCTTCATTTTTTCTTTTCTGGACAGTTATATATCTCTGCAGATCTTTATGTACATTATTTCCTAGTTGGATTTGGTAAAAGAAATATTTTTATTGCTTTTGGGTTACTGTGTTTATACTGTTAGTGAGTGCTCACCCAAATTCCTGTCTTGAGATCTGGTAACATGGGACTCTGAGGGGAAAAGAAACTTCTGCCCTGTAGCAAGGTCATGGGCAGTGCAGATGGATCCCAGACTTCTGCAGGAGGCTTGTGACAATGTGTGACCGTGTTTCAGTGGGGACAGACCTGACAGCTGCAGCAGAGCTTTTGGAGAATATTTAGAGAAACCGAATCTTTCTGGTAGGTGGCTGAGCAAGTAGCAAATTGCAAAGATTTGAAATTATAAAGGATTTATGGAATTTAATACACTGGACAATTCACCGAGGCAGCAAGATTGACATTTTTCTAGGAAAGTAGCTTTGCTGGAAGATATCAAACTGATGACCTTCATTTGTGATCTGTGTTTATCTCCAGAGCTGCTATCACTGTAGTTCTGCAGGATCCCTGACAGGAGCTGCCATCCCCTGTGTACCTTCCTACTCAAGTGGAGCTACTGATGCAGCTTCATTTGCTCTGGCTTTTTTTTCATTTAAACATTTTTCTTTTGCTATCAGGATGAAAAGCTGTAGAGAACATACCCTGGAGGAGCAAGTGAATTATATTGTCAGCTGAAATTATTGTCCACCTTCTACTTTTTCCATATTAGTTAACCAATGCTTGGCAATAGAGCCTTCCTACTGATATGGCCTGTTATCTGACCACAGTCACAGCCAAAAACTTGTGAAGACTTGGGCTCTGAGTATGTCCAGATCTTGTGTCTTGTCACATCAGGAGATGGTGTGTATGTCACCTTTGTGGCACTTGAGGGAATGATAAAGAAGGAATCAAACCTGCATTTCCCCAAACCAAGATATATTCTTTTGCTCTAGAAATCACTTTAACTTTCTTTTTGAGACTTTGTCTTTCTCTTCCTGTAGAATAGGAACAGGTCTGAAAACCAAGAAATATTCAGGAGATGAGTATTAGGCAAATATTGCTTGTTTGTAAGAAGGCTGACCTCTTTCCCACCCACCTCTAGTTCAGACATAACAGTTAGATCTTGCTATATTTAGATATAAGTTTGTGTATGGAATAAAAGCATCAGAACTAAGTGGTGTTTTGTAGAGCATACTGTTTAAGTGGCTTTCTGTGCTTGAATTACTATACAATATGTTCCCTCTGTAACCTGAATTCTAACTGATCCAGTCTAGCTTTTGCAATAAAAGCAATTAACTGAATCATACCAACTCCCACTACAGTGGTCACTAGAGAAGGAGAAGGTCAATGTTGATTTTCCTGAAATGGACCAATTAAAACCTACCCCAAAGAGGTTAAGTGTTGTATTTGGAGAAAGCTGAACACATTCATAATAGAGTGAGGCTAAGTGGAATGAAAGGCATTGAAATGCACTTAAGTAATTCAAATGAAATGGAGTAAATATTCCTAGGAGAACCTTGATTTCCTCTGATGTCTGGGATTCATTGGAAAGGTCCCTGGCTGTCATGTTAAAATAATTTGATTGTGAAATTACTTCAGAGCAACCAGTCTCAATAAATAAATCAACAAATATCCCAACAAGTGAATATAAAGTCATGTGCCTCTTGAATCAGAAATAAAAGAATAACTCCTAAAATCCTATTTTAAAATCTTGCCACCCTCCAGTAATTATTGGATGCCACATGAGGGTGAAAAGCGTCTTGAATGAAACATCCAGCATTAAAGATCATTCCAATTTATAATGTGTGCAAACAGGATCCTTTATGAAAAGTTCTTATGAAATACAGCAGAAGTACAAATGACCCACCTTGAAGCAAAAGTCACCAAAACAGGGTTTTATTGCTTGCAACTACCTGGATGAGAAATTAAGATGATTCCTCTTTAACTACAGAATTGCAATACTATGGATTCATTTAATGTAGTTTGTACACTCATTAACAGCTTTTCAGGAGCACGCAGAAAATTATTTCCCCCTCATAAAAGTAATAATCAACGAACCCAAACAACTGTGGTATTCCATCCAAAAAAGACAGCTCCAAGAAAAGCCTATCAAATGAAAGCTGCACTCCAACAGATCTGGGGCCTTTCCCTCCAATTCCCCATTAATGCTTTTCCCATGAATCCTGCAGGAGTAACCTCTATGGGCTGCATACGGGAGCTCTGTCTGAGCCCATCAGCCAGGAGGCAGTGTGCTCATGGGTGACAAAAGCCATGTGCTTTTTCCTTCAGTGGGACTAATAACTTGACTCTCTTTGATTCAACTACTAATTCTCTCAAGCATGTGAGATCTCAATTACTTTTTCAGACTTTGAAATGTGATTATAATAAATGAATTCAAATTTACTCGGGTGGGAATAGACAGTCTGTGAAAAATTCATTTCCTTATTGAATCCAGGCTAAAATATACCTGTATAATTATTCAATGTGTTGATTTCCATCCCTCATCCTCTAATGGTGGGAAAAAATAAGAATGCTCTAAGAGTGGTCAGCTGAAATGATCCCAGTGGGCTCGATCTGTTGTCTCAGTCTGGGCACACTCATCTTCAGTGGCAGGTTGGCAGGCAGTGCCTCTTCCCTCAACAGCACCCATGTCCTCAATCATCTTACAAAACCTGGTGAGTGCTGAAGAAGCAAAAGGAGATGGTGTATGCAACAGTCCCAGGCAAATTATATGTATTGCCAAATAAGTATTAGAAATAATTTTTGTTTTTTATAGTCAGAATATGACAAGTTTTTTTATATGTGTACTGGTCAGACAATTGAAAGCTCTGCAAGCAAAGAAGGTACCAACCTCCAGGAGTAAATAAGGACAAAAATCTCTCTATCAGGAAGCCAGTCAGTCATGGAGGGAGGATAGGAATTTGTCTCAGCTTGAGCCTGCACTGCTCTTTTTGTGGGATGTGAAAGGTTATAAAGCATTAATCCGAGCTTCTTGCCACACTCCCTCTCCCAGTGCCCTCAGTGTGCAAAGACCCTCAGTCCTTTTTATGGGAAGCTCCCCTGTTCCTGTCCAGCTAGGGAGGAGTGGGTGAACCTTGGAGCCAGCTTTCTGTACCTTCCCTTACACGTGAAGGTACACACCACGCACACGGTTTACTGGTGACCTGTGAAAACATCCCCCAAACCTGCCACGGCAGGGACTGGCTGATTAGCCCGGCACTGGGGAAGAGACACGTGGATGAAAGAAAAGGCACAGATGACAGGACAGCCTCACAGGCACTCTGTGGCTGCCACAGCCGTGCTGGCTTCATATAAATTAATCTGTGAATAATTCAGTATCTTGTACCTTGCTGCAGTGGAACAGTCATTTGCTGAGTCTCTCTTGGCAAGAAATGACTTGGAGCCACTAAGCTGTCAAGCAATATGCAACTAAAGAAGGGATTTGGGGGATTAGCACTGGCCAGATCAATACTGTCATATTTAAACAACAACTGAAGTTATTGTTCTGTGGCACAGAGAGCAAATTTGGGAGAATTATCTGCCTGATAGAGCTCAGACCCTGTCTTCATCTCATTTTATGACATTTTCTCATGATCTGGCCCTCTGTGGAAACAAATGATTCAATTGGGAGCTTGTTTATGGTGCTTTTCTCACAATATGATTTCACAAAGCTGAACTCAATTCCCAAAGATTTTATGAATGTTGTGAGAGTTGATTACTTAGGCTCATCTAGACAGAAAATTCAAGGACAGCCAAAGTGTGTAATTGACATCCCTTTTTCCTGTCTTTTCTGATGCCACTTCTAAAAATTGCTGGAATTATTTTCTTAGAAGACTAATATTTATTTTTGTTTTCCTTCTCCTTGTCTCTATAATTAGGTGTAATTTTGGGGTTGGGAATTAAATAATAATTGTAATGACAACTGATATTCATTGGAGGTTTTATATGAAAAGCCATTTTATACTGGTAAAGAAGTTACTTCCAAAGTCCTGCTATTTATCACAATTTGCACTGAATACGTCACTTAGGGATGTATAGAAAAAAATGCACCAATATCCAGAATGTCAGTCCTGAGACTTGCTTGTTGGGAGGCAGTTGTCACCAGCAAAGTGAGTCCTCTGCCAGCAGCCTGTGCTGTGAGTTTGCTCAAACTGTTCAGTGCAGTAAAACATCCACATGTGGGCATGTGCAGATAAACGTAGCAAGCCAAAGGCCTCTGAGATGTTGTAGCACATCCTCTGGCATACCTCACCAGGAAAATCTGCATGCCTGCCTCGTGGCCTTGGTGACTGCAAGTTGGTCTGATGCTATGCTGATGAATGCTGTACTGAGTGGTGATGTCTGAAATGAGCCCCATTTCCTTCTGATTGCACAAATGTGCTATTTCACAAATGCCTTCTGCAAAATGGCCCCATTTTTAACAAAAATACTGGATGATGAACTGTCTGCTAAATAGCCCAAATAGCTGTGTACACTGCCAGGCAATCACAGCTCTGAACACACCCCATGAAGCCAAAGCAGGCTCGCTTGCTCCATGCAGAAGAGTGTGATCCTGAAGAGGCAGGTCCTAGTGCTACCTGGATTCCTAGGCATGCTTGCTTACCCTCTTCAGATTATCATCAGTCCATGCATTGCTCTCTGGCAGTTTAAATGGTCACAATGTGGTAGAAGTAAAGTTGTGCCCCAAATCCTAAGTAAAATACCACTTTGTTCAAAGAAAATTAAAGAAAACTTGAAGAAAGAGAAACTGTGGCATTGGTCCTTTTTTTTTTCTAAGAAGAAAGACGATCTCTTTTTTGGCATTGATTAGGGTGGGAAGGTGAGACCTGCATTCTTGGAGATCATTAGGAAAGCAAATGTTTGCTTGCACAGAGGCTGTAGAGCTCTCTGCCCCCCCAGCCTCACACTGGGTAGCACATTCAGAGAAACTCATGTCTGAGCAATGTGATTTTTCAGGCCCTAGCTTTATGGCTGTAGTAAAATTATCTTCTGATAGAAATATTATCCTTTGTTTATCACATTTTCTCCACCAGAGGGAGAAATTCACTGAACAGTAATGGTCCGTATTTATCGGATTACATGAAATTGAGGCACTGTTCCTAAGAGTATTTTCTGCAAGAAGAAATTAGGCAAGGTTTTTGCAAAGAATTAATTAATTTCCAAAAAGTTCTCACATTTCCTCATTTCTTTTTTTTTTTTTCCTAGAAAACTCAGATCCTTTCTTTATACAAAGCTGAGGAATGACTGAATTAGCCAACGTGGACTCAGGATGGGTTGGCATTTTGCTACCGCAGGCACTTGGTTTGCTTCTTCAGAACTTCAGCACAGCAATTCCACTACTTCTCCTGGGAAATTGTCCCAGGACTTGTCATTTTCCCTGCTCAGATATTGCCTTGTGGTTTTAAACAGTGACAGGAATGGGTAGAAACGGATGCTGTTTCTAACTGGAGTTTAAAGGCATTAATTACCTCTATTTGTCTACCCAGGCAGAAGGTTATTACTATCTCGTAGACAGTGTGGAATTTCAAATAGGTTGTTTCTCTTCGCTGCTTGCTTTCTGCTTGTCTTTAAGTAACAACATCAGTGCCCTTTTTAAAATTCAACCACTTTGCCATTAAGTACTGAACAAACTACTCCTGCTCTGGACATGCTGATCTACATTTCCAAGGCACATCAATAATAAGCACTACATGTATTCTTCTGTTAAAGATTAAATCCTGGAAGACATCTGCACAAAAACAAGTGGTGAATGCTCAGAAGGTGAGGAGAAGGTCAGCTCTGAGGGAAGGAGGACTGGAAAATTACTTTTTTAGCAATGATGGATCAGCATCTTTAGTCCTTCAGCTCCATTTTCTTGGTTTCATAATATATCATAATACCCATATTGTTAATTCGAATCCCCTTGGGTTTATAGCATGTTTACACACACATATATGTCAGGCAAGGCTAATGGAGATGGATATCAATGTTAGTATAGCAAATGGACTTAATACATTTTGTATGGCAGGTGCTGTTGGATTCCTAGCAACATCTGAGATGGAGAGGCTGTGCAAATGTCAAGCATCCATCCAGGAGAGAGTTACATAGGAACGGATAACTTCAGAGTGGTGAGACACTTCACTGCTGCAGATTCCAGCAACTGGAATGCTGGCAAAGGACTGCAGCACTACAGCAGTGTAGGCAAAACCAGCCGTCCTCCTCACCCTGCACGTTTCCACCCTGTCCTGCCATGCTGCTGGATATCCTGTGCTGAGACATGGGAGTATGCAGACACGTTATGTTGATAGCTTCTTAGTTTTGGGCTATAGAATGAAAGAGTGGCAGCTAAGGGAAATGAAGGCATGAGAGGTAGTTGGTTCACTTAAGGAGCCAAATGGTGCTAGAGGTGCATCACAGATTCACGGCAGGGTGGAAGGAAGATGTAATGACACTTTTTACAGATCTGATCCATTAGGAGGGCAGTTTCCTGTAATATTTCTCATTACCTGTGGCTAAACAACCCAGTTACTGTCCTCTTCAACACACACACAAAACCAGGAGTGCCTTTTGCCTTAAGCTCTATATCACAAGTAGCTTTCAGAGCAGATTGATATTGCTTGCTTCAAATACTGTAAAGCTGAGATTTTAATCTTTGTTCCTAACTGAGAGCCTCCTCCTGTCAGAAGTTTCTGACTTCTGATGCTTTAGTTTTGGTAGGTTAGCCAGGATTCTTTTTGAAATTATTATCTCTGTCTTCTTCTTCTGCCATTCATTTTCCCATCCTTACATGTTTATTGGTCCTAATTGCATCTCTGTAATGAGACATTTATTAATATTCTGTGCAGAGAGTCTCTTTTGTATACAGAGACCTGTGACTAACATCTTCAGAGAGCAGTTAAGTAATTTGTAATTTGTCATAAATGCAGTCCTGTTTGGTTTTGGGTTTTGTCATGTTTGCTATAATAAGGAGGTAAATAGATTCAGTAAAACAAGATATTATCATCGAGTTCAGAGGAAAAGCAGAAGTCATCAGCTCCTACAGTTAGAGGAAAAACCAAGTCAGAGTCATGTCTGCAGAAGTTTGCTTATTTATCACTTTCATTATGCTGGGCTTCTCTTGCTACACTTCTCTTTCTCCACCTAGAAATCTTCATTCTGAGCTATACAGAGAAAAGATGTGGTCCAAAGAGGGTCTTAAATATGAGCCTGACTTTGATGTAAGCATCTTGAAACATATGCAAGTATATTTTCATGAACTGGGCTTTCATTTTCCTATTGCATTCAAGCTGTGATGATGGTTTTAAAAATGTGAGCAGCTGTGCTGAAAAGTATATAGACAACAGGTATTAGCACAAAATTTCATTGCTTGAACTAAATTTCCCAATAAAATTAGTAGAACATATTTCTAAATATACAAAAAGAAATTAAGGCATGTAACATTTTGGTTTGTGTGTAAATTAATTGTAAATTATATGCCATAGGTTTGTTGCTTGGGTTTGATTTTTTTTTTTGCTTTTAACTGCCTAACTTTAGCCTTGCAAAAATGTTTACATTTTCCATTTTCAAGCTGCAGTGGTTTCCTTGATGAAGGTATCTTTCTGAACTAACACTCTATCAACAAAATTAGGAGATAATTTTTATCTATAGCTCAGTTAGTAATTTCAAAATTATTCCAAACAATCCCATTTTTGTCATTATGTAATCACGTGTGGTTCTTAAAAGTTCCTCTTTGTACTTTAGGGCACTTTCAGCACACAAGGGAAACAAATAACACAAACTGGGGAGGCAAAAAGGCAGCTAGGGATCATAAATATTGCATTTTATAGAAGTTGAATTACTGACCTGTTTTCCAGCCCTAGGCAAGTCACAGAAGTTTTTGCATTTCATTTGTCATTATTAATGGCCTTTGTTTGTCATATAAGGGAGAAAAATGGAGGAAAAAATATTTTAAATTGTTCTTTGGACAAATTTTAAGGCTATCCCTGTTTTCTGTATTTGCTGGGTACATATCCTCATCTGAATGTCACTGAAACTTAGCTACCTTCTGAAAAAAATTTCAAATCTTGAGAAGAAAGGCCTCCTCTGCCACGTTAATAATTTAGGATCAATTTTTAATTGAAACAAAGACTATATGAATGTTACCTTGGGAAAAGGCAGAGTATATGAGTGCCCATGGCTCACTTAGCACGATGGTGAATCAAGCTCAGGCTCAAACCTCTGCTCTCAGAGCTCCAGATCCAATGTCTGAACCTGTTCCAAACAGGAAGAGTTTTAGTGCTAGGATTTTGGCTACTTTGAGGTTCACTTAAAAAATATGTGGGAATGGGAAGGTCAACCTGGTGTGACACATGCTGGAGTAATGCCCAGAGCACTGGGCTGTTGACTTTTCTTGGAAAGGAGCAAAGTTCTTCAGTGTGCTGCTTAGGAGCCCACCATGGAACGGAAATGTGCTTCTATTAAGTGTTTAAAAGGAGAGCATTCACATGAAAGGTTTTGAGTTCAACAACTTGACATTTTCTGATAACTGTTATCTTTCTACTGAAAAAAATTACAGGTTGAATAAATGATGTAATTAAGTCTAATGCATTCTGCATCCTTTCCCTTCCCCTCGCTGTCTGAGATACTGTGATATGCTCTCCACAGTTATTACCTATAAAAAACCTGTAAAATTATTCCAAAAGTCTTCAGCTGGGATCCCACTGAGATGAAAAATTCCATTAAGGGGGAAGTATTTGTATTTACCTGCCTTCAAGCAGCATAAGGGAGTATTGCTTGTTTTTTTTCCTTGCACTGAAAAGGTTTAAGACTGCAATGTTAAGCAGCTGATATTGTCAGCACTGAGAAAACTGTGCTTAAAATGCTATTCCCAAAATCCTTAGAATTGATTAGTTGTATTCAATGAAAGCTGGGTAGATAAATCCCCAGAAAACTTCACATGTCTTCTTGCACACTTAAAAATGCAGTGGGAAAGCAGGCAGTAAATAAGAGGCATTGATTTGCTTTCAAACACCACCAATACTTTGACCTTTTCAGAGCGATACAAAAGCTTTAAAAACAAATGGCAGAAGCATGAGTTGTATGTTTGTCTTTCTAAATATAGAATAATATTGCTTGCTGGAGTGGTCAGGCTATCTATATATTTTTTTTTTTCATTTATTTAAAGGCTTATTTTATGTTTAGAACTAGGATAAACCACAGGAAAAGGAAAATTCTCCATATATAATGTTTCATAGCTACCCTTTATATAGAGACTCTACATACATGCAGATAGAAGTCCAGAATATCCTTAATTTATCATGTTAACAGTTTAACAGGTTATCTCTGACTCGAGCCCTGCCTTTCCTGCCCTCTCTTCTGTGCATAATTGAGGTCTTGCCTCACAGGGTGTCTGTTTTGCATGAAAATGGAGTGTCTGATGATGCACTCCTTAAAAGCTTGTCTGCTCTATATGTAAATGTGATCTTGACTACCTAAAGTCTCTGGATCCTATTTGCAAAGGTGACTGTGGCACTTTTCAGGTCAGATACGCACAGAACCAATCTGAGAAAGAGAAAATCGATGGTTATTAGAGTTTGTCAGAATTCCGGGTTTGTTGAAAACATGAATGCTTGAAGACTTGTTTTCTTTCTGAATTAGGAAGAATAGCCAAAGTCCTGAAAACTTTTGCTGAGTGAAAAATGCTTAAAATCCCAATAGTTTTTATGAGAGAATATAATTTTATGTATATTTAAAACATTATTCCAAGTTAACACTGGGCTATTGAAAACAGCGGCTCCCTGGGTAGTACTTTCTATGCTGCTCTTGTCTTCTGGATTAAATGAGAAACTCTCTGAAAGACTTAGTGGTACTTTACCAGTTCAATCTCTACTCAGTAGTAACTGTACTTAAAACTTATATAAAAGGTTAGAAAATATGGAAATGTCATGTTATGTCTGACTGTATTTCACACCAACTTGACACATTCTTAACAAACCCTATCGAGTAATATTAATGACAGACCTGAAAATAATATAGAAATATTCAAATTAATATAAATAAAAAGGCAAAACCAAATCTTGATATAAAAACCTTTATTTTGACATTGCCAAAGCAGGTTACTTCTTTCAGAAGTTTTCTAGAGGGGAGTAATTTCATAACCATCTCGTGGGGCACAAAACTCCCTGGTTTTCCCAAAAGAAAGCTGTTTTAACCACAAGCTTCTATCTAGAGTTGATTCCTACCAAGAATTTTGCTCTTTTACTCCTATACATCCATTTGTGAGCTTAAGGTGGAGTCACAAGAGTCAGTACCAATGAGTTCACCATGAGCTATTGTCCAAGGAGAGGATCAGGAGTAGAGTTTCCATGTCACCAGAAAGGTTTTGCAGAAGAACAGGAGAGGAAGACAAAGCAAGTAGAAGCACCTGTCTACAGTGCGTTGCAAAAGGAGGAAATATTACCAGTGTTTGGTCCCATACTGCTCAAGATTCACATAGACCTCTAACAACGTATTCACCAGGAATTTGGACTTGCATCCACTGAGGTGTGAGGTTGATGCTGTCCGCCAAAAAAGGTCAGTGCCCAGTAAACTCTCATTCTAGTCCTGCTGAAGCTAGAAATGAAAAGAGCTCTGATGGGATGCAGCATATTCTCCACACTTGGGGACCCCCCCCCATCAAGAGTGGGGAAAGGGAAATGGGGTTTTACTGCTCTTTTGTGACACTCTGAGTTCATTTTACTGAGCTACTTCAAGGTGGCTTTGTTGTTTTCTTTATCTTGAGTGTTCCAGCACAGATTAAAGCACATCTGAACTCGGTAGCATATCTTTGAAATTAAAGTGGAAAAGTAGAAACACTTTTTTTTTTCCTCAGCTAACTGTGTAAACAGCTATTCACCAGAACTAAGGTATGTACTGTCAGAAGAAACGTGGCTTCAAAAGCACATTCAGCCTTTCAGTTCTTCAGATTTGGGTGTGGGGGTTTTTTCATTCTAATCTTCAGGAGGTGCTTTCACATAATTCCATGATACTTAGATTTTTGTGTTGCAAATGTGGGCACTTTCTATTTGAATGATGCAGTGCATGTAATTTAACATACTCAAGGTAATACTGCTTTGCAGTATAATGTAGCACTCTTCAAATAAGCTTTTTTTGATTGAAGAGTGTATTTAATTTTAAGCCTGGTCTTTTTGGCCCACTTTTCATTTTACAGTTGACTTCAGATCTCAGAAGTCTAGCTGCAGCAGAACAATATCTCAGTCCCTTTTTCTGTGGTGGCATGGCTGTTGCATGGAAACTGTATATTTTTCTGTTTTCATCATTTTCTTTAATGTCAAAGAACAGTAAGAAAACACTTACCACGGCCTTTATTTTTTAAATGCCAACAGCAGTTAGAAAAAGCACCCACTTCACTATGAATTTGTATGAGGTCTGAAGAAAAAGACTTCAAGTTAATGTGTGCAAAACCTGGTAGCAATCTACAAATTTTCAAGATATCACACAGCAGACTCAAATGGTCTTTAAAGTTCTCCAGGGCTCTTGACATTATTGCAGTTGTCGTCAGAGAGAGACACAATGTCTCTAAAAGCAGAATCTACATAATGCTCCCGAAAAGGTGGAGGGGAAGACAGCATTTATTTTGGAAAGAGGCAAAAATGTCTCATGATCTTCCTCCAGTGGGTTGCTGGTACAGCACAGGGTGAAATGCCAAAAAGTTTAAATCACTAGAATTTTTGTAGAACTTTATACTTCCTCTGTATCTCTGTGGGAGAGGGACAATCTTGCTTTGAAGGGCTGGGCTATTCATAGCTATAAAACACTTGAAAATCTCATGAGAAGTGTTATAGCAAAGCAAGAGTAGATGTGCTCAGGAAGAGGAACCTTTTTCCCCACTGAGCACAATCTTTTTAACACTGAGAAGCTCCATCTGCATTGCATTACAGAATGCTTTTGAAAGAATCACTAACAAAATGTATAGGTCTTGATTCTCACCTCTTGAAAACAAAATCATGGCCTGTGCACTTCATCTGGAAAGTATCTACTTAGCACAGAGCCAGAGTTTAAGCCATACACTCATCATGGGAAGTCTCATTTAGGTCTGTGAGTAAAGGTTTCTCAAAAGGCACTAGAGATGTGCAGATTACTGCCCTGTATTCTGATTTGAACCTTTTTCCACCTAGCCAGTAAGGATGTATCTTCTTTTCTCTCTGACTATTAAGTATCATTTAAAACATGTATCATCACAAATACAAGCAAATCCTAGAGACTCAATGAAACTATGAACAAGTATGAGTTGCATACAGTACTGCCTGCAGGTTTGCCCTTTCAGGTCCATTTTGTGTTAAATCACTTGCATGCCATGAGACCGTTCAAATGGGTGTTGTGTAAGACCATGCATTTCGAAATATGGTGATTGTCAGCCCAAAGAAAGCAAGCAAAGCATCTTCCAATGAAATGAAAGGCCACTACAGTCATGCTGGAGGGTTTGGCAGTTACAGGACATCCTGAAGTTTTAGGAGACTTATCAGTCAGCATTGTGGCAATACGAGGGCAATCAGTGAGGTCTGGCAGCCTAGAAACCTTCAGTTCTAACTCTGGAACTCTTTTATGCCTTGAGAAAAAGTGCTGAATGTTTTCTATAGGTCATTTATTAGTGCTAGCAGACTATCCAGTACCAACACATCCTGCATTATATCCTCCTGGGAAATGGCAAGGTAGGTATTTAAGTAGAACATTCTCAGTGCTGGGAAAATTTGTGTTATAGTATTTCTTTTCTGTTATTGGTAACATAAGGCTAGGAACCAAGGCTCTGAGCAGCCTTTAAGACTTGAAGTCTTGTGAGTACCAGAGAGACTTAGACTCCCAGACACCTCATAAATCTGGACAAGGGATACTGGTTCCTTTCTCTTCTGGGATGGTCAAGCTATTTCAAACAGCAGAAGAGAGAATAATGAATAACAATGTGGGACTAATCAGGTTCACACACAGTGTTATCTTGGAAATAGCAGTGCTAAAGTTCCTCAAACTGAGTGGTAACAGCTTCCATGCAGAGGGGTGCTGGGAAAGGCAGACAAGTGCACACTAGGAGGACCTGGGGCTGTGGATGGATAGCAAGCTGAACATGGCCCAGCTGTATTCCTGGCAGCAGCAGCAGCAGGCTGTGTTAATAGAAGCATAGCCAGTAGACTATGCTGAGGTGTTTATCCCCCCATAGATCAGCACTTCTTAGCCCATACTTGCATTAGCCTGTGATCCTATTTCTTTACAGGTTACTTATTTCTCCCTTTTTTTCTGCCTTCCTTCATCCACATCTCTGTCTTTACTTTTATGTATGTTTTTCATTTGATGGATTCTGTTCATTTCCCCTTCCAAAGGTCATTTTGACTTTTTTTCACTTCCAATCCCCAGAGTTTCTTTGTCTTCCTAACACGTTATTGTGTCAAGGTTGTTAGGCCTCCTCCTCCTCCATTTTACTTCCCTCTTTGTCCTGCCAACTAGCATTAAGCTTTCTCGTTTCAAACAACATTAATCTTTAGCCATTAATCTTTAAATAGAATTGAAAAATATAACATAAAGCTTTCTAGTTTTGTTTTCTTTAATCTATTTCTGTTGTCACTTCAGACTTACTATTTTCTAGTATTGTATTATATTATACTATACTATACTATTGTATTTTTTATATATATCCATTTAAATACATCAGGCTGTATTGACAGAACAACAACTTGACTTAGATTTGAGTAATTTCTCTCTGATGCAGAATTTTGTTTTATTAAAGGTATTGTAGAACACATTCAGATGTTTGTCAATAAGAGATATGTTTAGCATTTAGTAGAATCAGATCAAATCAATAGAGTTCTGGGTCAGCTCAGATCTAATTGTGGATCAGAGTTTGCAAATGAGAGGTAATGGAGATGTCTTGGCTAGGCAAAATATCTAGCAGTCTGGACACTAAACTGGTCTCACAGTAAAGAGAGGTGGACTGAGCCACTGTACAACTAGCACTGGGAAAAAATAAGATAAATTGCAGCAGCTGTAGCATCAGTATTCATGATATAAGAAAATGTCCAAATAGCATTTTTTTCATCTGAAATGAAGACGGCACAACCTTCATCTTCATTCTCTTCTCTGTTTGCAAGGGTCTGTGTAGGAAGCTCTTGAGCCTCATCTTCAGTTTCAGCAAGTGGAATAAGGCTGGCAAATTGGCAGGCTGACCTAAGTCCTGGTGGAGAAGAACTGACCTAGTAACATCACTGAATCCAGAATTACCAGGTCATAGGGGTGCTCAGGCTACTAAACCCCACACCCTACTTCTGCATAGGACTCATTGCATGGAGACTCTTTCTTGTACTGCTCCTCAGCTCTAGAGGGTGTGGACGGGTTATTTTGCCTTATTTTGCAGTTCTGCCTGGGATCATCACACTACTGAGTGAGCTGTAAAGCACAAAAATGTTTTTGAGGTGTACACCACAATTTGGAACAAGCTTTTTAATAAGTGAATCCACTTTGCTGTGCATTTCTAAGGTCTGTTCAGTTATTTGAAACCTATGGGAAATTATCCCTCTTGGAATGTATATTTTTCATCACTAGAAATGTCTAGAATTTTATTTCTCTCTCTAACCTTGCAGCAAGAGACATTCAAAAGAACAGTACCATCCCTCGCTGCATTTAACTAAACCAAAATATGACTCCCGGGGATAGTCTAATGGAGAAAAGAGCAGGAAGAGAACATCATCTGCCAGCATATTAATGTTCCAAATTATGCACATCCTTCTTCATAAAAATGGTTTCATTAATTCCAAGTCAAATAATATTGATTCTCAATGTGACACAAAGACAAGTGATCACTGTAATCCAACTTACAAAGCAACCTGAATAGCAGCTGAGACAGGCGGGAATGGAAACTCTTGACAAGTGTCACCCTTATGAGCCATAGAAAATTTAAACATGTCTTTTCTGAAATGAGAAGAAGAGGAAACAATGCAGTCCAATTTCCAGTTTCTTAGATTTCATTATTACTATTATGTAGTGTTTAAACAAGCACATTGCTGCATTTCTGGAGGGAATAGATAGTGTACATAGTTTTCCAACAGAAGCAAAACTTTTCAAAAAAGCTTTATTATTCTCACAGCAAGGTTACCTCCACACCAACCCTTAAAGAAAGAAATGTTCAGAAAAGGGATTCTCTTAACTTTTACTGTTAGCTTGATATATGACGTTCTATATAAATTCCACATGTATCATTTATCATTTTAATTGACAAATTCAGTTCTCTTGTAACAACTTGCTAACTTTCTACCACCTCCAATAATGCAATGCATCACTGGCTTTTCTTGAATATGTCAAGACTTGTCACTGTGATTCCTTCTGTCTCATCAGGGCATATGTCTAATACATATCCAGGCATTATGCAGACTCTACTGTATGGATGGTTTGGTTTTTTTCCAGTGGAGAAAAATCCTTGCCCAAATCCCAAGGTGCTGAATAGAAGCCAAATGGATGTGAGTTGAAAATTAATACTGATGAGTCATGTCAGGGAAAGTAGTCAAGTGTCTTTTGGGTAAGATAATCAAGTGAGTCAAGCTCTCCAGAGAAACACACACACCACAAGAAGAGGAAGAAATTGCAGTGGAGTATCAATACTGTAATAAAGTACAGAAAGCCATAGAGGGATGCTGAATAATCTGATTCTTCTGCATAAATCTGAATCCCTGTAGTAGCAGCTCCCTCCTGATTCAATCTGACTCATTCTGTACCATGCTTGTGATTTCAATACATTTTCTGCCTTGACATTCCTTTCATCTTCCCCCATGTAAATCCAAGTCACTTTGTCACAGTGGACACATTCAGTATGACAAGATGTTCTGTATCAGAGTTCTTTTTCAGCTCTTCTTGCTTCTCCTCTGCATGTCAAACCCAAACCACATCCCTACCCGCCACCCACTGCCTCTTCAGAGCAAGAGCACACGCACACTCAGACAACACATAAAATGCTTGCTAAAATGGAAGGACATCATTCCCACTGATTTCTGAAATCAACACTAACAAAGCAATCCATTGCTGAAAGCCATGCCAATTAAGTGCATGCACCCTGCTAGATCAGAAAGGAGTAGGGAGTGATTTTTAGCACTGCTCTTGCTCTTCACCTGCAGCCTGGCTCTGTTTTCAGCTGTCCCAACAGCTTCTCAAAGATGGAGCCTGTACTGGCTCCCTCTAAAGACTGATCCTGATGAGAGGAAGGTGGATAAGACTTAAGAAAATTGGAGTCTAAATTCATCTCAGCTGTTTAACAAGCTTGCTGTTAAACTTTATTATCCACTTTCCCTCTGCAGACAATAGGAAAAAATAAGCTCCTCCATTTCATGTCACTTACCTTGTGCTGTGGTTTAGGAAAAATCCTTTTTTTGGAGGTTCCTATTTCCATTATTGACTAAAGTAGGAGCCTGAAAAATCATTTGCTATTTTTAATGACTAAATTTAGGCAAAATGAGTTCCACTCTTGAAGTGGCCTGTGTACTGTGTAGGTTGCCTGCTGTTCCAGACAGAGAGGTGCCTTCCTTGGTATTTTGTACCATAATCATGAAATCCACTTCATATGTGTTTTGATTGATATCCTGGGGAATTCAGATATCATGCACAGCCATGTCTGCAAAGAGCTTAGATAATTGCAAAATGACTTACAATAAGGCATGGAAAGGCTACTGCAGATTTAGCTATTATTATAGTGCAGCTCACTCCTCCAGCCTGGAGGAAAATATACAAAATGTACCTATGTATTTGGTGGCATGTTGAGTGTTAGACTGAATATACATAGTAAAACAAGGACTCACATTCCAGCTGCTGTAGCAAACCAAAGACGACTTTCTGAAAAGAAAAAAAAGTCAAATCTGTGATCTATAATTATAGCTCAGTAATTTATAAGGAGAGTGGGGCCATATTTTTCTAGCAATTGTGCTAACAGTGTCGTATGGCTTAACACCTCTGCTTACCAGCTCTGCACACTCTTCTTTATATCCTTATGGGACAGAGATACTTGGTGCTGCAAAGTTCTCAAAGGATTAAAACAGTGATTCTGAACCTGCAATTCAGAAATCAATGTGGCTTCACAAGCAGCTCTGAAATGCTCCATGAAAGGAGTAGGAAGAGTAAGCTCAGACAGGCTGGAGAGCAATCCCCTCACACTTTAGTATTTCTAAAGGATTTTGCACCTACCTTCAGTATCTGTAAATTGGAGAATGGGTGAAACCACTGAAACAACATAATCTGATGGCTGCAGCTAGAAATTAGAAACAAAAGGCCAGGTTCTAATTGCTGAAGATAAAAATTAGTGCACCTGCTTGTTAGGAATTATGGCACAGCCTGTACCTCTTCCAGCCCTTCCATGAAGTAGAATGTCTTTCTAAAGTTGTGTGTACAGTAAGCATTACTTACAAACCCTGAGCAACATCCCATGCATGGTTGATTAGAGATGTCAGCTCAAGTCCTGGATGCCAAGTGGACCTGTCAGGGCAGTATTGTTTCTCAGCTAATTAACAGATTAATTGGCATGGCACACCGTAGCACTAGCACACCTATATTACTTCCAGTTCCACAACCAGAAAACATGAAGCTGGATGAGAAACCCATGTGTCTCACCACACAGATATAAATATAAAAAAACCAACTTGTTTTGCATTAATAAATTTTTGCATTCTGTGATGAGCAAGTATTCAGAGCAGATCATCATAATAGCCCATAGCTCTTCAAAATACATTCCCCTTTAAGTGTGACATGTAAGTGTTTAAGTGGAGGATTTATCCATTTGCTATACTCTTGACCATTCTCTGTCTCTTTTGATGAATGTGTCCAATTTTCCCTAAAATACAAAATTATTCACCATTTACTGGCCTAATATATAGTCCCTAATGGATGTCCTTACAAAGGCTCTGGGAAACATGGAACTGCTTAAATGTCCACTTTGCTGCTCTCAGTGGAACACAGGAGTCTGCTATAGCACATTGCATCAGCTAAGGGAAAGATTCCACAATGTAAACGTGGTATAAGAGGTGCCACCAGCATGAGGGCATGGTCGGTGCCCAAGGAGGTAATGCCACGCTGACTAGTAGTGACACTGTGCCAAAAAAACTTTGTCTGGGTTAATGTTGCCAAATATTACACCACATTAGTACACTTTACATGGTGTACGTTACATTAATATAAATATTACATTGCATTAATTTCATTACTCTTACATAAACCCACACAATTCTAAGGCCAGCATGCAGCACACCATCTTCCTCTGTTACAGCAAGAACCAATGAAGTGTGCTTTATAATGAAAAATATCAAATGCTTTAATATTACTTTCAGAAGGAAAATCTGTTTTTATTTTCTGTCTCGGTTGTAAAAATAAAATATTTCAAATGATACAGAGCCAGAGCCAGTCTTTGGTTAGATGTGATCCTTATTGAGACAGATATGATAAAGAACATCGAATAAAGCTTTGAGAAATGAATGGAAATATATTTTCCACCCTCCTTGTCCTCTCCATCCGCCACTTAATCTTGGTCATAGAGACATGGTTTCAGGGGTGACCTGCTAGATAAATAGACCTGTTTTTCTTCTGTGTTTCTAGTCTCACAGCTTGTCAGCACCTGAGCCTAGCAGGATGGAGGAGAACAAGGGGAAGAACACACCAGTAGACCTGGTGCATCCACACTTACAGGTGACATGAGGTGTTTCTACAGCCCATTGCTTTCCTCTTAAAGAGATGATGATGGTATGGCTGCCCTGTTGGCTTTTTAGTAAACATCTCCATTCATTTGGGTTTTCTTTTCTGTAAGATTGAGTTCAAGCTGAATAAATCTCAAGTGTCCTTTTAAGTTTCTTTACAGAGGTTAATGTGTAAGAAGAAAAATGAAGAGCAGTTTGGCAGCTACTTTAGAAGTGTTTACTTACCTCAGTTATGATGCAGTATAGAGAGTGGTGGAACTTACTGGGGAGGGAAGAAGAAATGGAAAGAAATGAAAGATTGTTGAGAGATTAAGGGGAAAAACTCCCCTGAAAGTTATGCAGAAGTACAGCAAGCGTTTAGTCAAACACAAATTCTCAAATACTTGTCTCTTACTGTGTTCTGAAAGAGTCATTCCTGGCTTCAACTGGGCACCCTACTAATGATTCCTCTGTTTCTATCTTTCACTCCAACAGTAGATCAAAATCAAACTCATATTCTTTCAGTATTGTTAAAGAGGAATCCTTAACAAAGGGAAAAATGGGTCAAAGAGCACACTTGTAGGTCACCAAGTAAAATTTTTCAATATGCTGAATGAAATACAGTTAGGTATCAATAAGAGCAAATAAATCCTATGCAGGATTTCAGGATTTAAAATACAGTGTTTAAAAAAAGGCTGAAGCATTATAGCAGTCTAATTCCACATGAAGGACTACAAAAACAGGTTGGCTTTTTACTGATTAGACTCTGTTTACAAATACTTGTTGCCATAGACTACAGAAAATAAGAATCTACAGAGATCTGAAAAATAAAATCATGCCATATTTTGTTGTTGGTGGTGTTTGTGGCTCGTAACTGGATGTAACATCAATATAATTTTGCAAAAGCTTTTTGGACTGAGTTTTCGAGGGGGTTTTGTTCTGTTTTCCCATCCTCTGACAAAAACAAACATCTTGCAGCTTGCCTCACATCCTATATTTCAGTTTCCCAGCTCTCTAAATCCCACAGTTTTGATTCTGTAAATGCATCTGCTACAGGAGCTGACACAAGTAGCTCTTTTCTTACTCTCTAATCTAATGCACTTAGCGAGCCAATGAATATGTGTGAAAGGAGGGGCTTTCTGGCTAAGGGACTCCTTGCAGGGGAACAGCTGTTGCAAGACAAAACCTTAACCGAAGCCAGGCAAACACTCACTCACATCTCTCAGTGGCTTTGTGCATCTAGGGCTGGCAAGACAACTCCCCCCCCTCTCTCCCTCTCTGCAAAAAGTGAGCAAACTAGCACAGGGAAACTTAAAGAAAACCAGATTTCAGTTGTGAAACGTTTCAGCAGATCCAGTAATGGCCTGGGTCAGTAATATCTCCTGGTTTAATCACCTTGCTCTACATGAAGAACGTCTCACGAAGTACTTAAACAGCACTGAGGATTACTTAGCCTTCCTCTGTGGGCCCAGGCGGAGCCATCTGTTCTTGCCCATGGCTTTGGTGTACACCCTGATCTTCATTGTTGGGGTGGTAGGTAACTTCTTAGTTTGCCTGGTAATCCTCAAGCACCGGAACATGAAGACTCCAACCAACTACTATCTCTTCAGTCTCGCCGTCTCAGACCTGCTCGTGCTGCTTTTCGGGATGCCACTGGAAGTCTACGAGATGTGGAGCAACTACCCCTTCTTGTTTGGGCCCATTGGCTGCTATTTGAAGACGGCCCTCTTTGAGACAGTGTGTTTTGCCTCGATCCTCAGTGTGACCACAGTCAGCGTGGAGAGGTACATCGCCATCCTCCACCCCTTCCGTGCCAAGCTGGAGAGCACTCGCAAGCGTGCCCTGAGGACCATCGTGGTGCTCTGGGTTCTCTCTGTTCTCTTCGCCCTCCCCAACACGGGCACCCATGGCATCATGCTGCAGTATTTCCCCAATGGCACCCTGGTCCCCGGCTCTGCTACCTGCACTGTAGTGATGCCCATGTGGATCTACAACTGTATTGTCCAGATTACTTCTTTTCTCTTCTATGTGCTGCCTATGGGGGTAATAAGTGTGCTGTACTATCTGATGGGGCTAAGAGTAAGTCCTGCTTCAACTGTGCTCAGTGTTTCCTTGGCTCATTCTTGTGTGTTTGTGTCTGTATGTGTCTTTTAAGTGATTGCACCTTTTCCTTGCCCATCTGTTTCCCCCCAAAAACCAAAAGTATTTCAAAACTCTGAAAACAGTGGATCCAACTCCTTCTTTGGTGTAATCTCATTCTCGAATATAGATACATTGGGGAATAATTTACTCCAATCTTTTTAACAAAAAAAATTACTACCACTGCTGTTCACATTTGAATGTTACTTAAACATCCAAGTTTGTCGATTGATTCCAGCCTTTCAGAGGCAGCCTGGCTCTGAGTAAAGACTAGAAGGAAATAGACAAAAGGAAAATGTGAAAAGAATAAAAAAGAGCAGGGCAGTGATTGAATCTTGTATATTATTTGTTTTGCCTCTTCTTGTGACTGTGGAATTTCCATTGCATTACTTTATTTTTCTCTTTCTGTGGAGATGGTGATAATATTCAATTGTTAAACTCACAGAGCTGTTATAAACTGAAATGCTACCTCATTGCTGCAGCTAGCAAATTCAGCAATTGTTTCTTTATATAATTATAGCATAGTTTCACCGCCGATTAAGGCTACCTTAGAGTTCATATTCATTCTTTCTTCAGAAAGTGAGACTAGTTTTACCAAGTACTCATCATTTAAATACATGGATAAAACAATCAGTATCACAGCATTATAAAGCCAATGCACTGCTAATCATAGCGAGTCGATGACTCTCTTCTTCTTGTACGTTACATATACATTTGGAAAATACAAATCCTATCTCACTGCACTGAATATAACAAAGTTTAAAAAGACGTCTCTGATCATATAGCAAGAAAGGGATGCAATATGCTGGTAGAGATGAATGAACTTACCAAATAATGTGCAAGAAATTCAACCAAACCTCTGCTGGTGTATACATCCACCATATATGCTGGCTAATGTTTACTGGAAGCAATATTTCCCTACCCAGTTAAAGCCATAAGGATTAATTTCCAGAAAGCCGTAAAACATAGCAGGTCTTTGCAGTAGTTAATGGGTTAAATCATCCCCATTTCCCAGTGGCTGTTGTGGGGTCCTTACATAGATTCACTGAAAATTTTGCAATACAAGTCCCGAAAGGAGGAAAAAGTGCTGAAAGTGTAGCTGTTACAAAAAGAAAAAGAGAAATCCTGAACTAATAAAAAGAAGTCTTGATGATTGCAATAACTTCTATCCATGTCAGCAGATATTCCCAATCTCCATACCAGAAGAGAAGCTAGGTACCAGACGAGAGCTGCTCCCCCAGGACTTCTGGCCACATCCACAGATATGTTCAAGCTGTTGTTCTAAGGGCTGAACTGTTCGTTGTTTATGCCTCTGCTTTTCTGTATGTCCAACTCAGACTTCCAAATTTTAAACAACATCCATATATCTGCATTACGCTCCAAACTACACTAGGCAAGATAATCTCATTTTTTCATCATAAATTATAGAAGAATGACGGATAAAAATAATTTTTCCAGGGAAGACACTTTTTATCTACTCACAGAGGATGAAATCTATGAAGCTTCAGCAACACTCCAGAATCTCCTGAGTGCCGTGTGTTGTTCATAGATTGTAGTGGCAAAGCTCAGGGTTGATCCAAAGGTTGTACAACAGTCACATTCAGCAAACAGAGACATAACCTTTCCACGTCTAGGCTTTGCAGTAAGAGCACTTAGTTTTTCCCTCAAGCTTTGCCAGTGCTCACTCAGGAGAGCCTCAGGATGTAATACAGAAAGAAACATGAGTGATATGTAAAGCAGCTGTGAGAAGGTAGCAAACATGGATCATATGGTAGCTGACTTAATTTTTAATTTTATTCCTTGCAAAAAGGAAAATATGTACTTTATTTTTCTTTTGACTGGGAAATTTATTGCCAACAGAGCTTTCAGGTTGGTTACCTCATGATCAATTATGTCCCTACTTGGATGAAATTTTAATGTGACAATGTTATGGTCAATAGATAATTCCAGCAATACTGTAAAGAAGAGAGCACTGGTGATTACGCTGTAGTCTCATTAGATTTGATTGTGGAAGCTTTCTGCTGCTTCTTTTATGAGGCCTTATCACAGGTGCCTTTAGGACTGATCCCTAAATGAGCCAGGCTCTTCTTTAAACCCGGTTCAGCTGTTGGGCTACTGGTTGTAACCTGTAACCAAAAAAAGCTGAGGAGGAAGAGGAGAGGGAAAAAATGAGAATATTGGGAAAAGGCTGCTTATGGAAACTGATCCCTAGAGATGAGGTGGCATTGCTTGGGAAGAAGCCTGTGTAGCAGTGGGATTCCATGCAAGGTTCCTGTCCATTTCCTCTAGAAGGACACAGGGATAGGTTGTTATTACCAGTCATCTAAAAGTCAGACTATATTTAACGAGGATTTCTGACAGTGACTAAAAAGAGTGGAAAATCCAGAGAACTACTTATCCCATCTACATCAGGGGAATCTAAGTGATGAGATGGGACTAGATCAACCCCACCTATGCAGGATGATTCTTCTGCCTGAGTTCAACACTTCTCTTAACGTCACCTCCTTTCAGTAACACATTGGACACACTGTTAATTTTTATTTCAGTCGTCTTTGAATCAAGACAACTTATTCTTGCCAATGCACAGCTGGTCATCAAAATCTATTTTGCCCCCTAAATGCCCAGTTGTTAAAACCAGAATCAATCATCTGTGGACAGTGACTCCTTTGGCCAATTTCTGCAGAACCCAGCACACTCCTGGAAGAGTTTGTCCTCTTTCCATGGAGGCTGTTCAGAGCCTTGCACCTACTAACACATTTTCCTTTGCAAAGGTGTGAGCTAAGGGTAAACCCAGGCTGCAGTTCAGGTGGCAACTGCTTCAGCCAAATCACTGAAATAAGCAGGACTACGTGCTTTAGCACAGGTTTTTAAATATCAATTTTTCCATCAGCTGGAGAGAAAGGTTGGTCACTGCTCACGTCAGGCTGAGGAGCTTACAGAAAACAGTTCTGCTTTTGCTGAGTGGCCTCACTAGGTCTGCCTGGGGATAGGTAAGGCCCTAACTTTACACTGCCTTTTCATTTCTACTAGTAAATGCTGTAGCTAATAAAGATGGGGGGAGGAAGGAAATCCAATTTTCAGCTTCTTGCTCCAGACACTTTTAATTCTCTTGCAATGAATGGGTAACATTCATCTCCAGGCAACCCTACATAGCCTTGTACAGCCACAGTGATGTACAAGTAACCACTACCTTGGCTGGAGTTCTCCCTCTGTCAAACCATTGTCATGAACTCAAGTTACCACCTTTGCCATAGATTTGTTTCTTTTTTTCTTCCTCTTTGTCATAATTCATTGTTGTATTAAATTGCAACTGCTGAGTTACTCTTACTAGTTACACCTCCATCTATTATCACTTGAGGCTAAACAGGAGCTTTATAGCAGCATCAAAATGACAGGAGAAAGGTGAAAAATAAAGATACATGTGTTTCCAGATTATTACAGCATCAGAGCACTGTGTTCTCTGAGGCTTTGGAATATTCCTGGAGTAGCTTTCTGTTGAGACTGAAAACTACTGAAGGGAAACGGGGGGTTTTAATCAATCTGAACAGACATTTATTGCTAGATGTGTTTCAAATCAGCTGAGCCTCTTCCTTAAGCAACTGTGGCTATGACTAAAAGTCATGAAGGGAATAATGTAAAACATGAGAGGCTGAATTGCACTATAATTTAATACAATTTGATTTAGATGTTTCCCTTTTATGGCTTTTATGAATAAATACAACATTGAAAGGTCTCATTTGATCATCCTTACGGAAAAGTATCGTTAATCAAAAATGAGGAAGCAAAGTCACAGTGTAAAAGGCAAAAGAAAATGGCACTACTAGCATATTTTCCCAAGATTTTTACAAATGCAGATTGATTTCTATCTTTTCCCTCATCCCTGATATTCTTTCCCATGCAATCAAAAGTTTTGTTTCCTGTTTCGGTTGAAAAAAACATAACTCCAAATCTATTGACTAATCAGAAGTTCCCACTTCAGGAAGCTGCGTCCAGTTATGCTCTCTCCAAAGATGATTTCTTTTATAATCAAAGCAATTGTCCTGATTATCTAGACCTGGTCTTTTCATCACCAAAGCACCAGTGCTTTCGCTGTAAGCACATTGAGGAAGCATTTCAAGGAAGATTAGATTATTATTATTATTTATATCCATTTTTTAAAAGTCCAGGAAAAACCCCACCTTGCTGTAAGTGAGCAGTACGTGGCTGAATCTGTGTGTATCAGGCACACTGGCTGCCTGCAAGAGAGCATATATGGGCTTTGTTCCTTAGATGGATTGAATATCAATTAGCCCAAACACTCAGGGTATAAAATGAATTCCCTTGAATTCTACAGGAATTTTTCCAGTGATTACAGCTGTGTTTCACTGAAGCCTCTCTGGGTATTTTTTTGGATCATTGATTTGTGCTTAATTGTGAGGAACCCTTTTAGGAAAATAAACAAACAATATTTTGCTAGAAGATAAAATAATGCCTAGCAAAATACTGTTGAAATTGAACACAAACTGTGAACCAAATATTGATTTACTAAGGACAAGTGGAGAACTGAAATACAAATTTGCTGTGAATATGCAGTCTCAGATTCATAAAATCCATAGATTGTTTTGAACCGAAAGCTTCAATGTTTCCCTAGATTAAAACTGGAACTTAAACATAGATTTTTTTCACCAAGTCCTGAGTTGCATCAAATTTTACCTTCTCAAACTACAGCTACCAAAAATATCAAACAGGCTATGTCTGGTGCGGATGTCATCTCCTGTCTAAGCTCTCCTTTGGTTTCCCTCCTTTTGCCAGTTGAAAGGAGACAAATCTTTGGAAGTGGAGGAAATGGCTGTGAATGTTCAGAGGCCATCCAGGAAATCAGTTACCAAGATGTTGTGTAAGTGAGTCCTTCTGTGTTTTATTTACCATGGACAAGAGGTGCCCAGTCCTGAACGGTATCAAGTAAATTCATTGAATACAAGAATTACGAGATAAGTAGGTTTGTTAAAAAAAAAAAAGGGAAGAACTTATTGCTATTTTTTTTAGTCTTAGAGGGCATGGGAGTGGAACACCATAGCTACTATTAGGAGACTCAGAAGGCAAATTTTCCTCCCCAGCATGAGAGGAGGTCAAGCAAACCTACATGGCAGACGCTTGCATGGCAACTCTCTAATATCCCTCACTCCAAACCTGGCCCTTGCAGCCCTCTAGGGAGGATCCCTCTTTTTCAGAGTGCAAATAGTCTATCTAGTACATTTTTAAGGAAGGATGTTTTGCATCACACCACAAGCTCTGCTCGTGAACAGAAAGTTCATGACAAACCACACACATAGCCTACTCCTGACTTAACCACTTAGACCTCCCCAAGAAAAAGTAGGATCTAGGCAGACCTGCACAATATGTAGCATCCAGGAAAATTTGTATTCCAACCACCCTAAAACCATTTACATCACTTCCTAACATAGGGCTGTCTTTACAGCAAAGATCACCCTGCTACTGAGATGGTGTTTATGCAGGAAACATAAATCACTCTTAATATTTCCTGCAATAGCATTCTTTTAGGCAGCTTAAGTCACCTTCTGAACAAGGAAATTGTGCTTTGCAGTCAGCCTGATTCTCTGTGCCCCATGGCTGTGACCACAGATGTTCATAGGACCCAAGTCTGGAATAGATTTGCAAGAACCCTGACCAGAGCCAGCACAGGTCAAGTTGTGTGTGGAGGCAAACTTTCCTTCTTATGCTGAGCAGTGCACCCAGACAGACTTATCATCAGCGGATGGTTCCTATGGCCTTATCCTGCTATGTCATGTACAAATAGTGTGCAGAGGAAAGGAACTCCAAGACACAGTGGAGTCAGTGTATCCCAAGTACCACAGATTAATCCAGATGTCTCACTGACAGTTTCTTCATTAAGCTCAGTACGTGCCACAGCATTACCTGGCTGTTATGTGATCTGTTTGAATGTCCCTGTGTGTGCATGCATTGAGTTATCCAGCACAAAAATCAGTGAAAAGTTGGTTCTTTTGGCTGGTAATGGTAAGACAGAAAGGATGGGGAAAGTTTTGTAACAATGAACAAAATCTGTGTTTAGTGTTTCAGCCAGCTTTCTGAGCTCTCCCTGCTCTGTACAGGACAGTGAACTATACCCTTCCATAACTGACTTGTTTTTCTTCTCCCCTTTCTCCATGCTAGTTGTCCTTGTGATGGTTTTTGCTATCTGCTGGGCTCCATTTCATATAGATCGACTTTTCTTCAGTTTCGTTGTGGAATGGACTGAACCTCTGGCTAATATATTTAACCTAATTCATGTGGTATCAGGTAAAGCTCTCTTCTTACGCTTGCACAGGGACTGACAAAAAAGTATTTGTGAGAGGTTTACTTCAAATATGTAGTCATTTAATTTGTAAGTGACAAGACATGTGCATAAAAAAAGATTCTTGGGGTTTGGTGGCTAGCGATGAGAATTGTGCCTGAAATAAAAACTGCATGCAAAGTTTCTGCAAGTTTGAAGATCTGGGGCAAACTGTCCAATGCATTTGTCTGAATATTCACAAAGAAGGAAAAAAAATGGATATCATGCATCATTGCCAGCTACTTTTCCTTCTTGGGAATGCTCAGAAATGAAGTCTGCTGTCATTCAGCTGCTTTTAACGAATGCAGAGCAGCAGGCATCGTCTTCCAGAGCGTCTCTGAGGCAAATAGGAAACCTTATAAATGGCAAGACAGAAGACTTACACACTGCTCAGAACTAGGTGATATAACCAAATGTTCATGGCCTTGCCAATCATAAAATGAAGGCTTTTCAAAGAGGAAACTTATTTTCAGTCTACCATGGGAAAACGCTGAATGTGGCCATTAGGCAGCTCAGAGAAATCCAATCTTGTGCAATGGTCCTGGTGTGTTGTAAGAAATTAGCTCCCCTTGGCTGGAAGTTATCCTCTGACAGCTTTGATGGGGGCACCAGCTGTGCAAATCCTGCTGTGGGGATAAGGGCTGTGCTGGAGGCAGGTCAGTACAGCTCAGGAGAGAGCTGGTTCCTGAACAGCTGGAGATAGTGAGCTCCAGTTAAATATTCTCTCCAACTTTCCTTTCCCTGAACTAGCCTTGGTGAGCCATCCCTCTGCCTGGATGGTGGTAGGAAGAAGTGTGCTGTCGCTGCCACCACCCTTGCACACAAGCTTGGTGGAGCAGTATAGGCAACAAAGAGATTTTCCTCTTCTAAGGTTGTTTCACACAAAAATGAGGTCTCTCTCTCTCTCTCCTTTCTCCCACCCTTGTTCTCCTAGGTGTTTTCTTCTATCTGAGCTCTGCTGTGAACCCCATCATTTACAACCTGTTGTCCCAGCGCTTCAGGATGGCGTTCCTCAGTGTGATCTCTCCTTGCTGCAAGCACTGGGCTCATAACCATCCCACCAGCAGGATTCTTGCCCAGCAGAGCATCTTTGTGGTTGAGGACCACAATCTTGTGGACTCTGCTGAAGACACAAGTTTCCCTGGCACCCACAGGACATCTGTTAGCAGTTCTCAGGTCTCCACTGGTCTGTGACTTTCTATGTTGTGATCCAGATGAGAGAGAAGTTAAAAGAAAATGACTTTAAGAAACAGAGAAGAAACCCTCCTAAAAGACTGATTTCAGCAAGAAGAGCTCCCAGATGTGTATTGTTGAATGAATGAGGAGACTGTAATTAGCAGGTGGCTGAGCAGCATTGTATTGCCCTCAAGCTAATAGGAGGGCTGGAAAATTCAGCCTACTGGCTAGTAGCTATACCACAAAGAGCTCCTTTACAAAAATGAGACACACTCACAATGTTACCAGCACAGGAGGGAGATAAAGCTTATCCAAGGCTTACCAAATGGGTTTTTTTGTGCACCACCCTAAACATCAATTTATCTAGTTTAAAATTGGGAACTTGCTGCACAAACCTGATCTACTCACTTCAAGATTTAGGCAGCCAGTCTCTTCTCCCCTAGGATTTCTCAAGGTGTAGCTGCTGCAAGCCTCTCTTGGCAACATGAGCAAGAAGGCATGAACAAGAGCAGCTCTGAGCTGGGCTGCTAAATATCAGACACCCATAATAGTTATCTCGAGGCCAGAAGAACCCAGGCAGCCAATAATTACAAAAAAGTAAACTTGCTTTCTGAGCTAGGTGAAAATTTGGAGGGGGGGGGGGCTGGGGGGGAAAGGAGAGGAGCATGATTAATGCCTTGAATCTCCTCATGCTGTAGCTGATGATATCTACACAGTGTTGAAATGGCACTTGCATGCCACAAATTCATCTACATTACCTGGGAAATAGCCATTGCTGAGAGCTGAGGATGTTCCTGGTGCAACTACTTTGCCCAAAATGCAGCTAGTGGGGGTATGTGCCCAGGGAATGTGAAATATCTGCAGTCTTTACATCAGACAGCTTCATTTTTGCCCATCTGCCTGAACTGAGCTTGACCATGTCCAGGTGCACTTTAGTAGGTCCCTGCTATGTCCCATGTCCTGCAGTTGGCAACAGCTTCTCATCATTGCTTGAACTTCAGCTACTTACGTGTTGTCTCTGTCAATGAAGCCCTGTGATAATGCTTCAGCAGACTTCACACCTGCCCATACCAGGTGGATTGAAGAAGTCAGAGATCTACATGAGCTTAGCAGCTACCAGGAAACAGGCTAGAAACCATTCACAATGGAATAGGGGCAAACCTGAAGGATCAGAGAAGCTGATACAAAGACAATAATAAAGAGAGTTTTGCAGTGATTTTGCATATACTGAATTTAGTATTTGCCACAAAGCACAAAATAAAGTCTGGGAAACTCTCCCTCATCCCAGTCGTGCAAACAGATCCTGAAGGCATCACACTAACACCCAAGCTGATGAGTTCCTGAGCTCCACTAACTCCAAGATCAGGGCACTATAGGGTTTTGTAAAGAGAATACAAAGATGGATCCATTGCATGACAGAGAATTTTATAAACCTCTGTGTCCAAAGTTTCAAAGCCTGCTTGTGTTTCAGAAGTGCCATCCATGTGCATCATGATGCAGAGCTAGGTTTAGCCACAACACTGGGTTCAGGCTTGGCATGCACTGCCACAGAAAATCATCTCATGTGTGTCACCAGGGGGCTGGGACTTACTTACACAGCCAGTGTACACAGAGTTATCATAACGAATAAGAACATGAGTTCCTGAAAGATTATACACTGTACCAATAAAGGCTTATTCCAGTCTGGTCACTGGGGATCCAGATCACACTTCCCACTGTAAGAGGAATGAGTTACACTCCTGCTATAATGGGCTCTTACCTTGTTTGCCCCAAAGTCGCCTGTTTTGCCTCTCATTGTGGGACTTACTAGGCAAGGCAAGACCTGGGAAGCTCATGTCAGCTGGTGAGTTGCCTTTTGCTGCAGCACAAAGGGAATTTTATCCCATGTTTTCTGTCAGACCCATTTTACCAGCTGCATTCTTGAGAAACAAGCCATGGAGAGGGTAACAGATACACACAAAGCCCTGGGGAGAACAGGGAACTCCTGCTCCCTGAAGACACAGTTGAAATACTTTGCCACCCCCAAGTGGACACTTGAGTTTTTTCAGTGACATTTACATTTCTAACCACTTTTGTATTATCATTTTTCCCTCCACCAGCCATTAAAGTGTGTTTTCCTTCTGGGTTTGCTATGTCAGTCATGCTTTGCTGCCTGCAAGGTGCCCTGGTCCCTGCTCTCCTGCCCCAAGCAGGACACTGAGCTCTGTGCTCCCAGTAACAGGCTGGGGACCTCCTGGGCAGGGGCTGTGTGGGTTTTCCTTCCTCACCCTGTGCCTCACTTGTGCACCTCCCTAACCGAGCTCAGGGATTATCCTCCTGTTGTGGGTTGACCTCAGCTGGCCACTAAACATCAGCAGCTGCTTGCTCACCCTTCCTCCTCTTCCTGTGGGATGGGATGGAGAACTGGGAGAAAAAGGCAAAACCTCACGGATAGTTTAATAGAACAACACAAAGAGAGAAGAAACAACAGTAATAATGATAATACTAATGAAATAATATATAAAGTGTGTGATACAAACCACAATGATCTCCCAGTACTGAGACTCCTGGTCCAGCTGCAGCTGAAGCCTGTGAAAACAGGCGCCTTTCCCTGGGCCAGCCCTCCCCTTATATAGTGGGCATGATGTATGGAATATCCCATGGGCTGCTTCGGTTGTTTATCCTGGCTGTGGCCCCTCCCAGCTGCTTGTGAAAATTAACCCTCTCCTAGCCAGAGCCAGAACATCTTATCCCAGCTGTGTGCTGCTGAAAGCACCTCTTCTTCTCCACTGCCCTAGACAGCCAGCCAGAGCAGTGAGGAGACAGCACCGTTTGACATACTCACACATCCACTGCATGATGGAGACCTTCCTCTGCAAGATTTTGTGGCTCATTGAGTGCATCTTATGCATTTAGGAGTAGACAACATCTTGCATTGGTGCACAGAGAGCCATCTATGAGTGATGCCACTCCCTCCTTTCATGGGAGAACTGCAACCTTGGCTGCACAGCTTGGGGTTGATAAATGCATCTATTGGCTTGCAGATGAGCACACAGACCTGCAGTCAAGGTTGGGATGTGAAGATTTTGTGTGATTTTTAAACAAAATGGCCAAATTTTTATGCCTAGGGAAGATAAAGGGTTTTGTGAGGAAGGGGGAGGGGAGGAGAGTGTGTGTGGATGGGGAAATTTTAGAAGATAAATAGTGAGAAGAAGATGACTAGGAACTTACCTCCAGTTCTGAACTAATCTTCTTTTTTTTTTTTTTTTTTCCTAAATGATGTTTTTTATCACATGTAATTTGACATCAGTCAAAAGAAGTGACACTCAAAATCAAAAATATCTGATCTTTTTTCACCAAACATCAAAAGAAAAGCTGACAACATTTAGTCTTGCACCAAGTCAAACCTTCTGTGAAAGTGTTGTTTGGGGAGACATATAAAAATTCTGCTAAAAATAAAATAAATGCAGTGAAAAAAATGTGGGCTGGCTTGAGTGCTCTGAGTTCCCTGCGACAGCACAGCTCAGCACCCCTTCGTTCTTGAGGGAACATCTCTAGGAAGTTGTTGATGCTCTTTGTCCCTTAAGAAGCAGTTGATGTCCACTGAAGGCTTTTCTTGTTTTGAGTCAGTGCTTGAGTTATTTATCACTGTGCTCTGATACTTACCTGGATGAATTTTGGAAGCTGGGTCCAAACATGAAAATACTGGGAAGATGAATAGAGATGTCATGAAAGCCAATTATATTCCTTTTAAATAGCAGCTTTCATAGCTGAGTGCAGAAAAATCTTGGCAACTGACTGAGGAAAAGTCCTGCTGCAAGAAAATGGATAGCAACTCACTTTACCTCAAAGTGGCCTAGTGTGATAAAAATATATTTATTTGAAATCAAGCGTGACTTCCTAGACAGAACTGTCTATTGATTTATTTCTCTGCTTCTGTTTCTCTCTGAAAAACAGGCAAATGTGTGAGCAGAAAGTGTGGAGAGCAGGGGCAATGCTCCACCACTGTGAACAAAACATGGAGAATTTGAAATGTGTGGCAAGGAAGCACTTAAAGAGAAGAATTGCTCACACTGCCAATGAGGGCCAGGTTCAGTACTGGAAAAAACATCATGACAGCAAGTGGGTAATTCTGTAAATCTATGTGAGGAGGTTTTGGGCACTACTGTGTTTTGAAGTGTTTAAACCATTGTTTATCAGTAAAACTAAACGTACACTTCATCTGCAAAGCAGGTTATAAGTATCTGTGTGTAAGATGAAAATAAATATACTGGAGTCTCTTTCTAAGTCTGGTCCATTCTCCAGCAATCCTTGTGCTTCTTGTTTCTTCCTCTGATGTCTCGTGAGTAGCAGAAGGCAGAGATATCCTGATGTTCAACCAGCATCAAGTGCAGAACACTAAGCACAAATCACTTAAAAAGAACAAAAGCAGATTATTTCAGCTGATGTGTATAGTGTAACACAGCACTAATCCCTGTGTAGGTCATTGCATCCAAGTGCTCTACACAACTGCTTCTTCCAGGGCAGGAGGTTAAAAACTGGGCAGCATGGTTGTCATAGCCAGGAGAAGGTTCCAAAACAAAAAGTGCTGCTCCCCAGGCTGTGTAGCAGCCAGGTCTGCTCTCCCTCTCCATGTCCCTACAACCATTTGTCTCATTTTCTCTTCTGTACATTCTGACACTTGCTAGGCTTTCCCCACTGAGATTTCTTGTTCCACCAACTAGCAAATCTATAGCAAATTGCTGAGCTGTAGCATTTCCATATCAAATGGATATTAAAATAAGGGAAAAAATATGGCAATGAAAACAGAATAATAATCTGGACTTTTTGTTTCTATTATAAACTGAGGAGGAACAGGGGGAAAGGACAAGAAACCAACCAAATAAGAACTTCTGCAACGATCTTACAGACTTCCCTGCTCAGGAAAATAAACACTTTAGAGGTTTTTAGGGTAGGTCACAAGCCATAAGGGCTAGTGCATCAAAACACAGTGACCATCTCGTGCATGATTCAGGACTGGTTTTCCTGATCTGAAGAATGGAATTTGCCATGTGTAAAATAAGCATGGACCATAATGTAAGAACTTCACCTGGAGAGTCAAGGGTTGCTGATTTTCTTCCACATTTCTTTCCATTTCACATTTTGGCTACTCAACAGTCTGATTTGGTCATAGTCCAGACACAGAGGCAAAGAGCTAAGATCATTTGCCACCAGAAATGGAAAACTTTCTGTTACTGTCTAGGCTTTGTGAAACCCTGAAAAATTACAGCTGTTGTTTTTAAGTCAAGTTCTCTTAAATCCACTTAATTTTTAAAGAAGAGTTAATTTCAGGAGTATGGGAGCAGTTGGAATAATTTGCTTCCAATATGATAGATAACTAGTGAATGAAATACTCAAATCTTTATTGTAAAAGCCCAAATAACTTTTTTTTCACACATCCTCAGCTTATACTATGTTGTGAAAAGCATCAAAGTTCCTTCCTAGAGGAACAGGATTTTGTTTTCTTTTTTGGCTAGAAGCAGGTTTCCCAAAAGATCCTTAGACTCAAATGTCTACAGCACAAAGAGCTCCATCAAAGGAAATATGGATTCCTTTTATAGTCAAAGGAGGAAAAAAAAAGCTGTACAAAAATCAATTTATCTGATCTGTTTCAATCATCTACCTTAGGTGATACACAGTTAGTTTTTATGCATATCTTCTACAATTGAAAAACAAAGCCAGGTAGCTAGGCACAGGTCACCTTGAAATGCTGTTATGTTCTTTGTTGCAGAGCAGGTATGACTGTCAGTCCCTTTCAATTTGTTTCACTTCTTCAGAACCCAAGAGACCCCCTTAGACATGACTCACTGGGAAAATCATGCTCTAAATGAGCAATATAAATGGCTAGCAACTAACTCACAACAAAACACTGGGAGAACAACATCCACCTGAGCCCACCTAACCATTTTGTTCATTGATCTGGAGCTGCTGCCTCTGGGACACCTGGACCACACTCCCACAAGCTGGGGAAATTGAAACAAAGCTCTACCACTTGGAGGGTTTGCAGCATTTGTTCGCAAGCTTGCAGTTCTCCTTCCCTTACATCTACAGGGAGCTAGTGAGGTCAAGAAAGTCTCTGTCCTGCCGCAGAATGTGCTAAATAGCTGCCTAAACTCAATGGAAAGGCTCCAAAGGGAAATCTTTCCATGCTGCTGTTGACTGCAGTGCAGGTGGGTTGGGCAGCGCTGAGCAACCGCAGCGAAAAACTATAAGCATCACAGTTTTGGGAAATAGAAGAGCTCCCCAGCCTTTTCACAAGGAAGGAAATAAAACATTAACGCGAGAACATGGATGTGTAGCTGTTTATTTAACCACATACAGACTGGAGTTTCGGTTAGTTGGCTTGGTGCTAGGGGAATACTACATGCAGAGGGTTTTTTTGATGTGAACGAACTTGGTTGATACCACAAACCTCAGCTTTGCCCAAGCCCTGCACCACTGTTTCCTCCCAGCTCAAGTTACTTGCTCCTGCAGAAAACCAGACCACAGACATAGCAATACATATAAATTCACATTACAGTAGCAGCGACAGGACCCTTTGCTGGGACTGAGACACATACAGCACACAGTGGGGTAACAAGGAACCATTCCTCAGCTGCTTCACAGTAACCATTTATCTCCATGCTCTTAGCCTTAGTAACACATATCAGTTTGTGTTCCTGCATACACAAAAAATGAAGAGGCAGTTTACATCAGTCCAGTTGCATCTAGCTTGCTTATGTACCTCAGCCCCAAGACAAGGGACTGAGTCACATAGAGCTCTCCCTCTCTGCATATGACAAGAAATAGTCCCTAATTGGAGCTAACACGGCAAACTACCAATTCCCAGTAAGCCTACTGCATTACTCTGAGGGACAGCAATGACTGCCATACATGATTCAGCCTTAGCACACTCAGATTTTAGTGTCTCTTGCATTGACACCATGAAGCACTCATATAAATGTTAGCCTCAATCTGGTCACTTCAGGGCTCATTTCTTCCCCTGTCTTCTCTCCCCTGAGGAACAGGTATATTGACGAATCATCTCTCCCTCATCCACCCCTTTGCTGCTAAGAAATTCCACTGAGGATTGAGTCTTTTCCCTGCAACTTTATTTGCCAGCTGTAAGGTTTTCACACCATATTTGTATTCCAGTCCCGATTTCAATTACCTGGCTAACCTTTTCAATTTTCACAGAGAGTGAGAATCAGAAAACAGCAGGTCCTTTATTACAGCTCACACTGGCAGGGAATGTTTCGTCCCCCCCCCTTTCTCCCCTATGTTTGCAGGAAAGCTCTGTCAAATTCAAACAAACTCATTGATCATAACTTGTTTATTTACTTAAGCTTTGCTGACTGTTAAGTATTCTGGTCCTTTCTGCAGACCTCTTCTCCATCCTTCCCTGACTTGAACGTGCTTTTTTTTGATGGTTTCTAAAAGCCATTGAGAAATAGTCTTAAATCTTCATCTTGATGCTTGACTCCAGTGAGAACTCTCACCAGGGTCAAATACTGGAGAAGATAAAATCCTTATGCTTCAAGAGGGCCTATTGGCTGATCTTTGATAAGCAAGACATGGTGGTAGCCAGTCCCAGAGCACTTCCCAGTGGAGGCTCAGAGAGTTGGAGGGCCTGCCTTAGCACAGAAGGCAAGTAAGGCAGAAGAC
>VYZX01022283.1:32462-102477 GCA_013401335.1 Brachypteracias leptosomus | reverse complement strand
AACATTCCGTGATTCCGTGACAAGGGACTTGGCTGTCTACACTTATATTTTATGTGAGTCCTGGTAGTGTTATATGTAGGGTTGATGAAGGCAGCACCTTGTCTGCGACAGCCTGTGCAGTGTTCTTTGAGTGGATGTATGTGCGTGTGTGTGTGTGTGTCTGGATTACACATGCAACTGCGCTAATGGCTGAACCTGCAAGCTGGGAAGAAGCAGCCATGCCTTTGATAGAGAGACCCTGACTGGTGTCCAGCAGCCAAGTAAGAGGAGTTACTAGGACTGAAGCCTGCCATACATCCCTTAACTATACTTATACACTAAACTTAAAAAGTGAGTTAATCGAAAAGAAACTCTGGAACTGGTGTTTTCCCACAGAAAAATTACCTTGTGCAACTTTATTGTTCTTCCCTTTTACTTTCTACCCTTGTTCAGCTTTCACTCTGTTTCATTATTGCTGATCAACTGCTTACAGGAACTATCATGGGCTTTCTTGGAAGAACACCTTGCTTGTTGAAATCCTACACATTAGCAGATACTATCTGAATTCTCTTTTTCTTGCTGTTGTTGTAGGATGTTCCACTTCTGCTGTGTCAAAAGCAATGAAAGGGCATCCTGAAAAATTTCTTTCACAAAAAAAAAAAATTAAAAAGAACAAAACTAGCAACAAAAAGTCCAAAACACCAAACTCTCAAGAGACAAATTACAGGGGCAAATTAATTGCTGGGTACTAGGACAAGGCAAAAAAGCTCATTAGATCCGCTTGAGTCAATGTCAGTATACATAAAACCAGATCAGGACAGCAGCAGACTGATAGACTAACATGGCTGAATAGGAGGGATGGGCAAGGGACATGGATAATCTTTATTTATAGTAAGATTGAGGAATAATATAAGACAGGAAATATTAGGATTTGACAGTCTTGTGTCTTAACCAATGAGCTTGAACGTTCCTGCTAGCCAGAAGGATCATGAGATCATAGGATAATTCAGGTTGGAAGTGACTTCTGGATGCCATCAGGTTCAATCTGCTGCTCAAAATGGGGACAACTATGAGGTCAGATATGGTTGATCAGGGCTTTATCCAGTCACGTATCTGTTGTATATAATATTATTCACATCAGGGTGCACTGCCTCCTGTTGTGAACTGTGGTGATGGGGTCTCAGAAATGTTGGTATTTGGTGTGACTGTCACAGCAGAACTGACCCATTAGCTTAGGAATAGATGGAGGATGAGCATAGGTTTTGAGTGGCTCCCTTCCCCCAGCCTTTCCCCACTCATTGGAGAGGAAATTAAGCAGGCTGAAAGATTGACTGAAATGTGGGATTTCTACAGGACAACATGTGGCCCATACTTTTACATGGTGCATAAGATGGTTTCTGATGAAGTTGCTAGTAGAATAGTGGATAATGAAGCCTAATGGCACATGTTGCATTTCTAGCCTCTTCTGTTGGTAATGTGAACATACTAGTGGAGCTCAGAAAACCTGAGAAGTCCCACAATGTGGGTACAGAAGACACTGCAGCTTGGAGGCCAATTCCAAATCTAAAAATTGCAGTGTAGATGTATATAGATATAAATAAATGCATAGGTACCTGTATACCCAGTGTAGAGTGGCACAGATAGAAGGGTACAGAAGGCCATGAGAACATCCTACCTCTGTTTGTGTCCAGCAACCTGGCCAAACAATATCCTAGTAATTGAATCATTCAACGGATGGAGAAATACACATACCCATGCACTGATTTCTCCTGGAAAACATTTTTCTGCTCCAGCTCTTTTTTCAGGACACCCTGATCTCACTCTCCAAGGTGTTAACACCACAGGCACTGGCATAGCAGGTAGGTGTTGCTGTCAAGATCAAGTGATAGCAAAAATGGGGGAAAATGTGAAGAACACCCATATTGAAATTAAGTTAAATGCTCATGAAATTATCTGCCTTCTGAGGCAAATCTTGTCCTTTTGTTGAAAACATGGAAGGAGGTGGCCAGAGCTTGAAAATCATTCAGTCCTGCTGACATGCCCTTGGGAACCACAGTGGTCTCAGATGCCTATTCCCTGTAGAGCAGGTTCTCCAGCTAAGATGGAGCCAGTGGAGAGCCAAAACATGTCTCTCATTATGTACCATAACCTGAAATGTCTTTGGTATTTATATTATAATATAGTTGAGCAAGAAGGGAGCCTTAGACAAAATAGCTAATCTGAAGTGGGGGCAGGGAGGTTGGACTGGATGATCTTTAATTGTCCTTTCCAACCCAAATCATTCTATGATTCTAAGGGGAGGTTGTTGTTCACCCAGCAGCTACTGCCACTTGGCTCCACAGGTCCCCACAGGCATGCTGAAGAAATTATTTTCTCCCACAAAGAGAAGCTATGTCCCTCTTTAAGCAAAAGGGTATGAATACCGCATACTTCCTTTTTTTCAAGCAACTAGAATAGTAAAAGAGAAATGTAGACTAATGTTCGATACACATCTGTCTCATCTTCTTCCCAAAACAACTGCTGGCCTTTCCTTAGAGGTTTTGCTTTGTTCTCAAACTCAACTTAACTGTAATTCCTTTCATGTGCAATCCTGTGGTGACATCCGAGAGGTGACTGGAAAGGTGAGGTGACTGGATTCAGTTTTTCCATGTTTCTACTGATCATCAGGCAATCAGATATTTTAACATTGAATTACAGTGAATTATATTGTGAATTACAGTTTTGGGGTTTCAACAAATAAATTAGAACCCTTTCATAAAATCACTTACTGTCTCTGTAGGCTGAGATATTGTCATGTGTTGGGCTACAATAGGGTTAATTTACACCAGAAGCTGGGAGAGGCCACAGCCAGGATAGACACCCAGCCAGCCAATAAATTATTCAATACCACACTGACCTCATGCCCTCTATATAAAGACAGGGGAGTGGGCAAGGCAAGGCACAAGGTCTCTGGTGGAGCATCATGGGTGCAGCTCTAGGTGGTCAATGAGGTTTATATCACTCGCTTTATATATTATTTCATTACCATTATTTTTATTACAGTTGCTGCTTCTCCTCTTGCGTTGTTTTGGTAAATTCTCCTTGTCTCAATTAACAGGGTTTTGCCTAATTTTCCCTCTTCTCCTTCCCATCCCACTGGGCAGGGAGGAAGGTGTGAGCATGTGGCCATGTGGTGTTCAGCTCCCAGCTGGGTCTAAACCGTGACAGATGTAGAAATATAAGGTTTAGAGAAATGAAAAGCTTATGCAATGGACTGTAAAGGTACATTTCGATCATCTNAGGTACATTTCGATCATCGGGACCCACTTTTTTTTTTTTTTCTGAAACACTTAGAAATGTGCCAAATGGCTCATAATACAAGTTCTCATTCATGACCAAACCACATTGTCAAAATGCAAGGATGACATCTTGATAGATGTTTTCTTTGCAAGTGCTTTCACAGCCTTATTCTCTCTTTGCTGTTTCAAGGTTACTTTCCCATTAGAGACTAGAGTAAGCCAGTTCTCATTCTACAAATGAGACCGGGAAATAGGTGATAGTCAAGTGGGGAAATTTGCACAACTTTATTTTTACTTTTAGTCTTGTCATTTACCATGACAAGTTTTAGACTGAAATATATATCACATAGGTTACCATTTTTGTTGTCTTTGGAGTCTATCCTGTTACATTGGCTGCCTAATAATACATTTTTTTCCCAAACTAAACTGTTAATGTATTAACACAATAAAGAAGTTCCATGCAGTTCTTGATGCAACTTCCTCTTGATTGATCTTCATCTGTACAGTACAGATAATTTCTGGATGAAACATCTGGGTACATCTTCCTTCATCCTGAGCCACACAGATTCAGAAGTGAGATGAGAATTAGAAAGGTCACAGTAAACCACAATAAAACCCTTCATCATATCTTATCAGAGCTCAGATATTTCAGAGCAATTATTTCTCTGCATGTCCTCCTGCAAATATTGTGTAAACCTTCGAACTACACTCCATGTGTGATAAAACCTCAGTGTGTTCTAATTTCTTAATATAAAAAAAATTATTATTCAAAAAAATTCCGTACTTTATGGTAATAAGATTTTGTGCCTGTAGTATTATATAGTACTCAAAGTTACTAAGAGAAACAGGTCAAAGAACATTAATACTTTGCTATTAAATGGTTATTTTACAAAAGCTGTTTTATAGAAGCTCTTTTTATAGACTTTATCAGCAGGAAAGTCTGAAATGACTCCTCTGCTAATTCAATATTTTCTTCTAAACACATTACTTTTCACATCTTTCAAGATTTTTCCAGTGAGTTTTGCTTAGGAAATAATAGGTTTTCCTCAGTTTTCCCGTAAATAACCTCCTTGCTTTGTTGTTACTAAGCTGTAGTTCTCAATTTGGAAATTCAATGGGTGTAGTTATCAAAAAATAGCTACATTTCCTCAAGGAGGAAGACTTGTGCAACAGTCTTTATAGGAACAAATAAAGAAAGGTCATGAAGAATTTTGGCATGTGGTTTCAGCTTTTATAGCTGAGGTCTCTCAAAGTTTTGATAACCTAGGGAAGTTAATCTGAAAGGTCCTCAAAATGTGAAAGAGATACTCCAACTCAAACAATTATTTTCCTTAACAGTGTTTTTGTAAGATGAACCATAGAGGACCATATCACAACATTGTTTGATCAAACAGGGAATGATGTTGCCCTCTCCTGAAGGAGATTACAGATCACATGTGGACTATAGAGAGTTGCCCTGTTATTGGCCTCTGACAATATTAATTTCATTAAGGATGGGGTATAGGGGCTATACTGGTATGAAGCAGTATCTCACAGGAACAATACCTATGGTGCTCCTCTTCATGTGAACATCTGAAGTCTGGACCATCTTGGGGAGTAGAAGTCTTGCATGAACATTTGATGGCTGTTGCCATTACTTGATCAAAAAATGTTGTAAAAGCAATGTAGCTTGCATGTGAAGTAGTTGACATTACAGCACAAGGATCCCAGAACTGGAATACACAGGCCTGCTTCTGGAAGCGGTCAGCTAACAAACTTGAGTGGGAATCAGAGCTTTAGAAAGCCAAGACTTTGAGGGAAGTATGACAGTGAAGACCAATACTTTGTAAGACTTGCATCTGACTACAAGTTGCAGCCATGGTGACCTGATCAATGGACTGAACAGTGGGGCACCCAAAATATATATGACAGAAGCTTTCTAAGCTTGAAAATTTCTTCTCTTAAGTGAACTGGCAGGGTTACACAGAAGACACAGCAATTTTATGGGATGCTTCTGACCTAGTTGAAAACTCCTTGGATTGCTCTTTGTAGTAATTTTTCCTTGGAGCACCATTTACAGTTAAAACTAAAAAAGCTAAAACACTTTCCACAACATTTTTTTTTAATCTTCTCAACGAGATTCTCAGTTCAAATATTCTGGAAGAATACCTAAAAGGCAGCTGGTTACATGGAAAAGTTAGCATGCAATAGGTCAGAGGCAAATGTAGAATATGCCAGTTGCTCCAAATTACCTCCTTTGCTTGATGATATTAAATGTGAGAGAGGAGGCTGAGATAGGAACTGATTGTATACCATACCATCCAGGAAAACCCTCATTTGGGGAAGCACATATTTGATGCCAAACGCATGATTGCCTACACCTCAATGGGAGAAGTTGAACATTTGATTCACACTCGTGTACTTGAACCTGACTCAGACAAACCAGGGTCTCAGCTGACTATCTCGCGTTATAGGTGTGCACGCTTACAGCAGGTTTATTGGCTAGTCTGATACAGAAATATGTCCCCCTCTTTCTCCGTAGCTTCTCAAGAAAAACATCCAAGTGCCATCCCCCCAAATGTTTTCTGAATTTCTGACCCATTTAGGGTAAGTAATACATCTGGGACACATCACAGGTGCAATCCACAATTTAATTCCTGATCAATTCCTACTTTCAGAATTCCTGAAAAACTGTATATCAGGGGAAAAAAAAATGTACTCTGAAAGTTGTGAGAGGATCAGAGAAAATAGTATTGTATCAGTTCATAACAAATTTCTCTGCCTCCTCTGAAAAGTTACCACATTTCTATTTGCATACAGTTACTTTACTAATATTAGGCTCCATAGAACAATTAATTGCTTAAAGCATTTGAGATCTAACAGATGTGCACTGTTTCTTGCCTTTCTTTGTCCCTTTCCTTGTCATCAACAATTGCAAATTCTAAGCAAAATTTCACTGTAGGGTCATCAGTTAAGATGGGTTGCTAGCCCAAGAAAAGCATAAGAAGAATTGCAAATTGGTTCTGTTAGGAGGTGAAATTGCAGGAAGCGTCTAGTATTTCATTGATGTTATCTCATGTGTTTCTCTCAACAGTGAGGTTGCTCAGCCATCCTTCCTTTCATAATGATCAACCACTTGCCCTCTCACATTTACAGAGTTGAGTCACACATCTAAGCTCTTCAGACAGAGCTTCAAGGAAACAAAAAAGCATCCTGACCACCAAAATCCAACTTTTATGTAGTTTATGAGCAGAGGATTCTCTTGTTTCAGCTCCTTTCCACCAACTTACTCCTTTTATATACTAATTTTGAAAAGTAGCTGTTGCACTCACTATTGCTGTAAATGTTTTACCCTATTCCAAGCTTAACAGTATTTAGTATATGCAACCACAGAGGAAGTAAAGAATTTTAGTTGCCTCTGAGTTGTCTCTTTCTCACTCCATCGTGTTGGTGGACAAGAATATGAACATCAGCTGGTCATGCCATCGTGCATTGGAGGCCAGCTGCGTATTGCACAATATGAGGACAGGAGTAGCCAGTGAAGTAAGGGAAGAATTTATTCCCATCTTCTCTGCACTGATGAGGTCACATCTGGAATATTATATATGTTTCAGATGCCCTGTTATAAAAGACGTGAACAAAGTGGCTAGAGCCCCACACAGGCCACTGCATGGCACTGGAACATGCCATGTACCAGGAGAGGCTGAGGGACCTGGTTCTGTTCAGCCTGGAGAAGATAAGGCTAATTGTTCTCAGAGGTGCACAAAAAAGGGACAACTAGCAATTGGTCTTAACTGGTAACAGGGAAACTCTGACTGAAAATAAGGGGAAAATTTCTCACCCCAAAAGTTGTTCAGACCTGACAGAGACGCCAGAGAGCTGGGGAATCTCAACCCTTCGAGTTGTTCAGAAATCACCTGGAGAAGGCTCTGAGTAACCTGATCACTTTTGGAGGTAGCTGTGAACAAGGGCTTGGACTAGACACGTTCCTTCCAACCTAAATCCTTCTGCCAGTAATTCTAATAAAGATTAAAAAGCCTTAGTCACTCTGTGGCAAATTTGATCCTTTGTTTAATTTTAATAAAAAAGTTTCATCATCATTTCAAGTCATGTGTACAATAACTTGGGGATTACTCTTTTGACCTTTGTGAAGTTAATTTCCCCAGTATCAGTCTTCCCTCCCAATTTCTCCACAGGCTCTCACTTGATATCTTATCAAATGTAGTCCACAGCACCCCATTTAGAAGTCAAAGTCCATCTTCACCTCTACTTTCTCCTCCTATTACTGAAAAATCTTCAAGAATCCTTTGCTAGTTTTTTTGACCTGACACTTTTGTGATTGTTTATATTCTGTTGCTTTGATCAAAAAAAAAGCTCTGCAACAGCAGATGCAAAGTTCCTAACACATCCCCATCCATATTCCTCCTTAAAATCTTCCTATGCTGTGATACCTATGAGAAGTTTAGAATATTTGCTGCTACAGTGCTTTTGCATTGCTACATTAAATACCTGCAGGGTTTGTAGTTTACAGCTGTGTTATGTGCCTCACTTAAATTCCCATATTTAGCTTTTGACCTCAAAAAGGTGGTACATGAGTAGCTGTGTCCATGACATGCTGAAGAGAGGTTTATAGAGTTATAGGAACATTTAGACTGGAAGGGAACTCTAAGGTTTACTACTTCAAGTCCCTGCTCATGGTAGGATGGAGATTTTGTGAAGTCCATATAAGATTTCTAAAACTCCACAGCTTCTTCCAGCAATAATTCCAGTGTTTCTCTCTAGTGGGAAAGCAAAGAACAGACTCCTTCCTTCCTCTTTTTTTTATTTGAAGACTGTTCTCAACTCTTCTTATTAACTCCTTCAGGCCAAACAGACTTAGCTTGGTCAACAATTCTTTAAAAATATGTTCATTTAAAAAAAAAACAAACCAAAAAAAGCATTATTCTTGTATCCTTTAATACCACAACCATAAGCCATCCAGCTTTAGCTGTAACAGTGAAAGCTTTATCAGAGACGTACTTGGGTCTACACAACCCTACATCTTACTATTGGTTAGATTTCCTCCTCAGTCAACCATGGAGAGCATAAAATTTTAAATGTTCATTTTGCTGATACTTGGAGCTTTAGAAACTCTTTTTGCTGATATACAGAATTTCTAAGTGTACTACTAGCTTGTTGCAATATGGAACTACATAAGGAACTACTGTAGATGTGACAAGAGTAGTATGAAACTAAGATAACCTGACCACAGCAAAATTCACTGTATTGCCTAACCTACACATCCTAGAATCACAAAATGTTTTGGGCTGAAAGGGACATTTAAAGGTCATCTAGTCCAACCACACTGCCATGGGCAGGGACATTTTTCACTAGATCAGGTTTCTCAAAGTCCCCTCCAATCTAAGTTTGAGCACTTCAAGGGATGATGTATCCACAGTCTCTCTGGGCAGCCTGTCCCGGTGCTTCAATACCCTCATCATTAAAAAAAATAAATTCCATATGTCAAATTTAAATCTACCCTCTTTTGGTTTAAAAGGCCCTGGTAAATAGTCTCTCTCTGTCTTTCTTATAAGTCCCCTTTATATATTGAAAGGCCACTATAAGGTCTCTCTGGAGGCTTCTCTTCTCCAGGCTGAACAACCCCAACTCTCTCAGCCTTTCTTCATAGGTGTGGCGGTTTAAACCCTGCCGGGACCGGGCACCACGTGGCCGCTGCCCCCCCACCCCCCCGGACGGGAACAGGAGAGGTAGCGAAATACAAACCCTGCGGGTTGAGATAAGGAGAATTTAATACAGCGATGCAAAAGCAACAATCACAACAACAATAACAGCAACAGGGATAACAAAGTACAAAACAAGAGGTATAAAGGTACAGACCGCAGGGATACTGCTACAGACACAGACCGAGGCAACCCGGATGAGACAAAGCCGGGACTGCTCTGCCCGCGCCTAGTGTAACGGGAGTGACGTCAGCGTGGGATCGAATAGCAACTCCTGGTGAAAATTGACCCTATTAATCAAAATTAACCTGGACTTGCTCTAACAGGACCATGTCTCTCTTGTACTGTGAACTTCAGAGCTGGACAGAGTACTCCAGATGGGGTCTCAAGGGAGTAGAGAGGCAGAATCACCTCCCTCAACCTGACGACTGCACTTCAGGCAGCCTAGGATATAGTTGGCTTTCTGGGCTGCAAGCATGCATGGCTAGCTCATGCTTAATTTTTATCCACTGGTATCTCCAATTCCTTCTCCACAGGGCTGTCATTCATTCCCCAACCTGTACTGATATTTTTGGTTGCCCTGAGCCAGGTGTAGGACCTTGCACTTGACCATGTTGAACTTCATCAGGTTCATACTGGCCCACTCCTGAAGCTTGTCAAGGTTCCTTTGGATGTTGCCTCCAACATATCAACTGCATTACTCAGCCTGGTTTAATCTGCAGACTTGCTGAGGGTGGACTCAATCCCACAATGTCATTGATGGATATATTAAATAGAATTGGTCCCAGTACAGATGATTGAGGGACACCGTTCATTACTGTTTTCTATTGATCCTGATAAAGCTTATCAGGTATTCACCGTATGCATGGCAGCAAAAGAGTTAACATGTCAGTAGCATAGCACTAATGCTATAAAAGAGAGTATTCCCTCAAGGGAGAAGACATCTATGAAGATTTCGTATCTTCAGATAAGAAGAGAGAACCAAACTTAACCAGTGACTTGTTCAGTTAAGGTGATTCAGCAAGCAGGTATGTAATAATTAAAGTTATCAAACTACTTCCTGCTTGTTATCTCTTTCTGTATTTGTATGTGTTACAAGCAAGATACCCTTGCTTCTGTCCTCCAAAGTCACCTTGATCTCCTAACAGCTCCCACTGATGCTTCAAAATTTAGCATTTAGGGTTGGGCTAGATGGTCTCTGGAGGTCCCTATTATTCTGTGATTCTTTGATTTATCTCCAGGCAATAGTGGATTTCCAGCATATTCCTGTCACTTCTATCTCCTGAACAATAGTTCTGTTAATGGTTGCAAGACTGTGAGTCCAACTTCGGTGTCGTGGGAGTTTCCACAAGCAGATGTGCTGCATACAGGGTTCCCAGTTACAGTTCATCAGCCTCTCCTCTGCTCTGTATACTTGTTGGTCAGTAACTCTGTTAGCATCTCCTGCCATTGGTTCCTGAATGACCACAGGAGGAGACGGAGCATAAAATGACAAGTAGACACCTCCCTTGCTGTCAGTGGCTGTCTCTTAAACATGCAGGATATTTTCCTCTGGTGTATCTGTTTGATGAGATTACCTGTGGGGAAGAGCCTGGCTGGTAGACTCTGACTTCACTGATACCAAAAGGGAGTTTGTTCTCAGCCTTTTAAAGAATACTTGGCTTGGTTTTGCTGCCTCACTTACTACTCCATCTGATTTATGAGTTCTGGTAGCACACATAAGCAACAGCTCATTCCATCTCATGCTGCTGATAGGGACACTTCCTGCTGCATTTTCCTTGGACCTGAGTATCACTGCAACAGGAACTGATATGCAGCAGCTCTGAATCAATAAGCTGTCTTATTCCTCACAGGTCACATTGCTTTCGGAGATTGTCTCACAGCACCAGCCACTTAGCAGGCTTAACTATTTCACTGCATCTGTTTATGGGGCATAGACATTATACACATGCCAGAAGTCCAAGGAATTCAGGATGAGTCTGTGCTGAGGTCTAGGGCTGACGGTGTTTAGCTAGGTGAACTGCACTCCAGGAATATGTAGGACTGTGTGAACAGGAATAGGAACTGTACAAAAGACAACGACAAATTTGCTCCAAGAAGGGGAATTCCTTATAGGAATAACCTGCTGCAGCTGTGCTCATATCACCATGTCACAATTACTTCGCCAGTGATCTCTACAGATCTCTAAAGGAAGGCTTCATGCTTTGCATTTTTTGAGATTTCATTTACAAGGATGGAGGATTTCCTTTAAGCTTTGACATAGTATCTCTGATTAAGCCCAAGTCAAATCAGGCACTGCCAAGAAACCACAACACAAACCAAAAGCAGGAGGAATATTTTGACAAAGAAAACCAAGAAGAAATTAAAGGAAGAATCAGCAACTGAGTTAAAGGTGGAGTAGCTGTGTTGCTGGCTAAAGAGATGTGTCTGAAGGTGCATATGAAAAAAGAAAAAAGAAAGAAGTTCCTGCAGTCCTGCTTCCTACAGGTTTTCAGTGTTGGATACATAGATTAGAAGCTGATGTACTATCAAGCCGGGGGACTATCAGCACTGGATGAAATGAGTGGGACAGAGAGCAACACTGAAAGCTGCAAGTTTGCGAACATTAAGTTTGAGAATTCTGACTTGACAAACAGTGAATGTGAAATCATTTAGCCAAAAAAAGAGATTAAGATATGTGCAGCAGAATATCCTATCTTCTTGTTCCCCTCTGCTCCTCTGATGGTGGGCTGTGTGAGTGATGGAGCTGCCGCTACAGGTTAAGAGTTGGAGTGGCTCATTTGCACAGCTGATCCAAAGGACCTGCATTACAGCCCTGAAACAGTGGAACAAAGGGGCCTGGTGTTGATCAACTGCCCAGAGTTTCAAAACTGGTTCATAGGTTGCCCTCTGAATAAATGTGCAAGTGCCAAACCAGTAAGCGTTACCAAGGATGCTGTTCTTTAACCTAGAATTTAAATCCTTCAATGGCATCCTTCTCCCCTGGACAATGGAGCAAAAATTACGTTGTTATATATGCAGCTACTGAAGCTCTGTAGTGTTTCTCCTCAGACTGCCTCCGAGCTTGTAGTGGAAATTAAAATTTATGCTATCTTAAGCTCTGTACATATTCACTTCTGAGAGCTAATTGCTCCTGTGGGGTCATCTGAGTATAGGTTGCTGTGCAAGCAGTTCTTATCTGCCCAACCATAACTTCTGGTCTAAGGGGAAGAAAAAAAAGACAAAGTGAGAACAGTGATGTGATATGTGGGTTGCAGAGTTTTGAAGAGAGGAGGAATTTATTTCTTGCAGTTAATTGTTGTATAGAGGGTTTTAAAGATTTTAGTTTTTATGCAATATTTTCTGAATGAAATTTCCATCTAGGATCTATTAGTGATGCAAAAAAAAAAAAAAAAGTTCTTACTTCAAACACAGCGGACAGTCACCTGGTGTCCTGTCAGCCAAGAGTCATGATCCATCAATGCATCAAGCCCATCCACAAGCTGAGAGCCAAGTCACTGTGAGGAATCAGCTCCAGGAAAGATCTCTGAAGAACCTGTCATCTAATCAGCAATGCAACATGACATTGTTACAAAATAAATACGTAGTTAATGTGTAATCATCACCCTCTTTCTGAGTAGACTAGATCTGACCTTAAGACTCAGTTTTATATTCTGTGATTACCCAAACACACCTGAACTTGTTCTGTGAACATTTCTAACCAAGCAGAGAAAAGTTCAGTCTGTTTGTGTATCACCTCTTTGTTATACTCATTATAGTAAAGCCTAGACATCTCCTTCAGGTATACCACAGATTACAAGCCCTCCTTAGGCAGCATCCTGTTCAGATGTCCATTTGCACTTCACTGTGGATTAGTAATAATCCCCTCTGTGAAAGTTTTTACTGATTATTTTTATTTTGGAAGCAGTCTTTTTACTCACATGACTTACTGTCATGTGTAGTTTAACAGGGCTTGGGGCCTCCGGATACTGTTTATCCCTGTGTTGGCAGGCAGACTGAGATGCCAATGCTCTAGTCTTTCCTGAGCAAGTATGTCATACAGTACTTTTGTATAGAGATGGACATCACATGAGAAGTACAGTAGGGAATGCCAGGGAGGTTGTTATGTCCTTCTGAGATGCCTCTTAAAGCCTGCCACAAGGGAGAGGGGTGAGGAGGATCAGAGAATATAATTTCAAGGATACTGCTATCTGAGCAGTGTAGAAATTGCCTGCTAGTCTGCAGTGCACTGCATCCCAAGAGCAACTAGACCCTTCCCACTCCCAAAGTAAAGAAAATCCCCTCTCTGGTGACCAGGAGAACCAGAGAGAGACAGAAATATGAGCTGGTTAAAATCACAGACTAACAGCAACTTTGGGAGGTAATGTAATCTTTTCTTTGCCCAGGAGAAAGAGGGAAAACTCAGAGAAAACAATTATCTGATCCACAGACATCCTGGCTGTAAATAAATTTTCAGTTATATATGCTAAGACGATAAGAGAATATTTTCTTCCTTCTTTAAGAAATGGCATTTTCACAAAAGAAATATTTTTAAGTGTATTTCCTATGAAAGATAATTAGAGACATCCTAAATAATCTTTCTTCTAATAGAAGTGCCTATGTAACATCATTATTGTGCCAAGATGCTGAAAGGCATCTCTCAGACAGGCAATTAACAAAATCATAGTATCATTTTGGTTGGAAGAGACCTTTCAGATAATCAAGTCCAACCGTTAACCACATCCTTTGCCAAAATCAGCAATAGGACTTCCAAAATCATTTCTTCCACAAATTGGTTTGGGCAGAAGACAGCATTTGATACCACTGCTACAGTCCACATTAGAACATACCAGTGTTCACTTTCCCCTCCCAATACACCACCTCCTTTATTTGGGCACAGCTGGCTTTGTCTGAAGAGTGCTCAGTGTTTCCAAGTTATTTTTCCCTAGAATAGGGAGAATGCTCCTTATTCTTTGAATTGAATTTTGAAATCCCATTAAAAGAAGATCTTTGGTGAATAGTGCAAGGAAATCTAAAATTGGCTGCAAAGCAGTAAGAAGTGTCCCAAAACACATGAAGCCTGAGCTGTGACCATTGCATCTGCCCACATGAGCCTAGCAGAGAAACAGAAGTGACTGATAGGTCAGCACTGCCCGCAGCGTTCATTTCAAAATGAGAACAAAGCCCAGCAGATGATAGCACAGCACCGTTTGAACTTCTTTTTTATCTCTAAATACAAGAAAAATCATGACAAACAGGAGCTTAGCACAGAGCTAGATAATCATGCAATGCAGAGCTGCATGACAGCTCTCATAATACGTGGTTCAGAGAGGGCAGCTGCCATTAGACAGTGGTAGCACAGAATGGCAACTCTGTGTTCTCCAGGTAAAAATTGTGCATGTCAAAACAGTTCTTAAAGTAATTAGTGATCCCACATCTGTAAGAAGGCCTTGTATATTCTAAATACTGTTATTTTGAACCTGACTCTGTCACATAGCTTTTAATGCACTATTTTGGAGGTAAAGAGTAACCATAGAGTTACAATCCTGCAGGAACACTAAAGAGTAGGTTATTCTCCAGGCTTCTCTGGGGCTTGCAAAACACTGAACTACAGACGCTTCATCAACCCTTCTCCTGTAGCTTGCTGCTTCTTGCAGCTTGCGTTTTCATCATCCACTTGCCTCTTTGCCTTATGAAAGATCTAGTTTGTGGCCTGTGATGTCCAAAGGCAGAACAAAGAAGGGTCCACTGGAATTCCTTGCCTGCTTGTAGCAGTGATAACCCCTGACTCTTGTTTGGGGTGTTAGAGGGCCCTGAGCTAGCATTTAAGGATGGTTTGTGGTAGAACAAACCAAGTGGTGGCTTTCAAGACTGGTAACTTTAGAAGAAGATTTCCCATCCTGATTGAAACACTGCGGTACTTCATCTCATATCAAGATAACAAAGGTTTAAAAAAATCAGGTTTTCCTGTTGCCATCATCCAATCAATCAATTCAAAAATGTCAAAACTTTCTGTTTGATTATATAATTTAGGCCAGTAGAAGATTATATCATTAGTATGATCAATGCCTTGAGATGCAATCAATCAATCTTGTGATAACTAACTAAAGTCTCCAGATGAGGATTTGGTCAGGATCACATCAATACTCAGCTTGCTCACCAAGACCTTTTAAGTCTGGTTGACTCAAGCCTGCACCCAATGTTACTGACAAGCAAGAATGGAAGGAGAGTAAGAATCTTTCAGGAGAGATCCAAGAGAAAAGTTTACAAGTGACTGTGTGAACTGTTCTCTGAGCACATAGACATATCTCATCATGAAAACACAATATTTATCTATGTTAAACCAAACCAATACATAAAATAGACCCATTGATGCTTTCAATAGCTTCTTTAATGGCAACAACACAAAATGGAATACAGAAAATGGCAGAAGCCATGGCAAAGCAAGAGCATTGTAAAAGAAGTTACAAGGTAATTGATGCTGGTTATATAGTCACATTTTGTTTATGCATCTACCAACAGAACCAATATGCAATGCTTTTCTGTTACATAGAATTCCAACTGCGGGTGCAATAGGTTACACAGCCCTGGCATGTGTCTTATCTTTGAGTCTCTTTCATTTGACCAAGTACAATAATTCTTGCACTCATGGAGATTATGGGGAAGGAGAACAATGCAAGGCAGGATTTTCATCTGCAGTGCAGCATGAAAAAGAGCTCTCCCATTCAGTGTTCCTGTGACACAGGAGAAAAAAAGGAATACAAGCACAGAGATCTAGGTCTCAAATCTCTTGCTGGGGCTGCATCTTCCCTCAGCGATGCAGGCTTTGCAGTCTAACAGCCACATCCCCTGCCAGGGAGAAGGGGACGCAAAAATGAAAGCTTATCATTGAAATTGATTGCCCCGTAATGTGGAAGGTGTTCATATTGTCGTGCAATGTAACGAAAACCGCTTTCATCACTGTGTTCACACAACAGCCAGACACCACTCTGGACTTTGTGAGAAGATATGGTGTCATTGTCATATCCCCTAGCCAGATTGGTTGCTTGTCTTACCACCCTGCTCTTCCCTTGATAGTGGGCATGTTCATAGAGAGTGATCTGGGGATTGTGCAGGTTTTCAGTGATTAACTGCAGAGAAGTGATCTTATCATTCATCTCTCTACCAACAAAGCTATGTTCTCCCTCCTCAAATACCATTAACTGGCCTGTATAGTTGTGGTGCTCATAAGCTACCCAAGGCTGGCCAAATACTTTCACTGAGGAGACACAATCATTCCAGTCTACATATTTCAGATTGGCAATGTCACTGGTGAATTCTCTGGAGTAGCCCTGGAAGTTGGCATGCTCATAAATGATGATTTTTCCCATCTCAGTGGGATTTCTGTAGTTCAGATTTGTTGCTGTAGGAGCTGGATGACAGCCTGCAGAAAAGGAAAACAGAAAATAAGCAATGCTTGTGAGAAGTCTTTTCACATCAGACACAAAATGCTGGAGAGGGGGAAATAAAGAAAAAAAGGAAAAGCAAAACATTTTCAGGAGAGGATAAATATAGCAGCAGCAGAAAAAGAGTGAGGGTATGACACAGAAATTTGAATTTGAAAGAAAAAAGTAAAATGAGATATGTGCACCAGAACTATCTGGTTTTATTTAGTTGTGTATGTTGGTTTAGGTATATATGTGATGGACATCTGAGCATTCAGTTTAACATCTTATTGGTATATCCTAAACAACAATGAAATATAAGATATAACTGGTGATAAATCTTTCAGTTGATAATTGACACTGCATTTGAGAATTACTTTAGAAATTGTCATGCGTTGTTTGGACTAGATTCCATGATCCACAATATTACAAGTAGTGAGACATTCAATTCATTTCTAAATGAAAGTGCATTTTGTACTGTAAACAGGAAAAAAAAAATCTATTCTGTTAAGACCAGAACTGAACTTTCAGACTCACTGAAATACCTTATTTCTCTTTTTACATGAAATTCTATTGAAATCAAGAGATTCCAGTTCTTGACATAAGCTGAAAAACAATCAGGTTCAAAGCATCAGCTTTGAGTCAAACTAAAATTCAAATTGTAAATGTCTTCTTATAGCAATGTTAAAAATAGTCATATCTAATTCCACACAAAGTCAATTGGAATCAGATAAAGAACCACAGTATTTATTAGTAACAGCTGCAGGAACAGAACCAAGTGGCCAGTTAAGACAACAGCTTCTTTTCTAAACCACGTAACAATCATCGAAGATTTCAGAGCAAATACATCTGGGGAAAAGCAGCAGTTACTCTTGTTGATTCTGGGAAGGGGTGGGAGAACATTGGATCTGCCCAAATCAGACTAAAATTGCAAGACCTGAGCAACATAATCAATTTTTTTTTTTTAAATCTCACTTTAAAAAAGCCACCCCACTATGATTAACAACATTTAAGCTTTTTTTTCCACAGTTCTCATTGAATTTATGGGGGCTGTGGCTACCCAAACTTTAATTTATTGATTGAGCACTAGTATAATGACTTTCTGCCTATAGAAAAAGTAATAATAAGAAGTCAGTTAGTTTTGACAATACAGCATAAAGATCCTAAGCCCAAGGTTAATTTGTAAAATATTCTCACCTTCACCCCTTGGAATTTTGTAGCAATGGCTCTCTCCAACCTCTCCCTTTATAAGGTAGGAAAGGTGTGTGCACCTTAATCCTGCAGCCGTCTTCTTATCACCAGAAAGATGTGTTAACTTTCTGCAAATATAGACATCAGATCCTCATATATATGTTGCAGCTCTCGTCCCAACACTTAAGCCTATTTCTCTTCAACGGCATTTCACATTAGCTTCCCAAGAAATCATTGAAAGTTCTCATGTGAAAAGTGTGCATCTCACCTTGATGTTAGCTTCTTGGATGGGGAGAGCCAATGGCACTTCCTACAATTCTGTACTGCTGTTTGCAGGAGGTGGCTCACTTGCTTTCATTTATAGCTTGCAGACAAGTCTTGTGAAACACCCCATTCAACAGACTGGGAAGTGGCTGATACTACCCTCAGGGATCAAAAATCATTCACTTTTTATTTTGGTTTTGATCTTCATACAACCAGCCATCTCATTGATCTGGTTCAAAAGTCCATCAAAAGGCAAGCATCTTGATAAACCTTAGAGCTTTGATTCTTGTTTGTCTTTATCCTTCAGAAGCCAGCCGACTCACCATAATAAAACACAGCAAAGTATTTTGTGATACATGGGCTGTAGACTTTGCTTTCTGCAGGTACGTTTCTTCTTATGTGGGAAGCACATCTAACACGTTAGTTTTCAAAGGGTTTCTATGTGAGATACCCAGGTGATAGAGATGGCATTTAAACAGCTTTTTTTTTAAATCAACTTCCCCCCTTCTCACCTATGTAGCCATTTGAGCAGCCACATGGATGTAGAGCTGGTAAAGCAGGGCAAGGAGGCTCTGGCAGAGCTGCAGTAGCAATATTATTATTTTCTTATTACAGGTTTACCACATAATATGCAGTGCCCATGAAATGGCAGAATTCAAGATCCTTAGGGCAACAAGGAAGGTGCACAAACTCGCTACCCTGGACTTAGGAGAGCAGGCTTTGACCTCTTCAGTGATCTGCTTGATAGAGTACCATGGGATAAAGCCCTGCAGGGGAAAGGGGCCCAAGAAAGCTGCTCAATATTCAAGGGTCAACTCCTCCAAGCCCAGGAGCAACATGTCCCAACAAAGACAAAGGCAGGTGAGAATGACAGGAGGCCTACCTGGATGAACAAGGATCTCCTGGACATACTCAAATGCAAAAAGTCTACAGAGAGTGGAAGCAGGGACAGGTGGCCTGGGAGGATTACAAAGAAATTTTCCGAGTAGCCAGGGATCAGGTTAGGAAAGCTAAAGCCCAGATAGAATTAAATCTGACCAGGGACATCAAGAGCAACGAGAAAAGCTTCTACAGGTATGTCAGTGATAAAAGAAAGGCTTCAGAAGATGTGAGGCCCTCTCCAGAAGGAAACAGGAGACCTCGTCACAAGGAATATGGAGAAGGCTGAGGTACTCAATGATTTCTTTGCCTCAGTCTTCACCAGCAAAGGCTCTAGCCACACCACCAAGTTGCAGCAAGCAAAGGCAGGGACTGGGAGAAGGCAGATCCACCCACTGTAAGTGAAGATCAGGTTCAAGACCATCTAAAGAACCTGAAGGTGTACAAGTCATAGAATCATAGAATGGTTTGGGTTGGAAGGGACCTCAAAGATCATCTAGTTCCAACCCCCCTGCCATGGCAGGGATGCCTCTCACTAGACCAAGTTGCTCAAGGCCCCATCCAACCTGGCCTTGAACACCTCCAAGGATGAAGCATTCACAACACCCCTGGGCAACCTGTGCCAGTGTCTCACCATCCTCAGAGTGAAGAATTTCCTCCTAATTTTCAGTCTAACTCTACCTTCTTCCAGTTTAAAACCATTACCTCTCATCCTCCTCAAAGCTAGGCTGAATCTAAACCTACCCGTGGCTACTTAACACCTTGCCCAGGTGACTCCTGAACATCTCTAAGGCTAGAAGTTGCCCAGTCTCACCGGTTGCCGAACCACCCTCCAGGGAAAGCATTCTCTCCCTTACCGCTAGACATGAAAGTGCTTGCAAGAAGGAGTCAAAGATTTAGTAGTCATTGGAGCAAGCAAATCAAATATCCATAATCTTAGTAGCTGCAGATCTGAAATATACCTTGCATATGGGCAGACTGGCTGGGCACTGTGTGCAATCTGCGAGGAATTCTCTGAGAGGAACCAAGGAGGCAGGAACTACGAACCAGTTTTTCATATGCCAGAACTCACGAGAAAGAAAATACATAGTTGTGCTTAGAGCTACAGAGCAGATGCTGGCTGCTCTAGGCTGTCATTAAATATAATGACCTCAAGGAGCAACAGTGGACTAGCAGGTCTCCTTTCAAGGTCACTTTTGTAACATGCCCTACTGTAGAATGCCCTGGGACCCCTGCTCTGCCAGGTAGGATGTTACTGGAGAAGCTGGTAAGCTGGGAAAGAAGACAGTTCATCCCTGACAAAACAGGCAGCCTGTATACTAGCTCCAGCCAAATCCTCCTGTTGCATCTCTTTCACTGGTGCTTGGCTGAGCTCATGGTGTGCCAGATCACAGAACTAAGCTAGTACAAAAATATGGGGGGGGTTTTCACATGGTTCATTCTTTTGCTGCTCTGCGGAGCAGCCAGAAGCTGAGCAATTTAAATTTGCATTCTGGGGTTTGGAGGAGAGAAACAAAGACCTCACTTTCTAGCAGAAGCTAAACGGGAAATGAGCTTTGCTGTATTGCCAAATTGCACCTTTGTAGCATGGTTTCATGTGTTGCAGTGAGCTCACCCTAAAGTTGAATGCTGCTGGAAAAGGGAAGGCTCCGTTCCATTCCTGAACCATGGTGTCCATTATCTGGTAAGAGAAGGTAGAATAAACACACCAATGGGAGGAGTGTTTGGAAGAACAAACTGCCTAGAATAGGATGAATTTATGCTGCCATTGAATGACTTTCATTCTTCTTAGCTTGCTAGTATACTTTACTCATGAAATTATTGAGTTTCTGAAAAAACAAAAAATATACATATATAACGACATAATTCATCGCAAACTAAAGATTTCCATCTTTCTCAGCACTTTCAGACTCAGAAAAGCCTAGAAAAGTGTGTCTCAACTGTGTTATGAAGTGATGTAGGCAACAGTGACCTCCTCAGTCCTCCACATCCTCTCTGCAGAGCACCAAAGCTGGCTTTGGGAGGGCTTTTCATGACATCAAAGAAAATCGAGAGGTGATATATGACAGGACACAGTGACACAAAAGCTTGACAAAAGATCTCTGCATAAATACTCCCAAGCTTGCAGAAAAAAATGAGCTCCTGGTTCCAATGACCATCTTTCCTCATGTTATTGGGTTTGAAAACAAAATAAATTTCCATGTGTCATCTCATTTATATGGTGCTTTATGCACAAGGAAGTAAGCCATGGAACAAAGCAGAATACTACAGGGTAGGGCTAGGAGTTTGCAATAGGAAGTGTTTATGGCTTAGGGTTTTTTCATGTGTTTTGGGTTTTTTCTTATGAGAAATTGTTTCCCAAACTTTCCCCCACCCCCTCCTGCAGAAATAACAGCATCTCAAAACCTAGAAAAAGTATGTAACAGAAGTGAAAAGAAAAAAAAAAAAACTCAGAGAGGAAAAGGATAAGCCCCTGTTCCTCTATTGCCCTCAGCAGACAAAAAGCAAAAGTACAAGCAAAACTAATGATGAAGATGTAGAATCTCTGAAAATGTGCAGAACTACAATTACACAAAAAACACTTGAACAAAAGAAGACTTGTTCTCATTTGGAGCAAAATTTACTAAAATATTTTTATCTTTTTCATAAAAGTGGTTTTTTTTTCTGACAAGGCATAATAATGAGCATATTCTTTTGTTCTCCCATAGAATAATTTCCAAATCTATCAAGGCTCCTATGTATTTATTTACTTTTATTTCCTCTGTGGTTGGCTTCATCATCACTGCACTACTGGAGCCTATTTTCCACTAGATTGCAGGGCCATAAAACAATTTCACTTAAAGCTGTGGATGTCACATATGCACCCATTTCACAGTGCTGGAAAAGATAGTGATAGAAAAAATCAAATTAACAACAAACACCTTCCCCCTCCAGATCCTCTTGTATTCCCACCCTTCACCACAGCAGATACCTTAGTTTGTATCTCAATAATTACTCATGTCTTTTTATTCCTTACTTTAAAATAAGGTGTTTAAAAAATAGTATCATCACACATAAATGGCATCTCCCCAGTTTCTGATTGCCAGTTGTGGACTCAAGGCAGTGGGACATTGGTTTCTTTGTTTTGGAATTTTTGTAGTTGGAGGAGGTGGAATTTTGGTTTTCACTCTCTTAGCAGTTGTTAGGGCTGGTAAAGCAATTATTTATCACAAAGAGTCTCTTTCTTACTTTTGGTACTAAAACTTCTGTTTTTCAAACAGATCAGCTTCCAAAAATGCAACATAGAACCATGCAACTGGATCACAGAACCCCAAGCTGTGAACATCCTACCCATAAATGCATCCATTGCCAAACCCTTGAGGGGAAAAAAGATGCTCCCTTTTTTGCCTAGCATGTATCTTACACAAAGTTCCTTTTTTTTCTTTTCTCTCTGCTTGCTGCACTCCCCAACTACCAGTGCTCAGTAACATGGACTGAGCAACACTAATTTTTCAGCAAAGACTAAAAGAGGGATGATAGCACCCTATTGGGTGAGTGCTATATATCTACTCACAGCACTGGGAGTGAGCTCCACAAAAGATGTGCTGGAAAGAGATGCACAGCAAACACAGACTGACAAAAGCCTTGTAAGTCTCACTTGACAAGACACAGAAGCCAGAAAGGGAGGAGCTTTTCTAACTATTATTTCCTTCTCAAAGTCTCCCCTTCTCAGATAAAGGAAAAGGCAACAGATTATCTGTGAATAATTGTTTTCATTCAAAATGTCAGAAACCCAACTGAGTTGCTTTCTGTCCTCATGCTTAATAAATGTGCAAATGGGTTTTCCAAGGCATGGTTACTAAGCTGGACTCTGTAAACACAATTAGATGCTTAGTACCAGGGCAAAACCAAAAAGCATCACAGACCCTCAACAGCACATGGATATCACAGCACCACATTTGGCTGGGAAAGCCTCTCCAGCTCACAAAAGTCACACGTTCAGAAAACGCATCCAGCATTTTGTTTCTCTCATGTTTTATTAGCAAGTTGTGCTCCTAAACTCTTCAGTGGCCTGGTCCAAGGAAGTGTGACAGACACTGCCCTGCCCTCGAATCAACACTAGGTGTCACTTCCAACCTACCCTTCTGGCATCAAATTTTCAGAGGATCTCTGTACCTACAATTCTTCCATGGACAGTTACAGAGTTTTAAAGTTTCACTTGTCTCACCTCAGGTATTCAAAAGCATCAGAAAATACCAATGTTTCGTTACATTAAGCAATGATAACCAGCAAAAGGTTTCTCTCCTTCTCTTTTGCAGGAGCAAGGGAACACATGCCTATGTGAAGGGCCACCAAGTCCCAACAAGGGACTACCGTATGGAGAAGCTGCCAGACTCTGCCGTGACAAAGTGGTCTGTCTTGCTGGCCTCTCTCTGTTGCTGCTTTGCTGCTGCAGGTGGGAGAGCTGCTATGCTGCTTTCAGTATTTCCTCAGTAGCAGACTTGTCTGCCAAAAGATTTCCTGAGCATCAGATACTGACTCAAAGAAGGAAGAGGTATGATGTTTGTGGTCAGGACCACAAGGCAGGCTAAGGCATGAAGGAAATAGTGGCAATAATAGGGTAAAAGTAGAAAAGCTACAGAAGTGTGGGGCATAGCGATAGGGAAAGGGCTTCCCCTGGGGAAATATGGACTGTACTAGAACTATATTATTTACTATGCCTTACAGTATCAGAAGTAGGAGACCACAAAGGCTAGCAGGCTTAAAACAAAACAAAATACTTTTGATAATCTAAACACAGTTCTTCTGTGCATCTACAAGACATTGTAGAGACAAAAAGCACCACCTTGTTTAAAAATCAACAAGACGTGGGCAGAGAATAAATTCACCAAAGGCTACTAAGCAAACATACCAATGCAACTTCTGGAACAAGCAGTCTTTAAAGCAGCAGATTCCTGGAGAATAAGAGTAAGTACTATGTGCTTACCCTTACACTCTATCCATGAAAGTGGAGCTTCTGGTCACCACCCCTAGAGTGTTCCTCCAGAGGAAGATTGGTCTGAACCCATTCCAGGCTGGAAAGACTTTAGCACACACAGGCAAAAGAGGTAGGAGCCTGGGTCCCAAAACAAGAGATCAGTGAGGCTGTAACTTAAGAAAACCCAGGATCATAATGAGGCTCAGCAGATGGAGCTGAGGAAACCGCAGAAGTAAAGCAGAGTATACAATGGTAGCACACTCACCATCTTGAGAAGTATGAAAGCTAATGAGGAGCACTGTGGTTAGAGGTATAAGGATCTCAAAGCACAAATTTTCATTTGCTGGTATCTCCCAGCTAGGTGTTGAGTAAGGCCAACGCCAGGAGATTCTAAGACTGCTTGGGGCCTTAAACAGCAAATAAATAAAACACTGAAGAAATACAGCAGAAAGAGCAAGTAGCATGGGTGGAAGAACATGTACTGAACCATCCCCTTTGACCACATGCCCAGTGCCCTATAGAAGATCTTTGTGTCCTGTGATGCCCATGGATTTGAAAAAGAACAAAGGGCCTGCTGGGATCCTTCACATGCTTTTAGTGGTGATAGACTCTGCCACTGTTCTGTACATCAGGGAGAGTACAAGAGAAGAAAGTACAGAAAGTACAAAAACTGCAGAGCATGATCATTTATAAGGCCCTCAGCTACATGATCTAGCATTCAAGTCTTAGGGACTTCCAAACATCCCCCACTTTCTTACATTTTTGTGAATCTAAAAAGCTCCTACCCACCCCCACTGTACAACAGGGCAACAGAAGATGGGGATGTGGCTGAAAATGCAAACTAGGATCAAGACAGCCCCACTGCAAGCCTGGTTTGGAGGTGGCCAGAGAGAGGATTGCAGAGGGCAGACAAAAGGGGTGAACTGGAACCAGAACTATTCCCTACACAGCAGTCCATTTCCAAAGACAATGCTTAACAGGACAAGATTAAACATGGCCTGTACAGAGGCAGCTCAAACTCCACTCAGCCCTGGAAACTAAATAGGGGCTAATGTGTCCCTATTTGGGGTGCCAGGGCAGCAGCACGGGTGAGCAGCCACATGGTGTTAAGCTCCCAGCTGGGTCTAAACCACAACCACATGTCTAGGTATCTGGCCTCAGCAACAGTAGCACAGATGCCGTGACTTGATTTAAGGTGAGACAAAAGGAAGAAAGTGAGAACGATTTACAGGGAAAGAGAACAAATGTTGACAGCCCACTCCAACTGCAGGGGCAGGAAACAATGGAAAGGACACCATGTACAAAGTCAAGAGATTAAGCCAAATGGGAAGGAAAATTGAGACAACTAGGAAGCCAAGGAGTGAAGCATTAATGGTGCTTGAAGATGAGAAAAAGGGAAGGCCAAGCACAAACAATGGGAGTATGAACAGAGAGGAATGTGGTGTGCCAAAGAGGCAAAGGAAATCAGGGGTGAGAGAGGCAGCAGAGAATTAGGGAAGGGAGAACTCCTGGACAGAAGGTGAGGAACAGCATATACACCAATGTTTTGTTTTGCAGAGCAGAGAAGAATCTGATAGAAGGATTGAGATCAGTAAAAACCAAAAGGCATATCTCTGACCACGAGCTGTATCTGTGTGTGAGCAGGATGCAGAAGCAGTGTTACCCTTCCTTTTAGACAGCTGACAAGGTTTAGAGGCTGGGCCAGCCACTAGACAAGTAACAGATGCTCTCTGTTAACCCCTCTCCCTTCCCAAAGGGAAAAGGAATAAGAAATAAGGTAGTGACTGGCAAATCCCAGACTGGACACGGTGGCAGACAGCAATCAGATTCAGGATCTGGATTCTGGAACTTGATTCAGGAACACATGAATCATGATCAAATGCAGAACCGACAGAGTCATCCTTAGATGATGGCCATTAAAGAAGAGATTGACCCTCATGATCTCTCAGCTTTATACTGAGAATATGATATATATGGGATGGAATACCTTGTTGGTCAGTTTAGGGTCACCTCACCTGGCCACTCCTCCCCACAGGTGCAGCCTTTCACTTTCTGCATCCCAACATGGCACACAAGATTCAGCAGTGACCTTGGTCTGCACACCAGTCCTTGGTAGTAACTCTAAACATCAAGTGTTATCACTGCTAGAAGCAGACACTGTCAGTGAAAATATGCTGTTAACTTCAGAAAGTGCAGTAAGAGAGCTGAAAAGTAAAACCACTAAACAGAATACGTTCTGTTCTAATTCAAACCAGGACAGCAGAACAAGTAACAACTGATTTTGCACACATTACAGAAATTTCAGAACAGTGCATATAGGCTTTAGTGCCACGGGGCTGAATGGGAAACACAGGGGAAGCTAAAGCTCAGAAAGCATATAGCAAAAACTATGCTCTTCACACACTTTCTGCTCCCAATTGTTATAGTAGTGAGAGAAAAACAAGCCTGTGAGATAGAGGTATGAGGAAACTGGTGGAAGAGAAAGCACTCCCTGCCTAAGCCCTGGGTCTTGACTACTGCAATAGTGATCAAAGAGGTGATAAAATGTAACACAACTTCCCTCACAGAAGACAAGAAAATGAAAGAAATCGCTTCACTAACCCTTAAACCTAGGCAAGAAAGTTTTTGGCACAGGGAAGCTCTTCTGCTATCTCACAGAAATGAAGCCTAGGAATACAGCAAAGTGAGGTTCTTTAAGCTTAATTTGGATATGAGCTATCAATAAAACAAAACCTGGTCAAAAGGGGAGACAAACAGAAAGACTCATCTATCTTTTGAAAACCAGTGGGCTTTCACCCCCGGAGATCTGTACTACCCACTGCATGCAGCTCCAACAGAGGCACAGAGAAAGACGTAATTTTGGCAATTTTAATTCCCTCCCCTTTATCATACAAAATACTTTATAATTAAAAAACATTTTTCCCCAATATAATCATATACAGATATTTATCATTAAGAAGATTCAGTTAGACACAAGATGGGGAACTTCTGCACAAAGGAAAACAATGACAGTTCATCAAGTGAAAATTGAGACTTGACCCTTTCACCATCATATTCTGGGTGGGGAGGTTACATTTTAGACTTTTATTCCTACCACATTCTCTCAAGTCTGAGCTCTGGGATCTCTTCTTACCCTGACAGGTTAAGGGCCTCCATCTGTGTCCCTAACATAAGCACAATACTCTGCTCTCAGAAGGTTCATGAAGAGACACTGAGAAACTAGCATCTGGCTGTACCATGAAGTTACCTGTACCCAGAAAAGGGGACTGCTGTCCCCACTTTTCCCTAGCAACTCACATATAGACAAATGCAAGCACATACATGGGGGAAGCATGCCCAAAACCCAGGATTTTTCACCCTTTCCCCAAATAGCAATTCCACCCCACCAAAGCAACTTGTACTTGAGACCGTCCAGCAGGTAGTCTCTGCAGAATGGCTATCATAAGGTCTCATAGCCAGGCTGGGCATCACTGCAAGTGAAGTCTGGCAAGAGAGATGGATGTCGCTGTCTTCCCCACTTTGATCATCTGCCTACCAGCAGAGTGTCTGTCAGTCAGTCATGGAGGTAATAACATGAACCACTCAGATGCTTAGATCACAACAAACAGGTAGGGGAAATTGCACGCTTCAGTGGGAAGTCCTTGAAAAAACAGTTGCCAATGATTTGCCCTACCAGAGCAAAGATGTGAGCCCTGGTGAACATTTTATTGAAGGAAGGTCACTGCTGGGCTGGGCCAACTCTGCACTCGCAGGAAAGTCCATCCCAGAGTCACTGCTGGAGGCCAAATGCCTGCAGCAGTGTGGGAAGATCATGAGCATCAGCTGCCCCATACAGGTCACTCTGCCCCAGCATGGAGAGGGCCATGCGGAGGGTGCTCCAGATGTTGTCAGACATAGCACCTTGCTGCCCCCGTGGACCTCGGCTCTTCTGTTGCATATGCAAAGCCTCTAAGAAGTGCTCCACAGCCTCACTGTCAACATGAGAAGGTACAAATGTTTACTGGAGAACATAGTATATTTCACACTCCCCCATTTGTTTCTAAAGTACTTCCCCTCCAAAACAGTTTCCTCCTCTTTGCCAGATCCCACCCCACTCCAGAATCAGAGATCCCCTTTTCCTTCTTAAAAGAAACAGAAGTCCCCCTACTCCAACTGCATCTGCATGACACTTAGTTCTCAGAGCAGAGCACACACTCTTGCTCCGTGCTCCTGTGCCAAGGGAAGGCTGCAGGCAGTGTGGCACTGCCCTAGTAACCTACCGCAGTCTCTCTCCCACATGCGCACCCATGGGTCACAGCAGATCTGACAATCCTATGCTCACCGGTGGGCACCTAAGTTGATGCAACTGATGCCCAAGTTGTAGCGAGAACGGATGTATCCTGGCTGGAGCTCCAGTGCCCGGCGATACGCAGCCACAGCTTCCTCACTCCGATTCCCATTGGCCAGGGTGGCACCAAGCTTATTCCATAGAAGATGGTCCTGGAAGAGGAGGTAGAGAGAAAAAGCTAAGATAAACTGGATCTTTCTAAGCTCTAAGCCAACCCTCCCTTCTCCACATGTCTGTCTTATTCTTCCACTCCAAAGTGCCTCTCATACAAGTGACACCTCCACCCAAACCTTCACCCATAAACTTCCAGGTACCTCCAGTCTGTCTTTTCTTACATTGGGGCGCACACTGAGTGCAGCACTGAAGCAATCCACAGCCTTCTCATACTCGCCACTAAGGTTGAAAAGGACACCCAGGCCACACTGGACATCAGGATCCACAGTCAAGGGGTTAATGCGTACTGCTGCTAAGAACAGCTCTTTAACCTCCATGAACAGTGAGCTGGAAAAGCACAAAACAATGATATTGATCTATCTGTCGAGAGAACTGACCTTGGGTTGCTCCCTCTGCTCCTGCCTGGACCAGCCCAAACCCTTCAAAAAGCCTTTCAGATGAAGGTTGAAAATTGTAACCCTAACTCACTCAGACAGCAGGGAACCTAGGACACGCTTGGAAGGCCCCAGGTTTGTCCCCAAGACACTCTCCTCTGGTTCCTTCTCCAACAGGTGGGCATAATCTGGTTTATGGTGTAGCCAGTCCCGCAGGGTCTCACATGCCTGCTTTTGCAAAGACTCGTTGGTGAAACTGACTGCTAAAGCCATAAGTGCTGTGAGGTTCCCAGGCTGCAGTTCCAAGCACCTGCAGGCCAAAGAAAAGTCAATACAATATTAAATCAGTCTTGGAGAGATGCAGATAGAGGAGATAACACAATAAAGACAGAGCACCATGATAGCCATATGGTCCTTGTGGCATTACACACTAGACAAGAGCCATGCTCAGCAGCTCTTCTGCAACACTCACCGTCTGAGGGCACTGATTGCCAAAAGCTCCTGTTCATTCTCTGCTTGGGTGGTTCCCAGATACTGCCAGGCCTGGAGAAGATAAAGATGCACAAAGTCAGACTTTTTCACATCCAGAGAAAAAGATCAGTCAATAAACTACAGAGACAGAGATTAAATTCACCATGTTATCCCACACATTTTTAGAACAAGACCGAATACATACAAGTACACGTTTGCCACAGATAAGTTTCTCTCAAGAGACTTCATGGCACATAGGTCCTTGAGGCCAATAAAACTGGCACTGCTGTAGTGAAAAGTGAATTGTCTACCTGGAGATCTATCATAAAGCAATTGTTGGCAGTTTTACACTTCTAAGTCACAGAATCTCCACTTTTAACTTCTAACTGGTCAAAATGCAGAGGAAGGAGGGAAAAGCAGACCTCTTATTTCCTAAGAATAAAACAGCATATAAGCAGTGCTAATAAGGAGATCCCCAAGGTAGGCAGCTATATATACTTGTGCAGTGGTCCACCAGCAAGTAATAATCTTGGGTCGTTGACCATCAAACTTTAAAGTAGAAGCACTTATTTTACCGAATCTCCAATCATCATGACACCAGTACATGCAAACCACTTCCATCTCCAGGCTGCTGANTGCTAGGTTGTGACTCGTCCCTAGGTCAATCCCAACTCAGGGCCCACAGCCCAGGCCCCAGCACTTCACATAAGAGAATATCTAATTAAATCCAAATTACCTGTTCACTTTGTTGATAAACCCCTTGCTCAAAAATAGGCTAGATAGTTGGTAGGATTGTCAGCATGAAGTACCTGTCTTTTGAACGTAAGTCACAAAATGCAGTATCTACTGTCTCAAGGAAGGAAACTGTTTCATTAGCAAAGACTCAGACACGTTGCACAAGCCACTGTAAGAAAGAGGCAATCTACTGTCTCAAATCTCTAATGCCTCACCATATAGCTAGCTGGAACTCAAGAAGAGCTGACCAGTGATAATTGCACAGTGTTCTGCAGGCAGAAGCACTGATATTGAGGGTTAAGTTGTGATCTGGATCAAAGCAACATTTCCTTCTGAGCACTGTACCATTTGTTAAGCCTTGACTTCTGTGCTTTGTTCAGAATCACAGTAGAATTCAGAATGTTTTCAATACAGCTAGCCAGAACTGGTCCAAGATTTCTTTCCCTATGGTTTCAACTACCTCTTCATTATGCTCAGCCTGCAGCCCACAATGCCTATGAAAGTGCTGATTCTAAAGGAATATTAGCAATAGCTTTTGACCACTTTAAAGCTAAATTAGATCTCCAAAGCTTCTGCTTACTTTTTACCTACTCCCAGTGCTCTAGGAAGTTAGATGCCTATATTCCCAGAAGCCAAGAACCTCTGTTCTGAGACGTTACTCATCTAAGTCTTAGGATTAACAAATCTGGTATTTCCAAACATATGTAATTAGCAGAGCTTTAATCAGATACACTGAGAATTCAGTATTCTTGGGTCCTTGAGGCAGGCACCTCAGAAATGGACAACATGGATGTATTTGCATTCTTCCCCTTCCTTCTGAGAACGTTAATGTCCTCTACATCAGGAAAGACACAAAGACTATTACATTTCTCAGTCCATCCTGCAGAAGATGAAGTGCTTTATGGAAGTATTCACTGAATCAGGAGCTGGAAACTTGCCTTCAGTATAAAAATCATTCTCTGGCCCACAGCTTCAAATGAAGCCACCAAAAAGCCATCTCTCTCAACCCTTTTGGGTTACATCTGGCAATGCTAATAGACTTCCATGGAAGCAGCGTAAGAGATGAGAACATGTCTTGGCTCCATGTGCTCCAAAGATTTTACACAGATCTAGGCCACTTTTTGTAACTGACCTTAGCCATAAACCTACTTGTCCACAGCCCTCCTGAGGATTCACATCAGCTACAGACCCAGAGCCACAAAAAAAATGAGGTGTTTTCATACATCCTGCACAGCTAACACTGAAGTGTGTTTTCTACAGATACCCTGACATCTTACAAGGGACGGATCCAAGTAGCAGGATACCTGGCCAAGGCCTGTTATCTCTGCTCTCACTCACCTCCATATGATCTGGCCTCTGCTGCACTGCAGCCTCAAAGAGCAAGACAGCATTGGGGAGGTCACCTTCCTCCAAGCGCTTCCGCCCCTCTTCAAATGCATCCGGGTGATCTCTCATGGGATTATCTTCCTCAAACTGGTAACCCTAGAAGGAAAGACAGATAGGGACTAATGCTAGGAGACAGGCTTAGGGAGAACAGCACTCTCTACAGTAAAGCACAGTCTAGTCTTTCAGCATGTCCAACAGAGGGCCACAAGGATGATCAGAGGGCTGGAGCACCTCTCCTATGAGGACAGACTGAGAGACTTGGGGTTGTTCAGTCTGAAGAAGAGAAGGCTCCGAGGAGACCTTCTTGTGGCCTTCCAGTATCTTAAGGGGGTCTACAAGAAAGCTGGGGAGGGACTTTTTAGGATGTCAGGTAGTGGTAGGGGGAATGGGTCAAAACTAGAGGTGGGTAGATTCAGATTAGACATTAGGAAGAAGTTCTTCACCATGAGGGTGGTGAGACATTGGCACAGGTTGCCCAGAGAGGCGGTGGAAGCCCCATCCCTGGAAATTTTTAAGGCCAGGCTGGATGGGGCTCTGAGTAACCTGATCTAGTGGGAGGCATCCCTGCACATGGCAGGGGTGTTGGAACTAGATGATCTTTAAGGTCCCTTCCAACCCTGACAATTCTATGATGCTATGATCAGAAATACCCAAACTGCAGATGAGCCAGAACTTTGTCCTCTCTGCTAATCTGTAGCAGATATGAAGACAATAGCTCTTCTTCCTGCCTGCTCTGTGCTGAACAGTCCCCCCAAACCAGACCTGGAAGAAGATGCAACAGAGACCAAACATCTGGTTACATCAGCTTGTGCAAGTGTTTTCACCCTCTATTCATTGCAAAGAAACCCAGACTAATTGGACAAGAACTAGACAGCATTTGCAAAACAAGCACAAGTGCAAAGAGTATTTGACCCCTAGCTGATCTGGGATGAGGGTGAAAGTGACAGCAAGAGATTGGTACAAGAAGGAATCCTAGCAGCATTTAGGTTCTGTAGAGCTGCTCCCCTGTAAGGCAGACATACTACTGCTAGTCTCCTCAAGGCAGTTCATCACAGTGCTAGGGCTGAGAGACCCTATTACCTATTACCTTGTCATATGATGAGGAGCTGAGGTCTTCATAATCAGAGAGCCAAGGGTGAGCCTCTGCATCTCTCTTGGCCATCTCCTCCCATTCTGCCTGGAGTTTGTCCCAGAAGTCCACATCTGACTGAAGGGAGAACAGAATATGAACAGTGCCTCAATCATAAACTGAACTCTGCAGACAAGCCAGAGAACACCTTATTAAATGTTTCTAGCCCTCTTCACAGCATGCAAAGGAAAGAAGTAACCCTACCACAGGCTCTCAGTTGGTACCCCTGCCCTCCTCCTCCGTCAGCTTTACCTCCACAGCAGTCTTTGCCTGCTCAAATTCCGTATCAAGAGTTGACATGTTCCCAGATCGCACAAATTGATCCACCCAGGCATCAGATGCCCCCTGGGAGTTTGGAAACAGAAACACACCTTTCTTTTCAGAATTTGGCAATCTCAGGACACATTCCAAAACAGCAGAAGGGTCTGTGATGAGCCCTCCTCCCCATCAACAAGAACTGATGGCATGTAAAGTGGAAAAGAGTGCATTTGGACATCCCCTTCCTCCCACGTGCTATGGGAGATGAGAAAACTCACACTGCTCAAATACATTCCCAGCTTCTGGCTAGACTCTGCTAAGAAGAGACAAACAGCCCCTTCCTTGCCTCCCCCAGCCTAGTCATTAGTAGAGCATTGCTGAGAGTTGGACTTGCCACTCTCCCTCGCTCCCACACTGTGCACTTCAGAGCACATAGGGCTGGGGCTCCTACCTGCTGCTGTATAAACTCAGCTGCCCATTGCTTTGCCTGATCTTGGTCTCTGTGGGTCACCTGATTAGCTTCGATCGATACCCTCCCATCTCCGATCTGGCGGACAAACTTTAGGAACTGTGGCAGAGAAATGAAACAAGGGTGGAGCTGGGCAGATTTTTTGCCAGCAAGCCCTCTGCCCATACCTCCCTCCTTCACTAAAAGGGCTTCTCTCTGTGAAGTGAGCACAAAAGGCCCAACAAGGTGGGGAGGATAGGACTTCAGAGTCATGCAGTAGAGATGGATATTATCTAGAGTGGATTGTAGGGTTCAATTTTTAGGAATCAGTGAACCAATGGAAACATGGCACAGCAGGAGGGTTCATTCCTTTACTGCCTTCCCCCTTACTCACACTAGGTACCTGTCAGCCCTAGTCAGAGAATTTCATACCTCAGAATTCTTGAGTTTTGGATCATCCACTCTAGAAAGGAAATCATTGACAGTTTTCTTAAGATCATCCTCAGGTTGATACTCCTCATACCTGTGTTCAGAAGCAGTAAAAGGGAAAGCAGTTGGTACAGGGCAATAGTGAACTCTTTCACTAACAACCATCTACACAATGGGCCAAACAACAGTATTGAGGGATACCACCCCTCCTTAAAGACTCTAGGGTTCTTTTAAGTGATTCAGGACCTTTATCCATCTGTAAAAATTCAAAATCACTACTAAGTTAATTGTGCAAGTGACTGACACAAACAGTAGCAGAATTAAACAATTACAGTGACAGCACAGTTCTGCAGAAGTCAGGATTCCTTGGCAAGCTCACATGCTTGTGTGTCTATTGATGGCTACAAGCTGTTCAGAAGGGACAGGAGCAGAAGGAGGGGCGGAGGTGTTGCCCTCTATGTTAAGAAATGAATAAACTGCAAAGAGCTGCCCCTAAAGAATAGCCATGAGAAGGTCAAAAGCTTATGGGTGAGAATTAGGGATCAAGACAACAGAGGGAGCCTTGTGGTTGGTGTCTACTACAGGCCACCTGATCAAGGAGAACCTATTGATGAAGCCTTCTTACTTCAGTTCCAGGAGACATCACACTCACAGGCTCTCATCCCACTGGGGGATTTCAACCACCCTAACATCTGTTGGAAAAGTAGCATGGCAAGCTGTAAGCAATCCAGGAGACTCCTGGAGTGCCTTGATGACAACTTCTTAAAGCAACAAACAGACAGTCCTAGCCAAAAGGATGCGATATTGGACCTGATGGTCACAAATGCAAGTGAACTCATCAAGGACTTCAAGATTGGAGACAGCCTGGGCTGCACTGATTATGCATTAGTGTAGTTCACTGTCCTAAGGGGTATGAGGCAGATGAAGAGCCAAGTCTGGACTCTAAAATTTAGGAAAGCAATCTCCAGCTCTTCAAGGAGTTAGTCAATAGGACCTCCTGGGAAACAGTCCTCAGGGACAAGGGAGCAGAGCAGAGCTGGCAGATTTTTAAGGATGCTTTCCATAGAGCGCAAGAGCTCTCAATCCCCAGGTGTAAAAAACTGGGCAAGGCAGGCAAGAGATCAGCATGGCTGAGTTGAGACCTGCTGGTCAAACTAAAAGGCAAGGTGGAATTAAACGGACAGTGGAAGCAAGGACAGGAACACTGGGACAAGTACAGGGATGTTACCAGAGTGTGCAGGGACAAGGTCAGGAAGGCCAATGAGCAGCTGGAGCTGAACATGGATGCAAAGAAAAAGAAGAAGGGCTTCTACAGGTATGTTGGTCAGAAAAGGAAGGTCAAAGAAAGCGTACCCCCCCTCAATAAGCAGCAATGCTAAACTAGTAACAACAGATGAGGAGAAGGCTGAGGTTCTCAACAACTTTTTTGCCTCAGTTTCCACCAGCAACCTCTCTCTTCACAGTTCTCAAGTTGATGGATCACAAGACAGGGACCAGAGAGACAGAATCCCTCCCACCATAAGTAAGGACAAAATTCACATTCATCTGAGGAACCTGAACATACACAAGTCCATGGGACCTGATGAGATGCATCCCAGAGTCCTGAGGGAATTGGCTGATGCAGTTACCAAGCCACTCTTCATGACATTTGAGAAGTCATGGCAGGCAGGTGAAGTCTCTAGTGACTGGAAAGGAAAGGAAACATCACACCCATTTTTAAAAAGGGTAGAAAGGAGGACGCCAGGAACTACCGCCCTGTCAGCCTCTTCTCTGTGCCTGCGAAAATCACGGAACAGATCCTCCTAAATGATACACTAAGGCACATGGAGCACAGGGAGGAGATTCAAGACAGTCAGTATGGTTTTACTAGGGGCAAGTCCTGCCTGACCAACCTAGTGGTCTTCTACAATGGAGTGACTACATCAGTAGAGAAGGGAAGAGCTATGGATGTCATCTATCTGGACTTCTGCAAGGCCTTTGACACAGTCCCCCTACAACATCCTTATCTCTAAGTTATAGAAATATGGATTTGAAGGGGAGACTGTTCGATGGCTAATAAATTGGCTGGATGGTCCCAGACAGAGTTGTGGTCAATGGCCCAACATCCAGATGGGAAACAGTGACAAGTGGTGTCCCTTCAGGGGTCCATACTGGGACCAGTGTTGATATCACTAATGAAGATATTAAACAACAGTGGCATTGAGCGAATCCTAAGCAAGTTTGCTGATGACACCAAGCTGAGCAGTGTAATGGATATGCCAGAGGGACAGGATGCCATCCAGAGGGACCTGGATAGGCTGGAGAGGTGGACCCAGGTGAGCCTCATGAGGTTCAACAAGGCCAAGTGCAGGGCCCTGCACCTGGGCCGGGGTAACCAGCGGTATCAATATAGGCTGGGAGAAGACACACTAGAGAGCAGATCTGTGGAAAAAAGACTTGGGGGTACCAGTGGATGAAAAGCTGGACATGAGCCATCAACATGCACTTGCAGTCCAGAAGGCAAATCACATCCTGGGCTGCATCAGAAGAGCTGTGGCCAGCAGATCGAGAGAGGTGATTCTGTCCCTCTACTATGCCCTGGCAAGACCTTACCAGGAGTACTGTGTCCAACTTTGGAACCCCAACACAAGGACATGGACTACATCATGAACACANCAATGGAGTGACTACATCAGTAGAGAAGGGAAGAGCTATGGATGTCATCTATCTGGACTTCTGCAAGGCCTTTGACACAGTCCCCCTACAACATCCTTATCTCTAAGTTATAGAAATATGGATTTGAAGGGGAGACTGTTCGATGGCTAATAAATTGGCTGGATGGTCCCAGACAGAGTTGTGGTCAATGGCCCAACATCCAGATGGGAAACAGTGACAAGTGGTGTCCCTTCAGGGGTCCATACTGGGACCAGTGTTGATATCACTAATGAAGATATTAAACAACAGTGGCATTGAGCGAATCCTAAGCAAGTTTGCTGATGACACCAAGCTGAGCAGTGTAATGGATATGCCAGAGGGACAGGATGCCATCCAGAGGGACCTGGATAGGCTGGAGAGGTGGACCCAGGTGAGCCTCATGAGGTTCAACAAGGCCAAGTGCAGGGCCCTGCACCTGGGCCGGGGTAACCAGCGGTATCAATATAGGCTGGGAGAAGACACACTAGAGAGCAGATCTGTGGAAAAAAGACTTGGGGGTACCAGTGGATGAAAAGCTGGACATGAGCCATCAACATGCACTTGCAGTCCAGAAGGCAAATCACATCCTGGGCTGCATCAGAAGAGCTGTGGCCAGCAGATCGAGAGAGGTGATTCTGTCCCTCTACTATGCCCTGGCAAGACCTTACCAGGAGTACTGTGTCCAACTTTGGAACCCCAACACAAGGACATGGACTACATCATGAACACAAGCATGTCCAGAGGAGGGCCATGAAAATGATCAGAGGGCTGGAGCACCTCTCCTATGAAGACAGGCTGAGGGAGCTGGGTTTGTTCAATCTGGAGAAAAGAAGGCTCCAGGGGGGACATTATAGAGACCTTCCAATACCTGAAAGGGGCCTATAGGAAGGCAGGGGAAGATCTGTTCACAAGGGTTTGTAGCGACAGGATGAGGGGGCAACGGTTTTAAGCTTGAATAGGGTAGATTTAAGTTGGATGTTAGGAAAAACTTTTTTAACATGAGGGTGGTGGATGACCGGAACAGGTTGCCCAGAGAGGTGGTGGAGGTCCCATCCCTGGAGACATTCAAGGTCAGACTTGATGGGGCTCTGAGCAACCTGACCTAGTTAGAGATGTCCCTGCTTACTGTAGGGGCATTGGACTAGATGACCTTTAGAGGTCCCTTCCAACCCAATACATTCTATGATTCTATGCTATCAGACATTGCAAGTTTTAGCACTATCAAAAACAAGGTCATATATCTAGGAGCAAAGAAAGTAGGTCATGGTCATGGAAGAGGAATAGTGTCTTGGAAAAGCATCAGCTCTGCAGACGGTTGAGGGCTCACAGCAAGCATGCAACTCAGTACATTGCCTGGACCAGTTCCAGGTGTTACCACTACATTCAGTCTTGATTAAGTTTTTGGAACCGGTCATTTGCAGAAAGGAAGGAGAATCCAAATATTCAAAATCTTTTAGGGAAAGATCTAAGAAGCCCAAATTGCTTGCTTGTGTTTTGCTTCTTTAATTGAAAAACTTGACTGTTGTCAACAGAGAAGATCCACAGTAGGAGACTGTTCTTTATCACACAAAAACATTAAAATGCCTGAAAGGCTGAATCTAGAAATATGTAGAGGAAAGGCTGGATGTGGTTTGTCAGATAGGGAGAATAAAGTGATGAAAGTTTACAACTGGTAGATTCTAGTACTTGAGATCTCTAAACCTAAAAAAGCATCTGTTGTGGAAAAAAGCTCTGCTTGACTGGGAGTTCCTGAACTCACTCCTGAAATTGCTTTAAGAAGCTTTGTGTTAGGCATGAGATTAGCCTACATGAATACAATGTCCTCCCAGAACTAGAAAATAGAAAAGCTAGCATCTCTTAAAAAACTTCACCCTCCAAGCACTGTTTCCTCCTTTCTCTGAAATCAAATATGACATCATGATGATATAACATCAATTTAAGTAAAATAACTCAAAAAACATTCAGACCATAGAATATTTCTGTCACCTCTCCAAACTTGATCCATACAAATGCTCAGCAGCAATAACTACTGTTGAGAATACACACTCACCATTTATCTGCTAATGACTGGTCTTCCGATTCCCCAAGCCACAGTTTCTCCTCTGAATGCTCTAGGTATTCTTCTGCCCACTTGGCAGGAGACACAGACAGCGGATCTGCATAGGACATCAGGAAGAATGGGGAGAAGAGTAAGATAAACAGATCATCACCCAGATTAACTTCAGATTTTTCTCTTTCCATTTAACACACAGTTAGCTAGCATACAGAGAAGATCTCTTCAAAGAAAGATTGTTTATTCTTGTTTCTTCTAACTTTGTTTATTCAGATCTAAAAATCAAGTTTTAGGTTCTATAGGAAAATAATGGGAAATTGGTGAAGAGAATTGTAAACATGCTCAAGTGACTTGCAGGTGGGGTGTCAAAAACAACTAGTATGACATAGGTGTTTGTTTAGTTTTGTGTTTGATCAATAGAGAATCTCTACATAGATAACAAACCTATGATAGACTCAGAGGCACCTCATCGAACATACTTGAAGTTCCTGCCCTGCTGTGGGAAAGATGAAAGTACAGTGGAAAACCACGCCTGCAAAAATCCCAGATATACAGGCAAAAGCAGCAGGTTCAAGAACTTTTCACTCTAGCAAGGACTAAGCATCACAGTGTCTACACTCCCACTTGGGTGCCTCTGCTCAGATGCTGGTTCAGAGATCCCCTGGTTCGTAAGATAATGAGAATAATTTTACTCTTTGCATTTCATCCATGGTTTTACAGTTGTTCCTGTGTCAACTCACACAGGTTCAGACTTTGTATTAATACAGATGTGTGCCCATAACCTTAAGGTTTCCTACTTTAATTTCACAACTAACTTGTCTGCTCCATGTGGAATACTATGTAGGTCAAGAAAATTGGTAATGCATTACGAATCTCTGTCAAAAGCACAGCCTAAAAAGCACTAGGTTCTCATCAGAGCTTTCTCAAAGACCTTTGTAAATGTTGATTTATATTTCCAAAAGTATAAAGAGTGAACATCAAAGAATGGTGCTACCTGGCTCTCTACAGTGGCCACTCCTGGAGAAGAGAATAGCATCTATTTAAATCTTACTCATAACTTCCAGATTAGGCCATAGATAGTAACAGTGGTCTACACACAACACAGGATGGTTTTTCAGATAAACTAATGGCTTGCCCAAAACAGAAGGCTTAGCCTTTGAGACAGAAACATTTGCTCTGCACAGTTCTAAGGTGCAACATCCCTCTGCCTCCATGAAACTTACAAAAAGTATTTGGTCAAAGCACACTGAATATTTACCTTTGTATCAAAGGCAATTTTTGACTTAAGAGAGAGAATTAGAGAATATGTAAACAAGAAAAAGTACCAGACCACCTCCAGAATTTGCATCAGTTGAATCATAGTATTTTTATAAAAGCAGTTTGAATAGCCTGCTTCTCCTAAGTTCTCCAAGTAGCCTAAGCTAAAAATACCTGAACAATAGCTTCTTCCACACCACATTGTTCACAATTTGGCTAAGCCATCACAAAGCAGCTCCCCCCCTCCCATTAAAGCTGCTACAGTAAACACTGACTGCTAGGCCCAAAGCATTACTCCAGTTTCACATCCAGTTACTCTCCACTATCCACAGGCGTGTTACTGGGTAACATCTTGACAGTAATTCTAAAATGGACCTTTCACCTGTCACTTCAGCAATGAACTCTTGTGACCAGTCAGCCTCATTGTAATCTGAAGAGACATCACCAGCACTATCTGCTGTAGTCAAGAATTCCTGGGTCCAGTTTTCAGACAGTGCCAAGGCTGCCACACCTGGAGCTACAAGAAGAAAAAAACAAAAACAAGGAATGGAGGACTCAAAGGCATCACTTAAATATTCCAGGCTAGCCCTCATCATCTCTTATCCTTCCCTTTCTCTTTGTTAGAATAAAATCACAAAGAGATTCCACTTATAAGAACTCTCTCAAGTTGCTAGCATTCTTACAGCAGGTTAACACTACAGCTAGAGATTAGGCTGCTGAGGGCATTCATCAGGAAACTTCTGAACTCCTCCAGTGCAGGTAATTCCTCAGTCTCCTTAACCACCTGTTCCAGTACTGAACCACCCTCCACAGGAAAAAAAATGTTTCTTTACATCTAGTCAGTTCCTCTTCTTCAAGTTCTGTCCGCTGCCCCTTGTCCTTTTGTTGTGTATTGCTGCAAAGATCCTGGTCCTGGTTGCTGAGGACAGTAACTATACACTCCAACCCCCACCCCCTGTCACTTAGACTCCTATTCTTCAGGCTGAGCAAACCCAGTTCCCTCAGCCTTTCCTCATACACCATGTGTCCCAGTCCCCAAACACCTTACTGACCTTCACTGGGCTTGTTCCATCTCAGTGTACTGGGAAGCCCAAATATGGAAACAATACTCCAGATATAATCTCATGTGCTGAATAGATGGGAACTGCCCTGCTAGGAGCCTAACCACAACACCAAGATCTTTTCCAGCCTCTACCTAATCTAGCTTCCCTCACCTCGCTGAGGGGCCTGTCGGAAGCTTGACTGTTCAATCTCCTGCATCTCAGCCAACAGGTCATCCATCTTAAAGGTCTGAGGTGCACGGGACAGCAAAGGGGCATTCTGCTCCTGCAGAAACTCTCCAACCAGCTGCCAAAGACAGAGATGGATTACAAACAGCACACCAGATGAACAGGCAGAGCCATGGAGCACAAGAGAAAGAAATGTGCTTGTCAAAGAAAGATTAATATCAGGTAAGGGGGGGAAAGAGCAAACAGCATTGATGAGAAAAGGAGTAAGGAGATGCATCAATCTGTTCTCACCTCATCTTCAGTGGCCACTCCCAGTGGTTTGGATACCTACAGGGAATAATGGGCAGTTATCCCAACAGCTTTGACCCCATACCACTCTCCACATACACTCTATAACCAAAATAATTTACAGCTGTCTCTTCCTTAAGCTTCAGCTGTCAGCATTTTCTTGCAATAGCTGCCTGCTTATGTGAAAGGTAAAGGAGCAGAAATATCTTGAGTGATACTGCCCAGTCCCTTCCCACCACTTTCTAGGTTAGGGCCTGTGACAGTGTCGTTACAGCTCACCACAGCCACCAACATCCTCTGTGTGCTCATAAACACAGTTTCCACAAACAAGCCCTCATTCCCCAGTCCTATAGGACAAATTGGGTGATCCCCTGAATTCTTTTCCCAGAAAAAAAGCAACATTGCACCTATCTGCAGCAACAGCTCCCCCATACTGCTCACCCCACACTCTCCTTCAGCCATCACACCCCTAAACCACGCTGACTGTCGCAGGCAGGCCCCACACCCAGCCCCAGCGGAGCAACCAGCAACACTCACAGCTGCAGCTTCAGAAGTCCCATGGGGCCAGGCCAGCGGGCCCCGAAGTCCTTCCTGCTGCAAGGCTTTGTCCTGGGTGAAGTGGCCAGCCAGCTTCATGAGGGGGTTGGAGCCCCCGCACTCCGGTTCCACCAGCTCCCTCATGGCCATTGCGCCAGGCAGGGAGAGAGAGAGAGTCGGCGCCAAACCCCGCCGGGCCTGCACCTGGCCCGGGGGCGGCACAGACACCGGGTGAACGCCAGGCGGAGTGACCGGCTGCCGGCGGCACCCGGCGCCGGGCCCTCTGCCCCGATCCAGCTTCCAACCGCCAGCCCCCCCCTCCCCTGCGGGCCCTGAGGAGGCACGCCGGCCGCCCACCCCGCCTAGTCGGGCGGGGAGACCCCGACCTAAGGCCAGAGCCCGCAGGGGCGGGGGCCGGGCTCAGATGCATACTGCCGCGGCGCCAGCTCCCCTGCCGGCTCCTGCCGCCCTGCCGGAGCCTCCGCCCGCCGCCGGGCCGACCCAGGAGCGGACACCCGCTCGCCAGAGCTGCAAGGCCGCAGCCTCCCCAGCGAGCCCGGTGCCCCCGCCAGCCGCCCGGGCGACAAGACTCCTGCCACGGCACGGCACTCCCCGCCTCAGCCCATGCGGGCGGGCGGGCGGGCGGACAAGACGAAACGAGTCAGCCGAGCTCCCCCGGCCCAACACCGTACCTGGGGCTGCTCGCAGGGCTCACGGGGTGAGGGGCGGGGCCAGCTCTTAAAGGGCCAGGCGTCCCGAGAGCGCCGCGCCTGAGTGCCTTAAAGAGCCAGAGTCCCGCAGGCTACGCCCAGAGGCTCAGGCCAGCCTCGGCCCAGGCCCGGCCGCTCGGGTCCCGCCCGCGGGACCGGGGTGCGTCTTTCTGAAGGTAGGCGACTTCCCGATGCAGCTGAAGCTGTGTTACAGGTAGCTCCGGCTCTCCCGGTGCGGGCGGAGGACGGCGCTGACGCTGTCTCGTGTCACCGGCTGCGCCCCGCCCTTCTCCCGCAGCCTCTGGGCCGGCTCCCGAGCTCTGCACTCCCGCCCGGGCCCAACACCAGCAGCGCAAGGGGCGGGCATGCCAGCATGGGCTTGGCAAGCCCCCGCTGGCAGCCGCTGGAGTGAAGCGGTGTGTACATGGTAGGTACATGTGCTGCGCAAATATGCACAGTGTTCTGTCATTAAAACTGCTACAGAGGCAACAGATACGTGCCTGTGAGTAGCACCCGTCATCTGGCTGACGAACTGCTGGTTTATTATTTGTTTTGGGATCACTAAAATGGTGCAGTTGGCAGTAACCGGTTAAAAGAGCCTGCATTTAGCTGAAAGGTATGTGATGTCTTCGGATAAGCCATAGAAATGTCAAGTACTTGTTTTCATCCTTATACATGTGATTCCAAAGGGAGAGCAAACCATGCAAAATCAGAGCCTCTATAAGAATGGGAGAAGCACAAAGAGGATTTAATGATGTATACTGCCTCCTGTGACATTAGGGTACTATAAATAAATTGTTTTCAGGATCAAATCCCATCTTTTCAAAAGGAATGTGCTCCTCTGCAGGGTCATCTTCAGACTTCTCAGATGCAGTTCAGCTATACAAAAACTGATGTCTGGTGCTGTTTTAGATACTATTCGTTGGCAGTAAGTCTTCTTTACTCTCCTTACAGCTTTGAAATGCCGTATGACATCTACAGCCAGTTCTGTGCTAGCAAGTAACATGGCTCAACAGGAACAAATCTTTGAAGTAATAGAGTTGGGGCTGGAAATCCAATATCCACACCAGGCATGTCTGTGGAGCTTTACTTTGGATTATGTCTTCCCTGGTCCCATAGACTGCACACGAATTAGTGGCTGAAATACATGAGGTGTGCTGCTATGTACAGCATGCATACTAGCTTAGCACCACCTGAAAGGAATCTAGTTTGCACGTAGAGACTGTTCTGCAGTACAAACCAAAGCCCAGCAAGCAGGGGTTACTGGAAGACTCACTCTGAAAGTACACATCCATTCGGGCACAGATATGGAAGCGCCCTACATCTGGCAGGCAGCTGCATTAAGATTGGTAACACTTTAAAAGACATTTACATAACCACTCTTACACATAGCAACCAAGGCTGCACTTGCTAGGTAACACTGGCACTCTATCTAGATGGCTGCCTTATGATATTGCTCCCTACTTGCCTGAAAGTTATGGTCATCCTAGGACTATGAGTCCACTAACCCAACCTGTCCAAAATTAAGCCCCTGGAATGACAAACAAGATACACCTGCTATTACCAAATGCCAATCCTGTTGTATATGCTCAGTGTGATCAAGGGTTAGCTAGAGCACTTGAAGAGAGTGATAGAGGGAGGAGGCTTTGGGGCAGAATCCTGAATTACTTTCAAGAACAGACAGTGCTGCTCCTAAGAAAAACAATAGGCTGCACAAAGGGTTCTGCTCTCTTGGATCCATCACTGCCATGGTCAGACCTCAAATAAATTCTTTTCCATCTCTACCTTGGCTCCCCCACTTACAAAAGAAACACAAAGTTTCCTTGATTGCGCTTTTTTGGTTTTTGGTTTGGTTTGGTTTTCCCGAATGAAAGAGCCTTGAGTGGCTGGGCAAAAGGATCTGCGTGAATTGCACCCTGAAATCTGCAAGGAGGGAAACGAGAGCACCAAAGCCCGGAGCGGGGAGTCCACCCCGGCAGGAGCGAGGCCTGGGTTCAGCTCAGAGAGCACACGGCGAAGCGGCTCCGGCCGGGGCTCCGGGCCCCCACGGGCACGGGGGCAGGAGCTGCAGCTCCGCACTCCCGCTGCGCCACGCGGCCTTCCAAGCTGGCGGCACCGCTGCCCTCACCTCCCGCTCCTGCCGCCGGGCCCAGCCCCGCGGCCGCCGAAGCACCTCCTCCGGCCTGCTGGGAGCCAGTGCGCGGGGTGGTGGGCGGGTCAGGCGGCGGCTGGTGGGGTAGTGGTGGCGAGGGCCGTGGCGAAGGGAGAAGGGAGTGGGGACATGCCGCAGCACAGCACGCTGCTCCACCTGCTCGCAGGAGGGTGAGTAGCCCCGTGCAGGGCGGTCGGGCCTCGCCGGCCTCTGCCCCGGGATACGCCGCTGGGGGGTAGAGGGAGATGAGGCTGCCCTGGGCGCGGGGCCTCGCCGGGCTCGTGGCCCACCCTCTGGGCCCCACGGCTACTGCGCCCTCTCCCCAGGGAGCTCACGGCCTGTTCCTGCTGCCAGGAAGGGGTCTCCCTTCGGCTGCCGCCCCGGCTCGTCCTCGCCGCGGTCCCCGGCGGCCTGCCCGTCCCTGAGGAGCAAGGCCTGCGGCGGCGGCTCGCACCACCTTGAGTCGTGGCCGGGCTTTGCGCTGGAGACTGGGGGGCCGCACCTCCAGCAGCAGCTGCCAAGGAGCCGGGAGGGGGGAGGTCCTCCTTGCCCCATGCCAGACGCTGTCTGTGCCCCATAATCTTCAGCCATCCTTTGTTGGCTGTGCCGGGTTCAAATGTAGGCGCGTTGGTATTGCACAACCACTTAACGCCGGGGTGAATGAATGGCTCTGCAGGGTGGGAAGAAGGGGAGCTTCCCTGTAAGTCACAGGGGCTTCGCCTCGTGTTTCCATCCAGCATGAGCTTACTGGGGGTGAGGGGGTAAGGGAAGAGGCGAACCAAACAAGGGAATGAGGGACCACGAGGTTTCGAGTGGAGCAAATTGTGGAACATGCTTGTCTTTGGGCGAGCAGCCAACCCTCCATCATTATTACATGACCGAGATTCCTATATGTCTTCTCTGGCTTTAAATAGTGTTGCTGATTCTGGTGAGTCAGGTGTTTGGAGCATGGATCCCAGCAGTGCCTCTGAATTTGCAGCATACCCTTAAGCAAGTCCCCTCTCGCCTGCTATTTCACCTTTCCTCTCTTTAAGAAGCATTTATCATTTAAGCCCTAAAACAATGAGCTTTAAGTTTAAGATGTCCTAAAGGAGAAGATTTTGTGGTCCTCCAGGCTTTGCCGAGCAACTGCAGAACTCCTTTGCCTAGACAGCCACCTAATCTCTTCCCAAATTCCACCAGCCTGTTGGAGTCTACGTGACAGTGAAGTCCACAGTATAGCATGTGCAATAAAGCACATCAGTTAATTGTTCTTAATTAGTAAATTTCCAGTTTTCTGCAGCTAATACGTTTGTAGTGCTATGTTTTCCTTATATGTACTTGCCTTTTCTATTCCTAATATTATTTTGTATATGCTATTCTCATTAACTAATTTATTCTTTGAACTACATCTTGGACTGCATCTTAGCTATTCTTAATTTTCTTTTTTTTTTGTATTTGTTAGCTTCCTTCTTAATGTTTTATTCATCCCCATTTTCCACTTTGATTCCTGAAAAACTATTGAGAGTTTGGGTAGTGAGAGAAGTGTCACTAGTGGGAGCTCTGTCAGTCTGTATCCTGCCCTCGCCCATTTAGCAATAATCCTTGAATTACAATTAATTAAAACCCAAGAGATTAATAAAATAAGAGATGGATAAGAAGTTCAGATTATTGCTGCAGTATATAGTTAATATTATTGTTTTACCTAATGAAGCATTTCACTGGTGAAGGTACAGTTTTCACTTTGTCTTTTAGTAGAAGAACTGGGGACCATCAAATGAAACTTCTGAGAGGTTTCCGAGATGTGCTGTGAAACTGTGGGTGGAGACTTTTTATGTGTCCAGAAAGCATTTTTTTAAACAATTACAAAAAAGGAATGTGTTGAAGTCTATTAAATGCAACACAACATTGCATTTAATAATCTCAACATTGCATTTAATACATTGCAACAGGCTGAAGAAGTCCCTGAGATGGAAATTGTGGGAAGCTGGGAGGGTGTTCTGGAGATGAGTATTTCTACTATTCTTCTGTAGGTGATCTGTCCTAGGCAGAATCGTGGTTTAACTGCAGATTTATCTGACCTAGCATTGCTATTCTTAAATGAAGATCTTCGAGCCATCTCAGTTTTTGGCTAGCCTAAGTAAGGGCTAAAACATGAATTGCCAGTAAACCTTGTCACTCCCACGCATGTTCTCATACCCTTTTCAGATCATTGAAAAAATGCTAATGGTGGTTTTTGTATTTCTCTCAACTGATCCTCTTTTTCTGCCACCTTAAACTTTACAGTTTTTCTTTTAAAATGTGAAAGCAAGATTTGAATACAAGTTCTGTTTTCTAAGATAAAATTACCAGCCTTCTCTAATTAGCTTTTTTTGCCACTGTGTTGCTTTGGGAGTACATGCTGTACTGGTTGTCAGCTGCTGCTCTTCATCACATTTTGCAGGAGTTGCTTTTTTCCCAGCTTCTCAAGTTATGACTTTAAAGTTTTGTTTTTGCTAAACTGGTCTGTTTAAGGCCAGCGTGAGGACCCTTGGTAACTGCTCAGTTCCATGTGTTTTTTCATTATTTGCCAGTCATTGCAGTTTTGCTCAGTACTGTGACAATCTTTGTCACCCGTGGATTTTATACAGTTAAATGTTACCTACTGTCTGTTGGTAGAAGAAAAAGGAAATTATTAGGTCTAGTCTAAAAGTGATTTTTCTAGACTCTTGCTGGAGCACTGCTGTTTGATTCTTTGCTGACAGCTGGTTTCAGGCCAGGGAAAGAGTGGGGCTCATACTTTTTTTTCTTTTTGAGATTTTGTGGTCTGATTTTAATCCATTTAATATCTATGCTGTAGACAGAGTGCTAAGGCTTTAGGTGTGTTTTTGTGAGATATCAAGCTTGCTTTTTGAAAAACTGAAGTATGTTAGATCTTTGGAGTTGCTTTTGTGAATCTAGCTTTTGTTTGGTACATTCCATTAAAAATACGCACAATATAACATCCTCCCCTGTCCCCCACTGATTAGTACAAAGTGTCTTTTAAGTCTATAGTGATCTGATTCCTTAATTCTCTTCTGGCATGTATCTCAGGTCATATAACCTTAGCAGCATAAATTATTACAAACACACTCTTTTTTTAGTCATAGCAGACATTAGAACTCTTCTAGATTAGTATATTTTCACAGTCTCCTGACATTTCTTAAGCATTTAAATCTGTAGGTATGAAGTCTTCTCAATCAGCTGTTTTCAACATTCATGGCCATGGGATTTTTGTGCCTGCTGATTTTAAAATGTTTGTTCCAACTGGATTTTATTGACTTTTACCTTCATTAGTGTTGGACTGAAAAATAGTACTCTTATGTACTCTTTGTGACAAGAGTACATCATTTTCTCCTAAAACAGAATAATTTTGGAGACCTGTGCCTTTCATATGACTCCTGGATCACTATGTAGGCAGTCTTGGTGTCTGTGCTTGCTCAGCTTGTTCATCCAGAGAGCCTGAACCAGGATGTTTGTGTTGTCTTCTGAGCCTGAGCTAAGTTCTTTGGTTATGCTCCACCTAATCCCAGACTCCCACCATTCATCATATCACCTAAGGGAAGTTGCCAGTGATTGGCTTCTCTCAAGTCATCACCAGTGCAGAGATCTGCAAAGGGCTTGGTAAAGCAGCATGAGTGTAGTGGGGTAGCATAACTAGTTGCTGGAATCGTTAGCTTCATAACCTTCTAGCTGCCAGATCTTCAACTTACGGACTTCATTGCAATATCCAGGCCTCTTTTTTTTTTTTTTTTTTTTTTTTTTTTTTTTAATTTTTTCTTCCCTAACCTCCAGGCAATAATAAATGAAGCCCTAGGAGCAAAAACTGTGAGAACAATGTATGTGTATACTGAGCTGCATAGGCTTTTTCAAAATAATTCTTAAAAAATCTAGCCATTTGCTGTCCTGTGCTGTCATATGTAATTCTGTTAATCAACTTGATTCTTCCCTGGTATCTTGTAGTTCTTTGGTTAGCTTTTCTTTCTTTGGAGCAAAGTGAGCGCTTTTTTAAGCTTCCATCTCTTCTGAGTTTGGCTGTAGCAGATATGAACAACTGTCTTTTCATCAAAGCCTCTTTTGTGACTGTTCCATGCAAGTTCATCTCAAAACAGTCTTTCAGGTACTGAGCATCCTCTGGAAGAACAGAGTTGTCAGCCAAAAGATATGAAGGAGCAGAAGCTGAGATTCAAACATACCAGTTCTGACTTGTCCATGGGTGGCAGAAAGGGAAAAAGGGGATACATGTCCTTTTAGCATTACTGCAGTGGCCACACTGATTGATGGTGATGGTTCATGAGTTTCAAAAATAGTTTCTGTCTGCTGAAGGTCAGGGTCTTCTTTCATTAAGCAAGTCAGGCTGAAGGTGAGCTTGGCCATTGGCAGAAAATACACATCTCGCTTACAGGGCTTTGCAGATGTGGGGCTGACTGGGTTATGGATTGAAGACCCAGGCAGGCTGAGGGGTGGGAGAGTTTTGTGCTGCCCCTCTCTAAGCCAATGCAGCAGTGGGGAGGTGTGAGGCATGGTGCCTGGTTATCTCAGCAGAAGGTATTGCAGTGAGGCTGGGCAGCAGAAACGTTTGCTCTGGAAAATTCTGGATGCAAAGATCAGCAGCTTTGAGCTGAAGGACTGTGGAGTTTCTATGGACTTGGGACTGTTTGTCTTAAATACTGAGTGAGGTTAAGGAGCGAGGCTGCCAGGATATGTTCCAAGCTAAGCCATTACTGCGTTAATCAGTGTCAGAGCAGAAGGTCATGTGTGACGTGGGCTGGGGGACCTAACCTCCTCCTAGAGGGGAGAGGTCGTGGACAAGCAAGGTCAGAATTACTGCTCTGTTCTTTCATAGGGGTCATTCTTACATGTGCTGTTACACCCTTGTTATGCCCTAGATGTGGTGGCACAGCTGGAGCCATCTTGACCTGTCCCCTGGAAGTGGTGAAGACACGTCTACAGTCATCTCAACTGACACTGCGGCCTCTGTGCCTCTCAGAGATACAGCTACCAGGGATGAGTGTGAGGCTGATGAACTCCACCCCTCCATCTCCTGGAGTGCTCAAGTTGCTGAGGTGAGTAGGATAGGGCAGTGCCTGTTAGCATCAGGGAGGTGAAGGTTTGGCCATCAGGTGGAGAGAGAAAGAGATGAAAGTAGCACTTGAGCTGAGGCTCTGGAAACCGCAGGTACAGTAGGAAGTTTCATCAGAGCACAGGTACATCTACTGCTCATGGTGATTTGTGGTTTGAACTCTGAGTCTGAAAGACAGCTTTTGGGACTCTGAGAAATTTTTCAGCCAGTGGTTTGATCAGACCCAGAGTGGTGGTTTCAGCAAGAATAGGAAGATATGACTGAAGAAGAGAGGAGAAGTGGTTGGAGAGAAAATGAGAGTAGGGCAGAAAAAAGGTAACATGGAATGCAAGGAGAGGATACTACAAGAAGTACTGAAGAACTAAGAAGGAGGAGGAACACAAGAGTTCCCAGCTTAGTTATTCTGCTGATTTCTCTATTCACTTCCTCTTGTAGGGACATCCTTGAGAAGGAAGGCATGCGATCCCTGTTCCGAGGTCTGGGTCCAAACCTTGTTGGGGTTGCTCCTTCTAGGTGAGTACTACTCCCTGAGGATAGCTCATGCTGTACACCTTTTAAAGGGCTTCCATGACAGTTATTGCTCCACATTCTGAAAGCAATCTGGGCCTTGTGCTCATTGTGCCACAGATCCCTTCACACAGACATTTTCTGGACCTTCTGATTATAGTTGTAAGATGATTGCTGTAGACCTAGTATAAATGGTATCTGATGTCACATTAGACAAACCTATGCTGAGAATTGGAGTGAGACCCCACAGCAGTGCTGTCTCTGCTCCTCATAAGTAAGCTGTAACTTCTTCTGTACTTCTTTCCAAGCAGGGCTATATATTTTGCTGCCTATTCTGGTGCTAAGGAGAGGCTCAATGCTGTCTTTGTACCGGAGTCCAAGAAAGTACACATGCTATCAGCAGCCTGTGCAGGTGAGCCTCTTCTGTCTCAAATCAGAGCCAAGGGGTCCTTCTGTCTGTAAGTGTAAGCAGGTTTTGTTCTTTCCCCATTGCTGCTGCCATCAGTCCTGTTCTCTCTTCTGAAGTTTTCTCCCTCCACACCTGGAGCAGTGGGTTCCTTGGGTAATCAAAACATTTTCTCACTCTTCGTTCTTCTTAGACTCATCTCTTCAAGTCATGGGTCTAGTCACAGAATCACAGAATTGCTATGGTTGGAAAGGACCTTTAAGATCATTGAGTCTAACCATTATCCATCTCTACCAGGCCACTTCTACACCATATCCTTGAGCACCCTATCTGGATGGCTTTTAAATACATCCAGGGATGGTGATTCAACCACTTCCATAGTCAGCCTGTTCTAGTCCTTGATAACCATTTTGGTGTAGAAGTCTTTCCTAATGTCTGACGTAAACCACCACTGGTGTAACTTAACGCCATTTCCTGTTGTCCTGTCAGATGCGGCTTGTAAGAAGAGGCCAATGCCCGCCTCCCTACAACCTCCTTTCAGGTAGTTGTAGAGGGTGATAAGGTCACCCCTCAGCCTCCTCTTCTTCAGGCTAAACAACCCCAGTTCTCTCAGCTGCTCCTCATAAGACTTATCCTCAAGACCCTTCAAGAGCTTTGTTGCTCTTCTGCACCCTCTCCAGAACCTCAATGTCTTTCTTGTACTGTGGTGCCCAGAACTGAACACAGTACTCAAGATGCGGCGGCCTTTATCCCTTCAGCTACTATCAGAAAAAGAGCTCCATTCAGCTGTGAGAGGGAGAAGGCAGTGTGTATTTTAGACTACTCACAGAGTCATTTCTCTTGATGTATCCCAGTTCTCTAACAAAATCTTCCACTCATGCAAGTTTAGAATGTTGCTTCCTCTTTGTAACACCAGGGCCCGTAGTAGGGTTATATTGGAGGCAGAGGAGCTAATTACCCCCAAACAAAGGCTGTGATGGGGGAGGAGGAAAATCACATAGTCTGCCCTAAATATCTCTTCTCCCTGGAGAGCTCAAGGTCATTCTAAAATTGTAAATGCCAGCAGCTTGCCAAGCAGAATTCAGAGAGCTGATAGATCAGCATCTCCTCACAGTCAGCATGATCTTGGTGCTCATGGCTGTCTTCCTCTTCCATTCTCCAGGTGTTACCTCTGCCACAGTCACGAGCCCTATCTGGTTAGTGAAAACCAGGATGCAGTTGGAAGCCAGGTAATGCAGGCTAGCAATGCAGAGCCACTCTGTGTCAAATCAGGACTGTTTTGGGGGTGGGGATGGGTTGGGGTCTGTGACTGGCCATTAGAACATAGGTCTTCAAGGCATGCTGGAGAAGAGTTGTACAGTTGTGTTCATAACAGCATTTTAGGTCAGTGGAACAGTATGTCATTCTAACCCTCCCTCCTCTTCACAGGGTGAAGGGGGAGGCAGCCAGCAATGCTCTACAATGTGCCATGCATGTGTACCACACTGAAGGCCTTCGTGGATTTTACCGTGGTATCACTGCCTCCTATGCTGGAGTGTCAGAGACCATCATACATTTTGTCATCTATGAAGCACTGAAACAGCAACTGAGAAATAGCCGTCATTCCCTTTCCCCACCACTCACACTTTCACTGAACAACCATGATTTCTTTGGACTAATGGGAGCTGCTGCTGTCTCCAAAACATGTGCTTCATGCATCGCATATCCACATGGTGAGTGGGTCTACTCTCCTTGCTTCTGTTTCCCTTGATGGGGCATGTCATGCCTGTAGGATCAATCTGCTAGTATCGTTTCCCTTTTTGTCTCCCCAGAGGTCATTCGGACACGGTTGCGAGAAGAAGGGTCACGATACTGTTCCTTTATACAGACTCTGCAGCTTGTGGTTCATGAAGAGGGACCCTTGGCTTTATACCGAGGACTCCTGGCTCACTTGATCCGCCAGATCCCAAACGCAGCTATCATGATGGCTACCTATGAACTTATTGTACATTTGGCCTCTTCTACCTTGTAATCACGCTGCAGCACCTGGCTGAGGCTGCTGTGGAGATACAAGGATCTCATGATCAGGAGACTTCGTCTTTTTCCATGCTCTGAGAGGTGGTGCTTTCCATCATGTATCAGAACGGGGTCAGACATAGCATTCTCAGGACATAAGACTGTTTTGTGCAAAGTTTTTGGCTCAAATATGCACAATGTAGCCTTTCTTCCTTCTAGAGACTTGAAATATTCTGGTGCTTCAAGATGTCAGAGGACTAGTTTGATAGTCTCCGCTGTAAGCTCCCTGTATGAATCAAGGGCATGGAACTTACTGGGAAGGAGACAAAGGAGAAAGTGTAAGAGTATCTTAGCTTCAGCATGTTAACTTCTTTCATACCTTTCATGTTCTCAGAGGGGTTCCAACTGTGCTACCTTCCTGCCTCTAAGAAGGATTTCTCATCCTTAGCACCAGCAAGTGTCCTATTGTATAATCTTCCTTTGGGTCCTTAACAGGTTGCAGCCATTGCCCTGAGATGTGTGAGGCAGCTCACAGCCTCTTTTTGTCTTGCAGGATCTGAATATTCAGACCCAGTAGATCAAGGGAAGAAGGACAACCTGCTATGAAGCACTATTCTAACAACTCATGCTACTGGGCTCATAGCTGTGTTTTGCCAATATCTATGTTTCCATCCTCTCCCTTCCCAACAGAAGTGCTGGGTCTGTTCTGCTACAAGCTGGAACCCCTGGTGTGAAAACTACTTTTATGCTCGTAAAGAAAGTGGATCAGGTGAAGAGACAAAGCTGAGGATTTGGCCCATTTCTATTGATGATACACTAAGTGTATGGAAAAGAGCCTTAGGGTTTTTTTCTGTAATCAGTAATTCAGTTTGCTGCATGTGTTATGCTGACCTATGACAGGCCAGGGATGCCTTCTGTTCCTCTATTGATTCCTAGTCCCATGTCCTGGGGAAGGCTGTATTGTGTTTACAAAGAGTATTTTGACTCTAAAAAAAGGTGGGGATGATAGGGTCAAGGGTGATAATGTTTCTCTTGTTCCAACACATACACTAAAAAATGTAACCCTTCCCCAAGATAAGCCAGTAATTTCAGTAAACACATGCTCTGGACTATCTCGAGTTTCACATTAGAGGCTACACTGACTGTTTCTTTCCCTGCTTGTAGTGAAAAATTGCAGAAGCCCTGAACATTTTCTTTGAAATCCATTTATTTTAAAATCCACTTTGTTTCCTCATCCTTCTTACTTTCATTCATTTAGTTTAGGACTATCAACAATTTTACAAAGCGACACAAGCTGCAGTGGGTTTTGGTTTGGTTTTTTTTTGCATGAAACGAGAATAAACCTCAAAAGACAACATTGAAAAAATATACAATATATATATATATAATATCTGGGGAGGGGTTGTGAGAGACCCCACTGTGAGCCCTATGGCTGGCTCCTTCCAAATTTCTGTTCTTTCCAAGCCCATCCTTCCTCATAGTTTGAGTTGTGCCACTGTCATGTGCAAGTGCCCTAACACATGTTTCTAGAGAGCCAGATGGGGGGGTCAATAATGTGGGGAATGTCCACAATGAGAATGGCAGAAGATGAAGGATCATGAGAGGCAGAAATGACAAAGAAGGGAGAAGCGCATGTGTACACGGTGGGGGAAGGAAGAAGTTAAAAGAGACACCTCCTCCTTCCAGCCATATGTTTTGAGGGGATCCATTGGGCTGGCATTTTAAAGCTCCTAGTAGCGGTGAGAACCATCACGTTTGCCGATGATGTGTTGATCATCTATGTCATTGCTGGCCGGGGAGTCGGGTGTCTCTGAGTCAGTGCTGTCATCTTCATCCTCCATAGCTCTGCCCTTGCCGCTTTCTGCTGCCCTCTCCTGGCAGCTCTGGTAGGACTGGAGAGGTGAAAAATGGTAAGAGGAAGAATCTGTCAACGCAGCTGCCCCCAGCCCCAGCAGCTGCTCCTCACCTCCATGGGATTGACTATGATGGTGAGGGCTGAGTCATCCCAGAACATGTTGGTCTCTTTGCCTCCAGTGCTTGTGTGCACCCCTTCAACAGCCCCAGGGACCTCTTGACCCACTCCCCGCCAGTGCAAGGAGTGGATGCGCAAGATGCCAAGGATCACCATGAGTGCTAGGAAGCCCACACACACAACAATGATGACAGTGGCAGCATTGGGGACCACTTTGAGAGAAAGAACATGAAAAGGGGTGGTTAGAGTGTCACAGAAAGATGCATTTCCAGTCTGACCTGCAGGAACTGGGGTTCCTGGGCAGAGCCCAGGGTTTTGGTTTAGGCAGGAACACATCCTGACTTTTTTGCTCCCCTGGGTACAGGTGGCTCCTGTCTTCAGCTGCTGTGTTTTCACTTGAGGCCAGCAAGGTTTTCCAAGATGTCTAGGTGCAGGTGTCCTCTGATGTTGGCCTGGCTTGTAGACTCTACACATCTGCACATCTACAGAAGCCACCAGAATATGTTGCACAGCAGCTATTTGTATGCTTCTCATGGGAGGGAGAAGTGTGTGCTGAGGAGATCCTCTAAGGGCACAAGGGTGATTTTCAGAAAGTGTGATTTCTGTGCAAGCAGTAGGGAAAGAAGGAAGCTTTGCACATGGGACAGAGGTGAGAGCTGTGATGGCCTTCTAGTTAGTGCCACAGTCAAAGCTTGGCTTCTCCACAGGAGAAAACTTGAAATTAATTTAAGACCTGTAGCCCAACTCTCACCCCTTTGTTCTAGGCCTGTAGGTTAAGGCTTGACTCCCCAGATAACCCCCTTCCCTGTAAAATCTATCCAGGCCCTCCATGGATTTGTTTTGGGTGGTTCTGTACAGCAGGGGCAATTTTTCTGCTGCAATTGGCCAGAGGGGGGAAATAGAGTGGCAAAGGCTAGTTTTTGGTGTGTGCTTTCCCTAGACTGTCCCTGCAGTGTCTCAGTGCCACCTGGAGGACTGGACCAGCTTGGGATCAACTGCTGTAGGAAGCTATGGCAAAAGATAGAGCCAAAGGTGCTTTCCATGTTCCCTACAACAGGAGACCAAAACCAATGCAAGGTACTCTGTAACAGCCCTCATGGTTTCACAGCCTAGGAGGAGCAAGTTGGACTGCAGTCATGCTTGTGGCACAGGGCTGCCACACAAATCAAATCTTCTCTAGCTTTCAGGCTTCTCTCTGTTTTAGGGGCAAGAATCCTCCTCTTGTCTGTCTTGAGACATCTCCTCTATTTTTCTGCCTTGCTGTCCACTACCTAGTCCCATCTATTTTTTCTTTTAGAGTAGTGGCAGTCTTGATTCTCTCATTTCTCTCCTGCTGTTGAAGCTTCTTTCTGAAATTACATTACTCGAGCCCATATTGCAACTTTGCAAAGTGCAGGAATGAAATTGTACCACCTTATGGTTGTTCTTTTTAAACCTAAGGTGTGATTTCAGACTGCTTCTAAAAATAAAGAAAACACACCAAAAGAGGAGGATTGTTGCACGAAGCTCTGAAACACAATTTGACAGCCTGCAGTCCTCTTGCTAATGACAAGTGGGACAGGACAGTATAATGCAAACTTGATAACATGGGTAGAGGGAGACTGAAAGGAATCCTCTGCTGTAGCTTCTACCAGGATATCAGAAAATCGGCATCCTGACCTAAAAGAACAAACCCAGAAGATAGTGTTACATACTTGGGTTGCTATGGGTGCTTGCCAAATTGTGCCCAGATAGCTCTGGGGGTAAATGATGGCCTCGGTGCATGAACTGCTGGGAACCCAGAATATGGTTAGGATGAGCAGCTCGGTTCATGTGGAGGACGTTCACCTGCAGAAAGACCAGAGTGAGAGAGACTCAGCCCTGCGTTCATGATGCATTCTATATTGTGTGCATTCCCATCCACCATCTTCTCTCCATGCATGCACAAGCATACAATACATGTATGTATTGATCTTATACCTCAACAGTAAACTCATTGCTGGAGTAGCGTCCATTCATCTCAGTGCAGGACAAGTGAAACTTCCTTTCATAAAGAGCAGCACCATGGTTGATGTGGTATGAGACCTGGTGTAGTATTTCCTCATAAACTGCAATGCTCTCCACACCTGAGACAAGAGAATTGGGGTGGGGTGGAGGAAGCTTCTGCTTCAAAGTCATCTAGAATCATAACCCTGTAGTAACCAGGAGCTATAGAGGAATCCAAGGCAATGCTGGGTTCATAAATTTTATGAAAGGAACAGAGATGGAGCTGGCTGCAAAGGACCTGATGAAATCCCTGTTTGCATTGCTAAAACAAGTGGAAGGGAAGAAAGGATCAAGAGCAACAGCCCTGTTAAGTTCTGGAGAGTACAATAGTGTTGCACCAGTCCACAAGCTGTGGGATGTGCTGTCCCCAAGTCATGTCACACAAATTGTTGCTGGCATCTAAGAATATCAGATCCCAAGGAGTAAGTCAGGAGTGATAGAAGCCTGGGTGAGAGCTCAGACATCATGTACCGTATGCTAAAGGAGGAGCCAAGAGCTGCCTCCCTAAGGAAATGGCCTGAGACTTCCAAAAGCCAGTTCAACAGATGGTTACACCTCAGAGTATCACAAAGTACACCAACACATCTCTTAACATCAAGTTAAATGCTTCTCCCTGCAATGCCTGAGAGGCAGTGAGAGAGGCATAATTAGACAGCTGTGGCTGAGGAGAGGACATACCTGTGATGGTCAGGTAGGCAGAGGTGTTAACAAGCTCCAGGCCCCGCTGCTGCAGCAGTGCCCCATCTAGGAGCAGATACTCCCTCTCTGGGTCCAAGTCATCTCCTACCAATGAGATCTCGCAGCCATCCAGGTTGTGCACAATCTCATCTGACATTCGTGTGTCTGTCACTGAGATGCAAATGGAAAAAAAGACCGGCCCAGAAAGCCAGCCAGACATTGGTGAAGGCAGGATACTCAGAGTGGTACTCACTCAAAAGTGCTCACATCATACATAATGACTTCTCTCTCTGGCTAGCACTGACTTTGAGTGAAATCCCTGTCAGTCTAATTACTTGTTGGAGGAGTCCCCTGGTTCTAATGACACTATTTACGTATAAACAAAGTACCTTTATTTTGGAACAACGTATTGTTATCAGGCTGGTTCATGATAACACATCTTGGCTCTAGGGACTCTGTTAACAATGACAATGCGCAAATTACAAACAACTCTATCACACATTCCCAGATCCCGAGTGCTTCTGAAGGCTTTCCCCTCTCTCACAACTGCTGTTACCATGGTTGAGATCTTTTTTAAAATGGCAACCACATTCAATGACTAACTGCTGTCAGCAGGGCTAAGATCATCATGCTCTATATAAAGAAACTCATCATTGTATGAGGAAAGGCAAACCTGGTAAATGGAAAACTATGAGCAAAAAATCCCATTACCAGAAGAGATACAAAAGAAGTAAAAGGACATGTAGAAAATAGAGTGCAGAGAAAAAAATCTGAGGATGATGGCGAGAAATTGAGGGACAAGAGTGTGAGGAAACTGACTGGGGAATTCACAGGAACAAGTGATGCAGGAAGAGATGGGAGGGGGCAAGAAATAAGGAAAGCAGGGAAAAGAAAGCAGGAGGAGACTGAATATGTGCAGTAGTGAAGAGGGTAACAAGCATGACTGCCTGCTGAATCCATTCACCGCTGGACTCAATGAAGGAAAATGTAGGTAAAACATAAAAGGGATTAGGAATAGGCAGCCTAGGAAAAAAGGAGTAGAGAGTGAGACAAAGGAACTAGGTGGATAGAAAAAGGGCAGGAAAGAGCAGAAAGGGGTAAGAACTGATTAACCTACATATTGGCAGACAAAGTGCCTTGCTTCTATATTTGTTTCTATTGCTTCTAACTTGTTCCTATTGCAGGTGCAATGAGGGGCTCTACTTCCTCTGCAGGACAGCAACTCTTGTAGGTCTTTCCAGTTTGTCTCTTACACTTCACCATGTACTCCACTCACCAGTACCATGCCAATTCTCATCCTTCTTGGCCTCCACCTGGTGAGAAATAGAGCAGGTGATCTGCAGGTTGGGGAACACAGGGACCCCATCAGGAGCCTCAAAGTCTGACGCAGGATGAGCAAAGTGGGCATCGCCACTCAACAGGATCTGAGGGGCATCAGGCTGTAGCACCACAACATAACCTTCCACATCAGGAATGGAGACACAGGATTCTTCACTGAAACACCTAAAGGAGAGCAGTAGAAAGCATCAGTTGGCCCAAGCTTCCACACTGTAAAAGAATACCTCTTCCCCATTACTGCCAGTGAAAGGAATATCCTTTTTCTGGTAATCTTCCTAAAGCTTCCCTATAGCCTGCTGTGCAAGACAGGTGTGGTAGGAATGACATCACTGGGTTTCAGGTGATTTGGTCACATCCACACACCACAGACAAAATTAAAATCAGCCCACATGCCTGGAACACCATGAGTGAAGGTAGAAAGTTTTGCTACCTGCATAGACCCCAGGACCCAATATTGCAGGTTCTATTTGGATACTTTATTTTCAAGAAGATTTTTACCCATTTCTAGACCATCAATTAGAACTAAAACACAAGGTGAGGCAGTGTAATTTTAGTCAAAAGAGAGGTAACCCTCTTGCTGAATTTAGCCAGAGGTGCTGCTTTGTGCACTCACTTAACAGTAGTGGTGAGTCTGAGTGGCCGGACTCCAGGGGTAGCAAAGCGCAGTGAATTCATGTAAGCCACATGCTGGATTGCATGGTTGAAGGTTTCTACATCGTCACCCTCCAAGGTGAGCAGAGACTGAGAAGGGTTCACATGAACCTACACGTGGAAGAGAAGAAAATACTCAGGGTTCCTTAGCAAATACCAAGAGGCCAGGCTATGACAGACACCAAGGAGAAAGGTGGGGAATTGTCTGAAGTGGAGGAGCAGGCAAAGTCCTGGGAAGCAAGGCTGGGGACGAGAGTGAAAGAGACCCATGCAAGCTGGGCAGATGGGCATACCTTCATCCCTTTGCCCAGACTGTCGAAGTCACTGTAATCAAGCCCCTCACGGCAGGCATACAGGCATTCAATAACCTCCCGGCTCTCCAAGCTACCAGGGCGTACAGTGAAGCCAGCCAAGTAACCATGGAAGTAGTGGTGTATTGACAGAGGATCTCCTGAGGGAACATGGGAGGTGGAGGGTGTGAGAGACATGGCAAGGAAGAGAGCAAAACCAACAAAAGCAACAGTGGGGGGGGACATACAGATGTTAAGGGAGGTAGAGAGAGACAGAGGGGTGCATAGGGCATGGAAGACCCAAGACAACAAAAGCAAGTGTGAGAGACATACAGATGTTAAGGGAGGTAGAGAGAGACAGAGGGGTGCACAGGACATGGAAAAGCAAAGACAACAAGAAGAAGGGGATGCTGAAGTAAGGATATGACTTTTTTTTTTATTCCATATGGAGGAAAGTGAGAAAAACAGAAAAATAGAAAGACTAAGGCAGTAAACAGTGAGTAGCATAGAGTAGTTTCTGCCGAAATGCTGAATGCCAGATGGAAACAATTTCTTGTCCCCTTCTCACTCTGCTTCCTGTGAGGGCTTTTAAAAGAAACTACACATTCCATAGATAGGGATGAGGTGACATCTCCTGATGTCTCTAATAGCTACTGTGTTCTTCAGAGACCAACTTTAATGATCAGGCATGAAGACTCTTTCTCCACATGAAAAGCATAGTCCATCTCTCAAAGCAGGCTGTGGTCCTCCTATCAGCCTTTTCATGCTCCACAGATATCAAAGTATCAAGGACCAATCTGCCAAATAAGGATTTTCCTCCCAAGGTAGTGGGAGGTGGTAGGACGGGATGAGCTGCATGAGGAAGGCATCATGCAAGAAGTGATACTCATGCAGGGTGAAGAGGGGAAGATAACCACCTTCTTTGTTTTCCCTACCTTGTACAGTATCAGTGGAGTTTTCATTTCCTTTGATTTTCTCTCTATTTCTCTCATCTGCAAAAGTAGAACATTCAGACAAGCAATAAGGTATTGGAAGAGGGTAGTTACAGGGTCAGGCAAGTATCTATACAAGTGTCTGTATTGGCCAGTCCAAAAGAACAGCCCTGGAGTCATGAGCCAAGCAGTGCATCCTTTAACCCTAGAGACATCACATCACAGATGAAGGAGGGCAGAGTCTCTCTCATGAGATGATGAGACTGTAGGATGAGTGACTGATACAAGAGAGAAAGTATAGGGTTTTTTCTCTCCTTTCCCAATGTTACCTATTTTGGGAATTAACTGATTGTCATTTACGGAACATTGTCCTAGCCATGTTCACAACAAGCCATATTCTCAACATCTCTTTGAAACTCAGATGGTTCCAGAAGGGTGTCTCAAGTTTATTAGTGTTTGTTGGCTGCAAAAGGCCAATTGAGAGCAGAGAGCTGTGGAAAGATCCCTGACCTGGGAGAAGCAGTACTACAATAAAGATCTGATCTTGCTAGAAATTTCTGCTGGAGTAAAGGCAAGCAGCAGGCAAATTCCTTTAATTCTGTCCTGCCTCAGGAGAACTTCTTCATATAGACCCTGAAGACACAGAAATCCCCATCAATACAACCAGCAGCACAAATAGTACTGCCTGCTCTCTGATGAAGACCTTTGATAGAAATGCCAACACCTGAATGATGTACAGTTTCAACTCTCCTCTGCCTGAAAGCTGCTTATCCATTGCATATTCTACTGCTGTTGCCCATGAAGCTGCAAGTGACACTTATCTCTGAGCTGTTATTACTGTGGCCTGCCGGCTTGGTCCATAAGGAAGGAAGGAGCCACATTGGCTCTGGTGCCAAGGAGGCAAGATGGCTGCAGCATGGTTTGCATCACTTAGTATTGGGTGGTGTTTCTTTCGCCTCTTCTGGCCCTCCCTCCACTCTCTTGTTTTCCACATGGGAAAAGCATGGTTCAGAGAGTGGGCACTCACCGGTCCAGCAGGCTCCAATCATAAGTGAGGGTTCCTGCCGTGGAGGGTGAATGAGGCCATTGTCATGGATGAGGGCAGGGTCATAAGAGACACCATCCACATAGAGCATGACAGTGGGGAACTCCAGGTTGAGGGCATAATGGTGCCATTCATCATCACAGACCTATGACAGACAGCAGAGGAGAGGATCAACAAAGGATAGGAGAAGGGACACGGGGAAGAGGCAGACGCTTCCTCACCTGCTCAAGCTTCCAGAGGAATTTCACAGGCCTTGCACTTTCCAGCAATGGCCAGTAGAGGAAAGAAATCCGACAGCCATGCACAGCCAGAGAATAATGTGAGTAGCCATCCTCTGCCAGGGACAAGCACAGGGAGTTACATATCACACCTCAGAGCAGTCTCACCAGCCAGAGCCCAGAAGCACACACTAGCCTGCACGACTGGCACTCAGTACCACGTGCTCACAGCAGGCTTGATTGCTCCCAGAAAAAGTGACATCTGAACAAGCTGTGTTCCTAAGGATGCACCCTGCCCTGTCCTGAAACACACGAGACTTCCCCCTGCTAGGACAATCCCTTCTAACAAGTTAGAGGCAGTGGGCAGAAGTGTCACCACTCCAGGAAAGTGTCTCACCACTCTGCACTGTACTGCAGATCACCGTCTCCTCCTCCCGCCTGCCTTTGCCAGGCACCACGGCATGCTTCATCCATACAGACAGGGTGAAGTGGTCACTCAGCCCCTCATGGGGCCCATTCACCACAGGCACCTGGGCAGCCTGGCTGCCATTGAACCAGTAGATGAGGCTGCTGTCCTGGCTGTAGTGCACCGAGAGCCGCGCAGTCCAGTTCGCTGTGGGGCTAGGCACCGGCAGCAGGTCAACGTCCCCTGAGGCAGCACCTACCCAGAAGGGAAGAAGTCAGGAATGTCAGCACAGGAGAATAAGGAGCCTGGTAACTGCGGAACAGATGAAGAGGGTTCTAGAGGGCTTGTTGTAATGTCCTAGAACACGGGAAGAAGAGGGGTTCCCTACAGGCTTTCTTCTACCTGGAGAAGGATGGTGACTTTTCCATCTGTGCTGAGGGAAGTCCCACAGATTGCTTACTAGGGCAATGCACAGAAACCTCTGGATTCCAAGCAAGGAAAGCACAAGGGGACCCTTGTAAATACAGGCAGAATGCTCACCGTCCCTCAACATGGTACGTGAGCTACGTGTCCTCCCAGCCCCACTGACCACAGCAGATGTGAGGAATGTGTCCCCCAGCACCTCTGCTGTGTAAGACACAGAGCTACTAGTGGGAACCCCTCCAAGGAGAGGGGCAAGGTGCTGTGCAACAGCTGCCCTTGGCCCAGGAAAGAATCAATTCACCACAAAGTTTCCGTAGTGATTTCTCAGAGTAGTTATCTCGATCACAGCCCTTGGCCACATGGTTTGTCTGCAGCTGCACCGTAGCCTGGATATTCCACACGGGCTCATCACAGGTCTCCAGGTGAATGCTGGGAAAGAGTGAGAGGCTGCCTGCACCCGGGGTGTACTCAATCCTCTTATTCCAGCCTAATGAAGAAGAGTGAAGGAGAGGAGTTAGATCCTGCCAAGGACCCAAGGTCATTTGTCACACACACAAGTGGCATCTATGGGCTAGCCCAGAAACAGAGATTTTTGGCCCTTTCCGTGTTGAAAAGACAACTTTATGCAGCTGGCATCAGCGCAAGCGAAGATTTCGTGGAAGCACAGACTCCAAATTCTTATCTTCTACAGCTAATACAAGTGTAGTATTTAGGTAGTGTAGTATTTAATACAAGTGTAGCTTCTTGGATTGTCAACCACTTTTATCAGGCAGAGCAGATATTTAGCTGTGTTGATTTCCCCTTAATTTTACTGACTAAGCTGAACCTATAGGTATATATCACGCCTGGAAAAACATCCTCAAGATGAGCAGCCCCCAAAAACATGTACATTGAATATAGTTTATGAGCCTTATCAAATGCATAGTGGTTCACAGTAATCCAAGAAATGATTTTCCAATGTTAGAATTGTCTTTCAGTGGCTTTGCAACAGATGTCTGCTGCATCCCCTTAGATGGGACTGATGTGTTGGTGACAAAAAGGAACCATATATATGGGCATACAAATGTATATGTATATATACAAACATTTGCAATGAGTAGGACTTCACAAAAGCAAAGGGAAAACAGAACTGTGTTTGGAGGTTTCATACCCTGCCAGCTGGGCTTGCAGGTGGGTTTCACCTGGATTTCCACTTCAGCATCATCAGAAGCTCGCTTCTTCCCACAGTCATAGGCTGTCACTGTGAATTTGTAGAGACGATCTCCACTGTACTGCAGTTTCTCCGTGTTCTCAATGTTCCCTGGTTAGCAAAACAAAGAGATCAAGGGAGAAGAAAGACAGTCTCCTCAAAGTCGCTCCTTCTAGAAAACATTCTTTTTTTAAATGAACTACAAAAACAACCAAAAAGGGGTTGAGCCCCTTCACCCAGTGCCACTCTGTAACAAGCTGTAGCATCCCACAAAGTGGCTGCTGTATCTCTGCACCAGGAAAGATAGATCAGCAGTGCTAGAAAATTCAGCTAGAAAATAGCACAGCTCTGACAGCAAATGGGACTGGCAGAGAGGGAGCAAAGCAGGAAAGGAGGAGTGATGTGTCATGGTAGGTACAGAATCACAGAATGGTGGGGGTTGGAAGGGACCTCTGGAAATCACCTAGTCCAAACCCCCTGCCAAAGCAGGTTTGCCTAGATCAGGCTGCACAGGAATGCATCCAGGTGGATTTTGAAAGTCTCCAGAGAAGGAGACTCCACAACCTCTCTGGGCAGCCCCTTCCAGGGCTCCATCACCCTCAGAGTAAAGAAGTTTCTCCTCGTGTTGAGGTGGAACTTCCTGTGTTCAAGTTTATGCCCATTGCCCCTCGTCCTATCACTGGGCACCACTGAAAAGAGACTGGCCCCATCTTCCTCTCACCCACCCTTCAGATATTTATAAACATTGACCAGATCCCCTCTCAGCCTTCTCTTCTCCAGGCTAAACAGACCCAAGGCTCTCAGCCTTTTCTCATACAAGAGATGTTACAGTCCCTTAATCATNTCTATGAGGATGTTATGGCAGACAGCGTCAAAAGCCTTGCTGAAGTCAAGGTAGACAACATCCACTGCTCTCCCTTCATCTACCCAGCTAGTCACACCATCATAGAAGGCTATCAGATTGGTTAAGTAGATTTCCTCCCGGTGAATCCATGCTGACTACTCCTGATAACTTTCCTTTCCTCCATGTGCTTAGAGAAGATCTCCAGAACAAGCTGTTCCATCACCTTTCCAGGGATGGAGGTGAGGCTGACTGGCCTGTAATTGCCTGGGTCCTTCTTCTTGCCCTTTTTGAAGACTGGAATGACATTGGCTTTCCTCCAGTCCTCAGGCACCTTTCCTGTTCTTCATGATCTTTCAAAATGAAGGAGTGGCCCCGCAATGATTTCTGCCAGCTCCCTCAACACTCATGGGTGGATCCCATCAGGGCCCATGGATTTGTGAGTGTTCAGTTTGCCTAAATGATCTCTAACCCAATCCTCATCAGCCAATGGAGAGTCTTCTTTCCTCCAGATTTTCTTTTTGCCTCCAGGGACCGGGATTCCTTAGGGCTGGTCTTAGTGGTAAAGACTGAAGCAGCAAATAAAGCATTCAGTAACTCTGCCTTCTCTGCATCCTCTGTCACCAGGGCTCCCATCTCATTCAGCAGTGGGACCACATTTTCCCTGGTTTTCATTTTACTACCGATGTACTTGAAGAAGCCCTTCTTGTTGTCTTTTACTGCCTTTGCCAGATTTAATTCCAAGAGGGCTTTGGCTTTCCTTGTTGCATCCCTACATTCCCTGACAACATTCCTATATTCCTCCCAAGTGACCAGTTCTGCTTTGCACATACTGTAAAATTCTTTCCTCCACTTGAATTTTTTCAACAGCTTCTTGCTTATCCATACAGGTCTGCCGCCTCCTCTACTTGCTTTTTTACTCAAAGGGATGCACTGAACTTGAGTTTGGAGGAAGAGATGCTTGAATATTAACCAGCTCTCTTGGGCCCCCCTACCTTCTAGAGTCCTAGCCCATGGGATTCCTCCAAGTAGGTCTTTGAAAAGGACGAAGTTGGCCCTCCCGAAATCCAGGGTTGCAATCCCATTTATTGCCCTGCTTCTTTCTCACATGATCCTTAACTCCACCATCTCATGGTCACTGCAGTCAAGGCTACCCTCCAACCTTTATGTCCCCAACCAGACCTTCTTTGTTCTTACCATCATTGTCAATCAGAAAGGGAATATTTGGGGTCAGGATCTCATAGTAGCAGATCTGGCTGTACTGTGGCGAGCAGTCTCCATCAATGGCCTCCACACGCAAGATGCGGTCATACAGCTTCCCCTCAGTCACTGCCACGCGATACAACTTTTCCACGAAGACAGGAGCAAATTCATTCACATCATTTACTCGAACATGCACTGTGGCCCTGATGCAGAAAGACATCAATAAGAACAGATTGGCTGATTAGCAGCCATATACCACCTAAATGTCAGTGTAGGTCACTCCCCTAAAGTGCACCATCTGATGTTCAGCTGTCAAGAGCAAGGACAAGGAAAGAGACCTTGGTTTCAATGCAGCAATGTTGGCACACAGGAGCTTGGACAATGGTTTCCCACCCCAGAGAAAGAGCAAAAGGAATGATAATATAATCTGGACCTCCTGCCTATATGCAGCAAACATAAAACACCACCCTTAGATACAACTGTCAAGTAGCTCTCATTCCTAGTGTATTCACTCATGCAACTCAGTCAGTTAACATTTATCTTTGGGTCTTATTGACATGTTGAGTTATAGTATCAAGGCTAGAGAAAAATACTTCTGCCTAACCACAGGAATTTCATTTGTGTTTCTGTGACAGATCACATTTTGTAACATACAGCAATGACTGCATGGACTTACTTGTGTGATTTCTTGGTATTTGCTCCATCAGGTCCCTCTCCACAGTCATAAGCCTGGATGGTGAATGTGTGCTCCTTATGTGCTTCACAATCCACTGGTTCCTTGGCCCGGATAAGGCCCTCACCTGTAGCTTTGTCCAGGATCACAGCTTCAAAAGGTACCCCTGCCCCATGGATCCTGAAGCCACAAATTTCACCTGGTACCCACAAAGGCAGAGAGAAAGGGGAAAAAGAAAAGGACTGAGGAGAGTGCATTATGACTCCTTGCTTCTCTCTATCATATTTTCTTCCTTTCTAACTTACACTTTCCTTTCTCCCCCATTACCACCTGTCATTTCGGGCAGTTTTTGGTTTCCTAGGAGCTCCTCCTGACATCTCTTACAGCCATTAATGGTGTAGATTGCCCTCTACTGGACACTACTCCTACGGCAAAGGAGTCTTGATCAGCATCAAGAAAGATTAGAAGTCACAAGCTTGATTTATTAGTGCTACACAGCCATAGTACCAAGCGAGCACCTCATTTCTCCTCTGCATCCCTCACAGAGGCAAAACAGGCCATGCATTGCAGATAGACAGCCAAAGCATGAAAATCCATCATGTCTCATCCACCCCCACACACAGGATGTGTATGGAACTGCTGATAGGGTCACCTAAATCCCAAAGTTCAGCTCACAAGGACCACTTTTCCTCTCCCCAAACTGAGGAAGCCTAAGCAAGCACCAGGAACATAACCCTCATAAAGCCTCATCTGTAGTTTCAGGGATTTGTGCTTACTGTGAGGGGATGCAGCACTGCCAACAGTGTGCCCTACCAGCTTTTTCCAGTGCTCACAGACACAGAGCTGTGCATGTAATCTTTGGAAATAGCAGAACTGCGTCAAAAAGTAGCTGGCTCCACCCCTCAATTTCTCTCTCTAAGGAAACAGCTCACAGCATCCTAATCAAGCTGTGACCAAATTGCCTCCAGACTTCACTAGGGACCTCCTCCGGAACAAGGCTTGGAGGTGATCATTTCCTGGAGAGAATTAGAATACAGCACAAGGATGAATGTCACCCTGTCTCTGCCTCTGCAGAAGTCTCTCCCTGCCTCCCACCCTTCCCAGAGCTATTGCCCACCTACCTGCATAGCGCAGTGGAGCATCTTTGTCCAGTGCAAACAGCGGTGGGTTGAGCAGGACTGTGTTGTCATTCTCCATGACAATGCCTTGATACTCAGCTTCAATCCAGGGTTTGTGCTTGTTTGCTGAGGTGGATTTGGGGTAAGGGATGGAGCACAAGAATTGATTAGCCACCAATGACAGATTCAGTAGAAGAGCAGAATATCATCCAGTGGCAGGTAACAATCACCCTTCCCTATCTTCTCTGGAAATAAAGCAGTCTAAAATAGGCTCAGAGGAAGAAGTTATCTTTCTTTAGTCCTCCTCTGCATGGTTCTTGGGAGACCTCATGAGAAACGTGTTCCTTCTGTCCTCCTCATTACTATCTTATTAGAAATATGTGGTGAGGCATCTGGGTGCCCAGAAATTAAAAAATGCAATTAAAAAAAAAATGAAATCAAGAGGCAGAAGTAGCCTGATTCTGGAGACAGATTCCAAATGCTAAATTCTTTAGCTCACTGAAGCCATAACTAAAGGATCCAGGATACATATTCAATTGGGGTGTCTCCAGGGGACAAGTCTTGCATGCGGCCATTATCACTTATGCCTCACATCCTCCAAACTAAGGCCCAGGATCTACACATACGTATTCAGGTACACTTTCAGACCTACACTGAGAGTCCCTTGCCCCTTCCTTCCCCACTCCCATGGTGAGCACCATATTCCCTTGGCTCCTCCTTGATAATCCCGTTGGCTGGAGCCCAGCCAGGCTTGGCACAGAGGCAGCAGCCAGCAGGAGGCTCTGAAAAATGTCACAGGCCCAGAAATAGCAAATTAATCTTTATCACACAGGCTCCGGGGCAGGGAAAGGGAGAAATAAAGGGGTGGGGGGGTGGAGGGAAGGGGAGGGGAGAGGAGGGAAGAGAGAAGAAAAATCATTACAAATTAAAAACCCCTCCCCCATGCCCACTCCCTGCCAAATGGGCCTCAGAGATTATGTTACATGGCCTAGTTACAGCCCCCATTCCCAGATAATCCCTCACTCTCCCACCCCCTGGAGACCAAGATTTATTACAACCGAGCAATACTTTGAGCACAGCATGGCTCAGAGCTGGTGGTGAGTAGGATACACAGCCTTTCCCCTCAAGGACACTACTTCCAATATGTGAATTCATTCTCTGCAGCACAATATCCTCTGAAACCATATCAGCATGGCATGATGTGTTGACTCAAAAGGGATAGTATCCCTTCTAACCAAGCACTTCTGCAAACTGGGGCCAAGGAATGCTACTGGGGCAAGGGGGTGGGCCAGCAGACAGGGTGACAGGTCAGAGTGCGGATGTAGGGCAGGGCAGAGCGGGCAGACCCAGTCTGGTATAGCAGTGAAGAGCATGGGTTGGCATTTCTCCCTCACTGTATTGATTAAGATTATAAAGCATTGCATAGGAAATCCAAAGAAACATCCATCCTGCTCAGTATGCAGGTGGAGTCCTCCCTGTGTGCAAGTGCCCACATTTCACCCCACCCCTTCATTGCCCCCATCAGATTGCACTCTGTGATGGCTCCAGCCCATGCGCCACACCACTGAGGTGGGAATCCACAGCTACAAATGCCAAATGTGCCCCGTTGCTGAGGTAACAAGCTGGTGGTAGAGAGAGAGAAATCCTTTGCTGCATCCACCTGCAACTTGGGAACCACCAATCTGATTTCTCGCTAAATGAGTTGTTGGAGAATAGAAAAACATGCGGGGAATATTTTTAGGAAACAGACTCCTGCCAGCTTCAAGAAAGCTCCTGCAAACCTAAAATAATTTGCCAGGTAGGCAGATGTTTCAGAGTGTAAATTCACAGAGGAAAGAGAAAATCCAGAGCAGAAGGGTCCTTGCCTCACCAGTGGGCCCCTCGACAGCAGAGCGGTACAAATAAATGTCGCTGCCAATGTCAGCATCCACAGAGCCCTATAGCCCTACCTCTGCGAAAGCACAGAAAGCACCCTAAGGTGTCACATTCCCTGATGACCCCCGAGTCCCTCACATGTTTTCAGATTCTCCCACCCTGTTGGATTATTGACGCACTGACTCCCCTCGGATTAATTTCTCATGCCTTTTTCTCTAGCCACAGATCTAGAAACCTACATTTTTCTTTTTCCATCATTCTGCATGTTCAAAGAACATCCACATTCAGAACATTACAGCTGTAGCGTTAGGGCTTATTTTACATATTTAGCACATAAAATACTGTTTTATATAAGCAACCTGCGAGTTAACACATAACTGCACAGTAATTTCTATTGACAGATGGTAGATGGATGAACTAGAATTGGAAGATGGAGATAGGAAATGTGTTTTGGAGACCACAAGGGTCTGTGAGAAAGCCACACATTTCTCTGTCAGCACGCTATGGAAGGGAAGGAAAGCTAAATCCACACGGCGAAAACTGAAACAAAAGCAAGACAAGTGGGTGGTAGAGGGGAAAACGAGAGGGGAATGCTAGAAGGGGAGGAAAGAATGCAGGGAAAAAAAGCGGTGGCAGGAGATACATGGAGAAAGTAGAAGGAGAGGATGGGTTGAGGGCGCTCGAAAGGGCAAAAGGAGCCGGAGCCACCGGGGACCGCGGAGCTCCCCCAACCACAACGTGCCAGGCGAAGGCGATGGCCAGCGAGGAGCCGTACTGCCGCCACGGGGGCGGGTGGATGAGCCGCCGACAACGTGCCCCTCCGCCCCGTCGCAGGGGACAGCCGAGGGGGAGCGCCCCGTCGCCGCTGCC